>OZ022261.1:27526312-28106420 GCA_963978905.1 Trichostrongylus colubriformis | reverse complement strand
AAAGTTGAGCGATTTGAATAAGCTGTAGTACCATTCTGTAGAGCTGAGAAAGCTCTATCGAAACATATACACAAACATTTTTTGGTCTCAATGGCAGACGAGAAAGATGAGGTGCGCAAGTGCTAGTTTTTTGCCTCAAGCTTACTTCATTTCCAAACCTCATAAATATCAAGTAATCGAAAGAATCGAAAAACAGATATAAGCATTTTGTAGAGCAAAAAAAGCTCTACCGAAAACATATATGAACTTTGTCGAAAGATGAAGGGAACAATGTGAAAAACGGGGTTGAAAAAAACGGCGGGGACTTATTCCCCAACCCAATATTTCACATGAAGTGACATAGCACTTCAGCAAATGAACATACAAAAACAAAAGCAAGCAGAATTTAAAACGCATAAAAAGTTCATAGCGAAGCAACCTCCCTAATGGGACAGATATATAAGTACACCAAGCGTTAACTAACCTTCGCCAGACGAAAAGCTTCAGGATGGGATGTCGTTGATGATGTCTGGCTTCTACAGCCATACACGTCTGATGTCGATGACTGAAAAAGTGAAACAGTTGGTCAAAGCACCTGGGTCGCATAAATAACTCCTAGACTGCATTCATACTCCGCGAAAAATGCATGCAGCCTTCTTAGTACATTCATTGGAGCGGGGCAAAATGAATTCAAACCACTATGAGGATAGGTAATATGTAATCTGAAATTCAAAAAGATCCGATGTAGAGGAAACCTCGTCATGGGATATGGATTGCGTTGTTTTATTCATGCGCTCGTCGTCGTCGATTCGCATTTGTGTAAAATTTCTTACGAAACTGCACGGGAGATTTTCTGACAAATCCGCCTGAAAATGTGGGAACATGTAATGAAGCAGCTACACACTACACTACAGCACAACATGGGTACCTTAACCTCAACAGATAAATGCTCTTAAAAAATTATCTCATTCAAGCATAAAAAACAATGAACCCAAAGCTGAATGGAACACAGCTAATTAACCACCTCAAAGTAGGAAAGATCAGAGGAACTATCGGTATCGCTGGAGGAAGTAGACACCGATGATCGAAGCGCTTCCCGCCACGTTTGTGCGACAGCCGGTATCGACCTGACACGAAGAAGACTAATTTGGTACCGCACGTTTATAGTGCCATCGTAGCATCCAGCCATCTAACACAGAAACACTTCAGTCCATTTCACAGCGCTAGATAGGGCGTGACTTGAGTGGCGAGTGTGGGAGTGTGTGCGAGAGTGAGAGTGTGTGGCGGGGTGAGAGGGTTTGATACACTCTCACCCGAGTCCGTAGGCCACGCCCTATCAAGCGCTCCGAAATGGACTGTAGGCAAACTTTATTTGAAATGCACATTCCAGGATTATCGTGGCCTACCAGCTCTGTTCCGGTCAGGTAAATCGACCCAACGCCACAAAGACTGTATATGCCGGTTACACGAGCGTGCACAGCCGACCAAGCCAACGCGGCTCTACAAAGGAGCTCAGGCCCGCCCACACCACACGTGATTTCTGGCAATGACCATGGCAACGGTGGCAGGAGGCCTACGATTTTTGCGAAAGGACGAGTTGAGGAGCAGATTTCACTAGGGAGCAGTGAAACGTGAAGGAAACGTCGATGGAGGCATAGGGTGATACCATTCTACGGGAATAGACTCAAAGGTTGATTTTCGCACCGTAATTTCGCAAAACACCAGATGCCAGAAGGCTTTATTTCCGCCACTTTCTAGGGTTCCTTTGGGATTTTTCTTTGAGCCTCCCCCCCCCCCCCCACCTCATTCCTCGAGGTGATCTTGGAATATGCCTATGAACGGAACTTTGATTGACATAAGGATTCAAACACATTTAACTTACATGAAATCTGTGACCATATCCGCTTTGTGTAAAGAGGTAAGGGTTGTCGATGCTCTACTGGAGTCGTAACTATCACTGGTATCCGTTGAAAACTAGAGAGAATCGTTGCATTTATATGATCTATCCGGATATCCAGGTTTTCTCGTAAAAACTCACAACTCACTTTATTAGCTGAAATGAATTCAGAAATCTTCGATTTCCGCTTTTGTGCTACCAGTTGGCCGGCGCACACCACTGTGCGGGATTCATGGCGATGTTGTACAAAATGGGCTTGATCTACATGATCACCGTTGTGTATGGGATTGAGTGAATTTTTCTCTCCTCTGCATTCAGCTGAGCTTTCAAGTCGCAAAGAAGCAGGAGACGGTGAGGTGCAGGTACGTGATAGGAAAGCTTTCGGCAATAATATAGATAAGTCGCTTTTCATTGAACCCATTTTGCACGTCGACATGAATCGCGCGTAGTAGTGTGCGCCAGCCAACTGGTTATACATGCAAGGGTCTTATGTCAGAAACTCATCGCTGACCTAAATTCATCTTCTCCCCACGTTTGGGGCACATTGGAACCCAATTAACATTTTCTTTCTCAAAAGAGAACATTTCAGTGCACGCCCCGCCCACCGTGGACGGAGCTTGACTTGATCAATGTATGGTCTTTACTTCTTGTGCCATGCCCTATCCATCCCACACTTGTCCCCATCTCTACAGGTCGTTTTTCATGTAATGTCCAAGCTTCGCCCACCACCGCAAACGCCCCGCTCACTGTGCTCAGGATTCTTTCTTGACCTTCAGAAATTCATCGCTAACTTAAATCCATTTTTCCCCCACGTTTGGGGCACATTGGAACCCAATTAACAATTTTCGGTCTGAAAACGGAACATTTCAGTGCACGTTCCGCTCACCATGGGCGGAGCTTATCTACAGTAGGATACCACCGCCCATATTACTTTGAAAATTCAGGGTTCCAGCTTTGTTGCGACGCGAGATATCAATTTCCCGCCATTCGCCTTTCGAGGCTCCTTATCAGCCCTTATCAGTTGCTATCACTTCCGTTCCCTCACCATTGACG
Organism: Trichostrongylus colubriformis; assembly: GCA_963978905.1. Taxonomy (NCBI): domain Eukaryota; kingdom Metazoa; phylum Nematoda; class Chromadorea; order Rhabditida; family Trichostrongylidae; genus Trichostrongylus; species Trichostrongylus colubriformis. Next base: position 28,103,491 of record OZ022261.1, on the reverse strand, counting down.
TCCCCTTACTACCCCTATATTACTTTAAAAATTCACGGTCCCAGCTCTACTGCGACGCGAGATATGAATTTCGTGATAGACGGACGGAGGGACACACGTACACACACACCACACACAAACACACACACCATACACACACACCACACACACACACCACACACACCCACCACACACACCACACACACCACACACACACCACACACACCACACACACACACACCACACACACACCACACACACACACCACACATACACACACACCACACACACGCCACACACACACACACACCACACACACAGACATACTTAGCCGATTATATAAAGTAGGATGTTGTAGAACTGCCCATTAGACTCTGATAAATTAATCTTTTGGAACAGCGTTTCTGCTTTGGCAGACTCAGAGCGAGGTGCCTGCAAAAATAGCTGAAGGTTCACTCACATAATACTGAAAATTCATTAAGAGACACCGGGAGAAGGCAACTCTGGCCTACGGTATTGCAGTTCGTTCATTTGCCACCATTGCACACACGACGCCTTGCCGAGACATCGAGTACGAAGGCACTGCATTTTTAATCATGCACACCTTTTTTTTTCTCACTCACGTTAATTCTTCCTTTCGTTGTGTCATTATTTATACCTGTTTGTTGTATCACTTACTTCAGCTCATCAGGAATGAATAAAACACATCCTTCAAGACAACAAATAACATCTCGTGCTGCGAGCAACTCGGGAAGGCGGTGTGTGCAGTTCGCAGTAATGAGCGGGAGACGAGAATAAAAATCACATTTCGCCTCTCAACCCGAGTTTGTTACCAATTACCCTTGCTGACCTCGAATATTTGATATAACACAAACATTTCTTCCCATTTCTCTCTTCTTCCTACCCCCCACCCTGGTGTCTTTAAAGACAGTGTTAGGGATAATATGGATGATGAGAAATCCCAAAAGGAGTCATTTAGTGAAAAACTACGGGTCTGAAAGGCCTATGCATGGCGAAATCCCCCGCGGAAGGCGCCCCCTTGAGCTGTGGCGGAGGCGGCCTCGTCAGGACAAGCCGTCTTGGTTTAGGGCAGCCCGCCTCCAGGCGACGTGATTAGTGGTTGGTCACGGTGAGGTTGGTCAAGGAAATCGGCAGGATTGAAAGTATCGCAGAGCTTTTTCTCACTTTTAGCTTGAAGCTAACCACATGAAAATAGATGCTGTCGCATTTCCGAACATCCCTTCATATTTACGTCTTGGTAAGCCAATGGAAAACCTATGCGGACTACCCGCCTCTTGACAGAAAGGTCGTCCGCGCCTAGAACCAACGGTGGGAAAGGGTCCCATTTCTCGGGTATTTGGCCATTCCTATCCGTTTTTTCCCCACTCTCCTGTTACTAGGCATCTCGGCTTTCATATTCACTACTTCTTTTACTTTTCGTCCGAACTTCCCCTAAAGCTGCCTTCAAGGTACGTCTAAGGTGGGTAGCCGGATTTCCATAGTGAGCTTCCTATTATATTCATTGTCAGTCTGCCGCAAGGCGACAAAGAAGGAGTCTTTACTATTGATGATATCGTACGATTCCATTTAGCGGAAAGCGCGGGTTCTTGTCTGTGCCGGTGCTGGAGGCCTCGCATTCCTAGATCAGCAGTTTCCTCGAACCACGACTTCAGAGCGAAACTCATTCGCTTTTTGACCACCAAATGAGCTAACAATATGATTTTTCATTGCATTGAGGATTCCACTATGCCTAACACTTGAATAAACGATCATCTCTAAACAATGACCTTGCTCATTTAATGTACTTTGCTACAACAGACAGCGCTTCAGAGTCAGTGCCCCTTGTTTGCTACCTGTATAACCGTCGCTCTATGAGCAAGGTATCTTGACCATTATAAGGCACCGAGAGGGATGAGGAGAAAAAGGGGAACGGTAAGAAATGTTCGTCTTATGCAGATATTTGAGATCAGAAGTGGTAGCAAAACTCGGATGGAAAAGCTCGACGTGGTGGCCTTGATTCGCACCCATGCATCATTAAAACGGCACACATCACCTTTCCGAGTTGCTCACTGAAGGAGATGTCATTTTTCGTTTCGTAGAGTGTATTTCATTCATTCATAATGATGTGAAACGAGTAAAACAACAAACAGAAACAAACAAGTGAAACACCGAAAGGAAGAATAAGCGAAGCAAGAAGAGGAAAAAGTGTTTGTGATTTTAAAAACAAAAAAAAGTTAATGGATTCACTCTCGACGTCTTGGCAAAGCGTTGTGGCTGAATAAACTGCCAGCGTGTACCGTAAGCCACAGTTGCTCTTTCCCGACGTTTTCAAACAAAACCCATTATGAGCCACCGTGAATAAACTGTTCAGATCACGAGACAAACAGTAATCTTGCACATTAGCACCTAATACTAAGCGTGAAAGAGCATGAGCATGTAAACTAGTAAACAAATCAAATATCGATTGAAGACAGAGTCGCTTCATGAACATACATAAATGCAGAATAAAAGTCATCTATGGAAACGCACCGATATTTGATTGGACGGGCGTGAATGTACCAAACGATCATCGTGTTGACGCCGAAATTTGGAACTGGATCGAAAACAAATATCACTACTCAAATAAATTTCCATTGTCGACTTTTAAGTTGCGTGTTTTCAAAGGTTGATAGGAAACGTCAGAGACCATTTCCACAAAATGTGGGATCGAATGGCTCTGAATCAAGAGTAATTGAGAATCTCACCTGAATGCTTTCACCATTTTAACAAAAATTATGAGAGTTTCGTATGGTGAACACCTGAAAAAAACGATACCAACTTTTACAATAATAACCTCAAACAGGATGACGACTAGATATGGCATTCAGCACAGGGCACACCATGACCACTTCAGCCCCCCCCCCCCTTTCTACGGGCACCCAAATAGTGCCCACCTTTCAACAACTCCCTAACCTCTCTGTATCGATAATTACAGAGCATGGCATCACTTTGTTTTACGACTGTAATTTTTGTGTTGATCACTCAGATTCAATCATATTTCCTTACATAATCAGGTCAGCACGTTTCGCTTCTCACTTAGCTCCACCTCTGCAATCACGACCCTCCATCTCGCCCGTCAAACACGACCTCTTCCCTGTCGAGGAGTCCTTGATCCCTCCCTGCGTCGACGTCGAAGTTCCTTTCCCTCCTAGGCTTAGGCTAAAACTGATATCCCTTCCTCGCACATGAAAAAGCATCTGTCAAAGCATAGGTCTCATCTGCTTTAGCCTAAACCTATGGAAGGAAAGAAGCTTTAGTCGGTGCAATTTCGCGTCCCCCCACCCCCTCATTATTTGGCCCGTATGTTCATTGAAGTGCGAAGCACAAATACCAAACAGCGGTCAAAAGTACGTACGCTTTAGTAGACCTTCTCAATGTTACTCACTGTTACTACACTTGATCTATGAAGACTTCAATGAACACCGCACTCTACAGTTGCAGAGCCTCCTAGAGTGTTTGGCGTTTGTCGAGCCCGTAAAATGCGGCGGGATTCACTAGCAAAGAACGCAGTTAGCCAATAGCCAATCGCAGTGAGCCAACTTTACAGTAATCCTAAGCGGCGTAAATTTCGCGGCCTACTCACACACGTATTTGACGTCGAACGAACTGATCAACAGCAATGCAATTATTAGGGATGCTATTAATGTCTGTGTATGTTAATTGTTACATTTTCCGCCATCATCAGTCCCACACTAGGAGTAACCCGTTATAGCACTGAGGTGGTAGCGCTTGAAGGGTTCCCGTTATGTCGATGTACGCTAGGACGCGTGGCCTGCCTTCAACTTGTTTTCAGAAAAATGCGAGATAATGGTACGACTGCTGTTGGGGGACACTCTACAGTTTCTGCGTCTACTGTTTCTGTAGTGTATAAGAGTGAAGAGTTTGTGTAGAGATAACAATGATGTTATAGGGGTATGGCACAAGCCGATTCGGGCTCTAACGATGAAAAGAAACAACTCTGTTGACGGGACTTCATATTTTTCCACTCTATGAAAGGCTAAGCAGAGGAAGAGGAGATTCCCTCCACCTAGACTGAAGCAAATACGCGTAAAGCGAGGTCATTAGGCCATGCGGTAGCCATGATCATTCGCGCGCGCCAAACTGCAACCACAAAGGTAATAACAAGGACAAAACCCAAGCGAAATAACGGAATACCAAACGCAAAATAATGGCCGTATTAATCGATGAAAAGAAGAGATCCACATTTTGGCAACTTGCTGGAGCAGCCGGCTGCGAAACAACTCCGACCACTCGCAAGGCATCGCCGCGCGCGACGAGTCGAACCTCGCTGCGTGGTACGGTGTACGCGACGCAGCATTGCAATAGGGCGTAAATGTTGCGCCTCCGCCTCACTAGCGTTGCCCTTTTTCAAACGTGGTGGTTAAAAACCTCAAATAGGTGAAACGAAACCATAAATCTTAATTAGCGAAACCGACTAGAATAGAAAAAGGACTGTTCGAAGAAGCAGCAGCAGAGGTGAAATAGTGACGCCTCAGGGGTGTATGTCGTTTGGCGCGGCCTCTGCAGCTAATTTTCCAATGGGTCGCAGGGGCCGTTGCTCATCATTGGAGGCGTGTCCTTCGCCGTCTGGGCTCTCCCAGATTTGCCTATGCCTTTAAAGGGGAGGAGCTTGGCAGCGCCCCGTTGGAAATTTAGCTGCAGAGGCCGCGCCAAATGACCGTCTTCCCGCCTCAGTGCGAAACCGCGTCGCGGCACCGTACCACGCCCCATCGAAGTCGCCCAGAAATTGCCGCGCGCGGCTATCCAAGACTTGACGCTCGTCCCGCCTCAGGCCGAGGTCAAAACACGAGTGTCCCATACTCATCCGCGCCGTGAGACACTTCCTACGATTGCGATAGTTTCTCGTAAGGGAGGCAACATAGCCACCTCTTCTCCGAACATTGTAGTCCATGTAGGGTAGTAGGAGGGGTAAATAGCGACCAGAGAGTATCCTCGAAAGCAGTGCCATTGCGCGTATGATGTACGCGCAGGTGTTGCTTTGACTTCGCGAAGTCACAACTTGGTTACATTTTCATAAGCAAACGGAATAGGTGGATTTAGCGGCGCAAGCGCAACGCAGTATTGCAGATAACAGTTACACAGGCTGGAAATCATGCAGCGCCCCATAAGAAAAAGAATTCTCACCAACTTACCCAGTGACTACTTTTCGTGCTGTCGTCGTTCTCTTTGCCTAAGGATTACTAGGAAAGAGAAACTTCTTCTGAAGTGAAGACAAACACAAAATACAAACGTATTTAGCAAGACACCGTCCGCCAAACCAGTGGAATGCCCTGCCACCTATCTTTACACCCCATATCCACCATCCCTCACTTCCATGAAGCAAGGAAGGTTAATGAATGAACCTATAACTTACCAGAGTGGAACTACTCGGTTCATATATCAGTGTTTTGAATAACGTTAGCAATCTACGATCCACCCAAGCCACACAGAACCTACTCAGGCCTACTTAGATCATATGTATGGTAAGGAAAACAATGAGACATCCTCTCACGTAAAGAAAAAAATGATACTTGGAAATATTTATTAAGACTTATTCAATTCACGATAAAACTATGACGATCTAACAATATGTATCGAAATAACAACAAAATCAGTACAAAGTTAAGGAAGAACATTCTCAGAACTCTATATTATACCACAACAACGAAATAAACATCAGTTTGCAGCAACAATAAAAACCTTTCTCCTCTTCAGGATTGCTTTTAGGATTACACACCACTGAAGAATCGTGGAGCTGTGGCACCCCAACCAACAAACAGAACTGGAAGTCCTTCAAGCAGAAAAGGCACCTTGCAGACTCCGTCTCCGATCTACAAGTGTAAGAAAGAAAAGAGCGGAGCGTATCTACGAAAAGTCCTTCACGGTTTCAACACGGTGAACCTGATAAATAACCTCAGGGGCAGTGAAAATCGACGACTCACACCTTTTTTCCGGTCTTGTTCGGGGCTTTCTTACAGAATTCCCTACCCTACACTCTTTTAGCATCTGCCTCATTTAACTACGCTTAAAGTGCACTCCCACTTACATAGATTTCTTGGATCCCTACTTTTCCGCACAAAACCAGCTTCCAAGTGTAGATACGGAGTACATAGGCCAGGTTAGATCTAAGCCTTTCAATGAAATTATGCTCGAAAATATTCAGATTTTAATTTTTTACCACTGTTATTTGCAATCTTTCGATCTGGTTATTTGCCATCAACTGTCAAAAACCTCTTGCCCCACGCCTTAGGCAGCGTTCATGTCCAGCTGAACGAGATTTTCGGCGGAGATCTTCGGATAATCGCTCAGCGTATCGGTGTATCCGCGATATGGTATATTTGCCACATATCACTACGTAAGTATCTACCTGCGTTACGGCAGATGTCCAAAATTGTGTATACCGGATACTCTCATTTTTCAATCGATACGTATATTATCTTCGCTGGAAACCACATTCAGTTGAGTATGAAAGCAGCCTCATCTGCAGGCTCCTCATGTGACAATACAGCAAACTTGCGTTTTGCTACCTTCGGAGTTAAAATCATCTAGCATTTCAGCCAGAGTGGGAGCATCGACAATAGCATCGTCATCGCTGTCACCCGCGTCACTTATTCGTTCTTCATCCTACAGAAACAGTTATCATGAATGTGTAAGAATGAACACCATTTTCAGTGTCTGTATGAGGATTGATCTTTTCACGCGAAGATGGATCTGGGAACACAAATTTTTGCCACATTGAAAAGAAATGAGAGAGGCTCATGCCTTTGGAACTCGTCAGCTACACTTTCCGTTTTAGTACCAAAGATGTTTCCCCATCCACAACCAAAACCTTGAAATTCCACCTTCGTCGCGCAAGTCTTTAAACGTGATCGTACACCTAGTACGGAGCATGTTTGCCAAAAAAAAACCAAAAAAGAACAGTTTGTAATCACGAATATAGGAAATCAACTCGGTAAATTTCAGCGAGAATTTCTAATGTTAACAATGCTTACGATAGCCAGTAGCTATAGCAGGACAAAAGCAAAAAACTGGACTTACAAGTTCATCACAGTATCCTTCAACGACATGAATGCTTCTATCTTCGTGTGTTACAAAAGCCTACTCAAATTCAATTTATTGTACATGGCTACCTGAATAGAGAAAACCACATGAAACCTTTAGCCATTACAGAAAGAAATGGAAGATAGAAGGAAAGTCATGAACTGGAAGTAAGTCATAAACTCAAGTAGTACCATTTTCTCTTGTTGCATGGCGATTTATTTAAACGCACTTCTCACGGTAGATTCACATCCATACGACATGTTAACTTATACCGTAGAAAATAATTTTTCGGACTGTTGACCGAACAGAACGTACGTGGATTTTCCGTTGAGATGCTTTCATGGTGCCCAATAGAAACTCAACCCTATTGACCGCGAATTTTACCGCTTTGAAGATCACAACGTCCTATGTGTGCAGACGGGGTTGCTCAGCAAAGGCTTGTTACAGTCGTTTTCACAGAGGAAATTGGCGCTGAAAAGAAGTGTCAACCTCACCACACCGTGGAGGCGCGTATATCGATCGACGCAAATGCTCGTGATCAAACTGTTTCTCAAGTGGATCGTAACAGCATACGGAGCTCTACGAATAGATTGCGCAGCCGTTATGGTTAAAGTGACATTCTAAGATTAGTCTCAGTGGCAGCATTACCTAATGCGTGAATATGAACTCACTTGAAGTTGATCTTTATCGATACATACCAGGATTAGGGTTTGGAACTCTACGCATCCCTTCTCGATGAACTCATGTGGCGCGGCTGTTGGAAGGCTGAAAATAGGAGTTTTGACTCCGAGACTCGCTTGTGAAATAAGTACTCAGACAATCTGTTCATATAACTCCTATCCTCCTTGAAAGATTGTTCCGTTAGAAGACAGTTATAGAGAACGAGTTTAATGCATGTGCATGGCCACCTCGTGACCCACTGGCCCTTCGGACCGTGTGTCCCAACCGTCAACTGGGGGGTGGGGGGGGGGGGCACATTGCTCGTCATAACGCTTACCGAATCGGCCTCGAATTTCGCAAATCAACGGTTCTGATAAAGGGTATCCATGTTTTCTCAATGCTTTGTAGATGTAAGGGGAGAAGGAGATTCCGCTCCCCCATGCTTGAGCAAAGACGCGTAAAAGGTTGTTTAGTCTAGCTGAAGCGAATTGCTCTTTATGTACTCATGGAAGACAAGTTATTCGTTTCCGTAGCTATCAGCCCTAATTAAGAATATTAAAATAAAATTGAGAGCGCCTTCAAGCAGAAACGGGCGCGGACAATGCTTTCGCCGGCCCCCTGATCCCAGCAGCACCAATGCACTGCAGATACAGGATATACGCCTCAAGTGCTAATAGCTTGAACGAATTATGAATCACCTCTCTTTCTCATATCGAAGCTTCTGAAAATATATAAGCCACCTTTCCGACAACCAAGAGGAATAGAGTCCATCGCAGTACTGCCACATGTCATACCTTTCAAGATACCGCTGTCGACGATGCGAGAAAGCCATGGCTATGAATAAATAAATAAATAAATAAATAAATAAATAAATAAATAAATAAATAAATAAATACCTGAATCCAGAATGCAGAAAGAGGGCAAAAAACACCAAGGAAGTTTAAAGTGATGACCACTGTTTCGCAAGACCGACAGCTAACGACCCATATACCGGCTTTCGTGATAGGACCACAATAAGCCTGGATGCGCGCATCTGTTCTCGACTTTTGCCCTACTAAGTGACTATTACTGACCAAACGTACACTCTATATTTGATGCGTTTTTGCATGTAGATGCGTCAGTAGCACGAAAATACGTCGGTGTCCATTTACTGCTTAAGGGACAGCATAGTGTGATGGTAACCCAACAGCGATTTTCTTGGTTTTTTGCTTTTCCTGGTTTTTTTTTTCTTGGATTAGCCTTTTTCTTGTTTCTGCTTTTACTTTCCCATGACACACCGATGCCCTTCCTTGCGTTTCAAAAGCCCAAGGGGTGACGCCATTATCTGCTCCCGCATAGGAAATTGTTAACTATTCAGATATCATTATCTCGCAAGTCAGACATACTATGTTTATACTATCCTTCAGAATCTTTGGGAGTAGTTACTATGACTTCGTGAGTTACTCATGCTCGTTTTGGGGCTTTTTAGTATCAGGGAAACATACGGGTTCCCATAATTTCAGCACTAACAGTGTCTCTGTCGCTGTGGATGTGGGATTGGTTCCTGTGACCCTCAGAACACATAGGCCTTCCATACTTAAACTCCCTGGGATATCACAGGTCGCAGAATTCAATGGCGTAGCCTTCGCAGCTGCTTAGCCTAACTTACACCTACCCAAGAACAAAATTGTGCTTTCCAATGCTTGGGGCAGTACTTGCGTACAAGAGTGATTCAGCACAATGACCGGTGTAAGTGCGGAAGTGATACTGTAACTTTTCGTTCATGCTGACGTCAGCTTACTGTGTGATACGGTGGGTGGACGAGTTACTCGCTGCCGTTACAGTACGAAGCCATAGCTGCCACCGTGCTCACTCACACGCGTGTGCAGCAGTCGATTCAAAGCTGTTGTTCTCGTCATTCTCCTTTTCTGATGTTGCACTGTAGCATTGAAGACTTGCGTGGCTTACTCAAGAAAGAAAATAGTGTTTATCCAGGCAACAACCGTTTATATGTGGGCGACCTTTTCCGTGGTTGTAATTTCATGTGCTCATATTTTGCTTGCTGGATATTTCTTGCTTCGTTCGTGATGATGCAAATCTCTATAGCTCTAGTTTTCAAATGAAATTAATCGCAATCAATTTACTTAAGCGAATCAAGTGGCTTTCAGTTTCCTCAAAATGGATGCAATGGACGAGACACAGAAGATAAGTTTGTTATGCTTTTTTTTACTATGTTTCCTCCTTTATGCTTTAAGAGTTTAGGACCTCAACGAGAGTGTGATGTCAACCTCCGAAATCGAGGGTGCGAGAGATGCTCCCGGAGACAGGACTCCGACAGAGATGCCATCGAAAGAGGAAATAAATTTAGAAGAGCTAGTGCAGGGTAAACCTATAATTGACACATCTATAATAGTCGGCTATTAGATGACAATTCTGACAGCGCAAAAACTCTGAGATAACGCTGCCCTTGCAAGTCATTGTATGCGTTAGAATTCCTTCAACTTTATTTTACGATCCGAAGAACAATGCCACTGAGTACCTAGACCCGAAATCTGACCTTTTTTCTTTGAATCTACTGTTTAGCTGAGGCGGCTGCCGAAGAACCAGTTGACATACGAACGATTTCATCGTTCGATCCGGATGAATCCACGGAGTTGTCCAGAGCCGTGTGCACATCGCTGGACCTCTCACAGGCGAGCATTACCAGGGAGATTGCTTTTTTAATGTCTTTTCCAATTCCAGCTTCTTCTAGTTAAATTCGTCGGATTTGGATGTCTCGGCCATCGAGGGTGATGGAGGCAGGATTAGTCGCCGTTTTAGATCGGATCTCGATTTGTCGAGCATTGAGGGGGACGGAGGGCGGCTCAATCGCCGCTTTAGAGGTCAATCTTTCTCCAAATCAGTAATCCATATACCGAATTAATTGCATTTTTGAACGGATTTCTCAAGAGTTGTGAGATGGCGTTTGGAAACACGAACCGCGTAGCCTTGCCAGCCGTCCGTGATTCCACTGACCTCAAGTGAGGATATGAGTCATTCAACAAAGGTCAAACAAAGCTTCATCTGTTGGGAAAGAGGTCTTAGAGAGCATGCGTCTATTAATAGTATTTCACTAGAAAAGTTCGAGTGAGTAGAAAGGAGTAATAGTACATAGTTCTGACGATGTGTTGGAGACCACGCTTGCCGCGCCAATGGGTGTGTTCCTATTATTTACGCTGTCACAAGCGTACCTCCTTTCGTGTTGATCCTTTTTATGTAATGGAACTTGCCCACGGATTATACCCCGGTTCACGCGGTGGTCGATATTGAAATTAGGGCTGGGATTCGCACCTATAGTTGAGCAGGTTTTCTCGAAGGCAAAATACATCAGATAAAATTCCTTCAAGAGATGCAATGGCGTTTGCTTATGCTGCACATGGCTAAATATATATCCACGATTTCTTACTGAAGTGTTTTAGGAATGCGCCCTGGAGATGTCGTGGAAGAGGAGGTTGAGGAGGAGCTCCAAGAAGATCTGAATAATACTCAGGAGGAGGCCTACTAGGCAGGGGATGACATCAGCTACTTTATTGGCGGAGCTCAATAAAGTTTTCTTGTTATTTTGTGATCACTTCTACATGAAAGAAACACTGTCATTGAAGTCACGAGAGGTACGAACTGTTTGATGAAGAACATGCTTATTCAGGCCTTATGTGTAAAGAGGCGATGTGGTGAAGGTGGATAATGTGTACTAAGCCTGATAGAATGCTGAAACTGAGCGTAATTTGCCGAGCTTCATTCGTGTTCCTGCCGCCAGGGGACACATAGATGGCTTTGAGGGAAGCCAGGTGAAAGTACTATTGCATAGTAATATAATAACAGTCCGGCTGCCACAAAAGTAGAGACCAGTGGAGCTCTGGCGAAGCTCTAGATTAGCCCTAAAGGTTTCATCAAATAATCTTACAATCATAAGAGGCCTGAAAACATTATCTGCTGGTTAACGGTTGCATGCTTTGCATGTCCTTTTTTAGCATCCTTTGACATTCACAGCAAGCTATATAAAACACGAGGCCGTATACTATAATTTTATATATTAATACGGCAAAGTGTCATTCAAGATATTCTCGCGCCCGCTCCGAACGGCGTGATCTTTTTCCCTTAAAATTAGATCAGACTATTTCTTTTTCTCCCTAGCGTTAGTCTTGCGCCGTCGCATGGTCTGCTGTTCTTATCAGACGTCGCCATTTGTTCCAGTATAAGGTATCCTCCGTCGTGGCTTTCAGTCCGGTAAGGTCGCTCCTGATGACGTCTTCCATCTACTCCTTGGGGTCTACATGGTCGCTTCGAACTCCAATGCTTTTCTTATGGGGTGGTCCTCCGGTCTTCTTAGCAGATGTCCATATCATAACAGCCGCTGCTCTCTCATCTTCATCTGGACAAGAGCCGTATGCATGGCACTCACATGTCTTCGTTCCTGACCCTGCCCAGTCGCGTCCAGCCGCATTCACATCTCAACATCCAGCACGTGTCCATATCATCACTTGCGTGCAGCTGCCTTTTTCTCAATAATTGGCCATCATTCGCTCCCGTACAGCACTGCGGGCCTAGTAAGCATCGTGGCCCAACGAGGGGCATATTTACTATGTGATCTCGAGATTGATTGTAAATGATTTATGTGAGCGATTACGCCGGCGAGATATCAACTATGGAACAGAAAGTTACATGTGTCATATAGGAGCAATAAGACCAACAAATACAATTCAAAGAATTCGGAGAGAGATTCAATACCATTAAAAGAGATCACATGCCTTAGGCGTGATGATGAGAAAGCATCACGCTTATTAGGCACTAAGGAACATGTTTGTGTCGTGGGGCGAACCGCCATAAGGTTGAACACGGTGGAGACTTGCGACTGTCCTCCGTCATTGCTGCCAGACGTCTTCACGATGGTCTGCGCTCCGCCTAGAAAGGGTCGTGTCATGGAAGAGAGAGACAGTGGGTGGTGTGTACCCTCATGTCAGGATTTTCTCACGACTACCAGCGGCGTGCAGTGTGTGCGTGCTATGCGCGTCGCGGTAGTTGGGTCTTAAAATGATTACGCAGCTATGCTAGACATGCGATACGCAGTTGACATGTAATCGCTTCAGGACTCAACAACATGTTGCCTTTAGCTCGTCCGCATTGCTTCGCTTGCGACATGCCGCGGTGCGAAAATCCTGACATAAGCGTACACACCCCTGAGCGCGCTTACAACCTCACCATAAGTACACTTTGCCGTTGACAGTCCTGGAGTACCGCCGATCACATAGTATTTCGGTAGACTCCCTCCGCATTATCTAAGCCACGTTTATCCGGGCCTAATTGTCTGGTCTACCGTACCATCTGTCACTAGATCACGACCGAGGTATCGAAGCCTTGTACCCTTCTGTGGTCTCGCCATGGCAGTTCGTTCCAGGCATTCTTCGGAGCTTATGAACTTGATCTTCTTGACGGTCAATCGGAGTCCATGAGCTAACACGTCCTGCAATTACTGTACTTTTGCCTGGAGTTCTTTCCTGCTTTCCGGTGCCAATGCTACCCGTGAACAGGATTATCTTCCGTCGTCCTTCCATGAGATCTTTCACCATCACATCAGGAGTTAGGAATAAAGGGAACTGGCTCAAGGCCGATCCTTGCTGCACCCTTACTTGATATCTATTTGTTCGATAGTCTGTGTGCCGGATAGCATGGTCGTTGCTTCTCTCGATAATTCTTCATCACCTGTCTGGTGATATGGTTTTTAAGTATAAGTCCGACTGTTCCTCCCCTAACCTTAAGTCGATCAGCTCCTCGCACAACTTCATGGTATGGTCCCTCTGCTTGATCCCGCTGTAGTTGGAGCAGCCCATTGCATCACCCTTCAGCTAGAAAATGAGGGCGTTCGTACCACTCTATTCTATACGGTACCAGCGTTTTCCATGCATCAGTCGTGAACATCTAAACCGCCTTTCCAATCTCCAATCTTCAATCTCCATCCTCATTAGGATGCGATGGACTCCTCAGTCGTCCATGGTAGGATGCGAGAAAACACCTCGTACAGAATCCCATCAAAGTACTCATGCCACCTCCTTCTCACCTCGGCAGTTCTCTTCATGATGGTGTTTTTCCGCAGCCTCGATCATCGCAAAGCCTTGGATGACTCGGTGTCGGGATTCGATCACCATAAAGACGAATACCCTCCAATTTCTTGTAAAGGTATCCATTTCTATGTTTCCGGCTTTAGCTATGGCTGCGTTGGTAAACCTCTTGCAACTTTCATAGCGGCGGGATCTTCTGAGCCCCACTTTTTCTGCCAGCATTTGTACGTTTCTTCCTCCCGTTTCCCCAATCACCGGAACTCCAGAACCACGCCGCTTTAACTCCTATGGAGCCACCTCGAGTTTTGCCCAGTGTTTCCATCGCGCACCGTATGATGACTTTGGCGGCCCTGTCCCAGGTCTCTTGAATAGGATCACAGGGATCTGGAAGACCAGCCTCCACTACCTTCATTATTAAGTCATCACTCTTTGCCCTGTCTAACATGGTATCCTACGCTTAATTTTTATTCTCGTTTTCTTCGGAAGCTCTATGCCAATGTCCGCTAGGAGAGGCCGGTGCAGGGTAGCCTCCTCATCACCAGAACGTAACTTGATGTCCTTGACATTTCTAAGGAACCGTCTTCTCACGGGCACATGCTCTACTTCCGTTTGATTCCCTGCGCCGCAGTAGGTTACTTTTTAAGGTTCTCTTACTGCGAAGAACTACTAACTGCTACAGAATGCTAACTAGTCATTCAGGTTAAGCACCCTCCCTTCCTCAGCATTCTGCTCCCGATTCCCTTGCCCCCGTTTACTCTCTCTAGCTCCATTCTGTCATTAACGACGTGAACAGTCAGGTCGCTCGCTGCGCTGAGGTAATCGCCTTCTAGAACTGACCCGATGGCTTCGTCGAAGCTCAAGTAGAACTCTTCTTTTCGACTTCGGTGCAGCCACCTTGTGGAGCGTATACGGATATTGTGGTCCAGTACCCCTCCTTCGCGTCTATCCTTCTTCCGTGATTCGGTTGTGATCCTTTGCACTGCAGAGACACAGTTCTAGCCTATGGCGTTGCGACAGCTATGACGTTCGTTTAATATCTCCTCCGTTGTAGAAGAGCTTGACATCATCTCCATTCTCCTTCGCCTCGGCTCCTTTCCACCCTGTCTCTTTAAGGCATAGGATTTGGATGCCCCTGCGTTCCATTAGGTCATTCACCTCACGGGACTTGCCGGCCACCGATCCCACATCAAGACTCCCAATTCGAACTAACTTCTTAAGCCGTGAACGCTATCCCTTCGGTACCACTGCTGCTCAGCCCATCTAAACTTCTATTCCATGATACGGCACTTTCCTGATCTTCGATCGTTGATGGACTTGGGAACTTCGGATTCGCCTCTACATTCACGTGTATCGGGATACTTTGAATGTCGTCCTTTCAATGGCACGTTGAACGATGTTGACCACTACGTTGGATGATGTTCACCACATACGTTGGATGACGTTGACCACATACATACAGTCCGTACCAAAAGTATGTGGACACCTCAAATTTCGGTCCGACAAAAACACCGTTCAATTCCGCAGTACGCGGTTTTCTCTATTCGATTCCTTGCATGCGATAACCTTGGAATACTTTACCTGAGAGGGTTTTGTGGACGATTTTGCATTCTTTTATTATTGAGGAAAATTTTCTTTGTACCAAAAGTATGTGGTCACCTAACAAAAAACAAGCGCATAGCCGAAATTAAAAAATAATGGGTCCTCCGAGGGGTCAAATTAGCTCGAACAATTTGTTCGGCATGCTCTGAACCAGGTTTAGCATACTTGCTTCGTCTGTGGTGTCCCAGGCAATCGGAAACGCCTCCATCCGTTCATTGACGGTACAGCATTGCTTGTTGTTCCGAAGGACCGCTGAACAACAGATCCCCATGGGTTTTCAGGTGCGTTACAGTCAGAAGACAGGCTGGCTAATCCATCGCCTTGACTTCGTTGCATTTGAGTCATAATTTGGATGAATGTGAGAGTGGACGCCTGCATTGTCTTGCTGGAAGATGTGTGTCCGGCACCGCATGCCTTTCAGAAGTGGTGGCAAATGGTAGTGGAGCACTCCCCGCTACTCTCAAGGGTCTACGCGGCACGAAGGGAGTGCAAGCTGTAACTTTTCGTTGCCTGCGAAACCACCGCGCGCCACCAACGAGCCACTTCCGCAATTCATTAAGGTACAGGCTTTCAAACAATTTCTAGATTTGGAACAAGCAGCTCTTTTAGTACGTTCTCTTTTGTGGTGATCTTCAATAACAATAAGGAGCTCAATCTTGACTGGTCAGATGTATTCCGTCGCTAATGGAGGGACCTACGCCATGACCACCCTTTAAGCATGACGAATTTCGGAGGTGGATTGATGTGGCTGCGGAGGCAGCGGAAAGTTACAGCTTGCACTCCCTTCGTGCCGCATAGACCCTTAAGAGTAGCGCGGAGTGCTCCACTACCACTTTCCACCATTTCTGAAAGGCACGCGGCGCCGGACACACATCTTCCAGCAGGACAATGCAGGCGTCCACGTCCCACATTTATCCAAAGCATGACTCAAATGCAACGAAGTCAAGGCGATGGATTAGCCAGCCTGTCTTCTGACTGTAACGCACCTGAAAACCCATGGGGATCTGTTGCTCAGCGATTCCTTTGAAACAACAAGCAATGCTGTACCGTCAATGAACTGATGGAGGCGGTTCCGATTGCCTGGGACACCATAGATGAAGCAAGTATGCCAAACCTGGTTCAGAGCATGCCGAACAAATTGTTCGAGCAAATTTGACCCCTCGGAGGACCCACTATTGTTTAATTTCGGCTTGCGCTTGTTTTTTAATAAGTGTCCACATACTTTTGGTACAAAGAAAATTTTCTCAATAATTAAAAAAATGCAAAATCGTCCACAAAACCCTCTCAGGTAAAGTATGTCAAGGTTCTCGCATGCAAGGAACCGAATAGTGAAATCGCGTATTGCGGAATTGAACGGTGTTTGTCGGACCGAAATCCGAGGTGTCCACATACTTTTCGTACGGACTGTATAGTTCAATTTCTGAAGGACATGGCAGTAAGCAAAAAGATGAGCCGAAGCCGGAAGTTCATCGTCTTCTTCATTACTCTCACGGTGGTCTCAAACGCTCCTGGTACCACTCGCTCCATTGTGCTGAGTTCTAGTGCGTTCATCATGTTGTACTCACGAAAAAGGTGCACATAGTTGAAATGTTTTGCGATGTTGGTTGCTTGAGCCTGGATGAACATCAGGTGCTGCCATTTCTTGCAAACACCGTCTACTTTACTTTCAGCTACAGACCGACCTCTCCACACCTGCTCTCCTTCCCGATTGTCTGTGTACTGAGACGATGTCGTCTGCGAAGCAGAGCTCATGAAGAACCCGGCCGTCGACCTTCACTCCCATACCTTCTTATTCCAGCTAACGCATAACGTTCTCAAGAGTGACGCTGAAGTTTGGAGGAAATGGAAATGTTGCCCTGTCGAACTTCTCTGCTCAAGTCGAAAATGACGTCTTTGTAAAATGGAATCCTCGTCGTGGCGTTGCTGTAGAGCTCACAAATCATTCTTGCTTACTGAATGAGTACACTCCGGTTTCCCATGGCTTCGATAACCGCTTTTGTGTCAGCAAACTCGAAGGCTTCTTCGAATGTGGATGAATGTGAAACATGATGGCGTCTTGTACTGTCGCGACTCTTTCAAAGCCTACTGACCGAGTGGATGTGAGCGATCGCACTGAACCCTCTCCGAAGCCCTGCTTACTCGATGGCTGACCTTCGTCTGATGTTTGCCGATCCTATCTGAGATGACTCAAGTGAAAAGCTTATAAACTGCAGACAGCCGACAGAATACAGCAACACAGCCCTGCTGGTTGACCATGAGGTGTGTACCTTGCATTCCGACTAGAAGCGTGTGAAGAATCCAGCTATTGTTTACACGAAGACTGATTCTTCAGATTCTCTTGTGTGCCCCTGTCGAAATGAGGTGCTGTGCTATTCTGCAGCGATGAAAAACGATAGACTCGCAAAGGAGTATCGGGAGAGCAATTTCTCCATCCAGTGTTGCTCCTAGGTGGATGGACATGAATGTTAAAAAGAACAAAGTAGAAGCCATGGATATGCTGCTCATTTTATTCTTTCCATTTCACGACTCGTGAGAAAGAGGATAATTCCGTGGGGATAGCGATATGGGGCTTTTGTCGCTCCAGCTTAGCGGATCGGTTTGAGTCTTTCCGAAAGGAGACGGTTCCCAGCAGTTCGAAAGGCACATTCCAGGATTACGGAAACATTGCAGTCCTTTCACATGACCCAATAGTTCCCGAAGCGGACAGGGAGTCTGTGCACATATCGAAGCGCGATTATGAGGTATCGCAACGCGCGGAGCTCTCAGGCCGCTTTCATACTTTGCACACCGACGCCGTCACCTGCGTCGATTTGACGGCGTCACCGCTGGTGACGGCGTCAAACTCACGCAACCTTTTGCCCGGCGCCGACGACGGCGTCCATATGTGCAGCGTTTGCAAAATTCGTGACCCAATCACACTACAGTATGGCGATAGTGATCGCTTCGAATCTTGGCGCTGTGCCAATATGGTGATCGTGGCCGTTTCGTGTATTGGCACAGCGCCAAGATTCGAAGCGGCCGCTATCACCATACTGTAGTGTGATTGGGACAGGAATTTTGCAAACGCTGCACATTATCTATGGACGCCGTCGTCGGCGCCGGGCAAAAGTTTGCGTGAGCTGGACGCCGTCGTCGCCGGTGACGGCGTCGGTGCGCAAAGTATGAAAGAAGCCTTAAAGCCAGCTCAGCCACACCTGGAGCGGTGGCAATGACGGTGGCAACGGTGGCAACATCGTAGCAAAAGAGGCCACGATTTGTGTGATAATATAAGTTAAGGAAGAGATGCCAACGATAAAGGAGGCGTTGACATGAGGAAGCAGATGATATCTCAGAGTTCCCTATGATACTATTCAGCGAGACCTATTCAAAGGCTTGTTTTCACGCGATAATCTCGTAGAAGGCCAGATGTCAGGAGGACTTATTTTGGCCCTTTTCGTGAGCTTTTCCGAACTTTTCTTTGTCACCGTTTTCCACAGCACCTCTAATTTCATGATTTAGCGCTTCCATCTCTCTCGAGATAATCCTGGAACGTGTCTAAAACTCTGCTTTTTTTGGCGCAATTATGAAGATAGTCAACATGCCGCTTGTATTCCTCGTCAATGTTTTTGGTAATGGAATTATCCCATAAACCAGTGGGAGAAGGGGAGTAGTCTTACTTGGTGACTGTCTTGTCTTCGCTGCTCAAGCTGCGCAGCCCTTTCCTCTCACATCGAAAAGAGAAATTCTGCGCGGATGAATCGATGTCTGATCTCGTATAGAACTTCGCAGCAAGAGTGGGACCGGTTGGAGAGAATCTCTGATTTATATGATGTGATCAATCGCGTTAGAAATTTTCGGGAAACTTCCACGTACATCGTATGAGTTGATAGACATAATGAACTCGGACAACCTTTCTTCCTGTTCATTGCATTCGAGTCCCGAAGAGAGGCTTTCCATCCGCCTGCGGCCGATTTGCTATTGAATTGGTCAGCCATAACCTTGAAGAATGTGTGGCTTTTCTTATAGAAGTTTCCCAGTTCCGCATGAAGTGCATTGAGCTCGTCCTCCTCGCAGCTTGATATTGGTGCGTAGGCGACTAAGATCGTAAAAGCTGGAGTTGATCCACATCGTTTCAATCACAAAGGCTCGGTTCGGATCGTCAGGTTTTCGTACGAATCGATGTTCATGATCAAGTGCGTGTAGGCGAGAACGCCCACACCGCCATCGCCTCTTCTGTCACAAGTTCCAGGGAACATTCCTCTTCCGTCCCATGAGCGGCTTGTGACGGGTAGTGGCTTCCCGTCTCACTTAACCCGGTGAAATCCTACTAAATCTTCTTGGCTTGCATTCTCAGATTTCGATACACGCCTCCGATGTCATGGTTCGTGCGTTGTGTCGCGTTCTAGTCCTTCTTGATTCAAGCAGCCTGTTGTAGCCTTGAAACATTCAGTATCTTCCGACTTGTCCTATCCAACGCTGCCGTATTGGGGCTCCTCCGACTTCGGGGAAATGAGGCCGTCTTCATTGGGAAATGAGGCCGTCCTCATCTCTATTTTCGGCAAGTTGGAAATCTACGGTTAGGCTCTGTCCGCAGGGTATAGTCTGTGTAGTAGCCACTCTGACCCAAAGTGGAATTGGTCGGAAGACACTTTCGTTGCCCGGGTGCCTCAGTCGTTAGAATTGAGGCTTCGGTGTGGGCGGAATACAAGGTATCTGTACCGTACAGAACGCATCCCACACGTATGCAAGAAACGCCTTCATGGGTACAGAAGGTGTGAATCAAACTAGCACAGCAGGAACAGGTAACGTGGTCACGTACTCCCACAACCTAAAGGCTCGAAATGCTCCAGCAAGAGATGCCTCCCATTGAAGGACGCCATGGGATCATAAGGATATCCGTGCAAAATTGCTCCGAGACATATTTAAGCAAACTTAAGGGACTTCTCGCTTCCAGTGAGCTGCATTCGACGAATGCGTGGTTTTATCTTTGTAGAATTACAAGCCAACTCAACCCAATGTCAGCATTCAGATGAATAAGAAGCGCTCGAGAGGGAGTGTGGTTATACAAAATACAAAACAAACACTTATAGGAAGACCATGATCTGCGCCGCCCACTAAATATTTCTCGTTCTGTTGAGCTGCGTATACCTCTCGCAACCGCGATTCGCATGATAGTGCAATCGCATGTCTCGCCATGCGCACTCTTGCTGAAGCGAGCTATTTTCTCTCCGCAACGCATGGCCATGAGTGATAAGAGCCCAGCGTAGCGAAGGCAAACCAACCCGTTCAAGTGAGAGTGCGCATGACGATATATGTATGCGAGCTGGAACCTCAGCATAAGGCCGCGTTCACATCGGCGCCGGCAGGGCGTGGCTGCATTTACAAACCGCGTGGCAAAGTGGCACGAGGGGGTGCAGATATGACGGAGGCAGGGTGGTATAGCTGGAGGAGCAGAGACACGCAGACACACCTTGCCGCCAGCACCGCAGAGTATAAATGCGGCTTAAGGGATTGCTAGACTCGCTCAACCAGAGGGTTCTGACTGAGGTTACGTTACAAACGAACAACAGCTTGAGCGTTGTTCCAGTGATCAGATATGTCCACGCGAGCAGTGTGAGATTCAGATTACATGCTTAAACCTTCAGGAAGGTTGTTGAGGAAGCCGCTGAGCTAACATGGGAAATATTCCGCAACATTCGTATTCACCACGCATAGCACTTTCGGCTACCACCCGATCACAATGGTGTAGAACACCATAGCTGTTCAACATCTCAATCAATCATTGAGCAAAGGATACCGCCGGTACTGTCAAATTGCAAGAAAGATTGGGATAGGTTACTGACAATAGTACAAAACAATTGGGAGCAGTTCATACCAGTATGACACAATATGCGTCTTTGGGCAAAGAGCTAATTTAAGTTCACCACCTGCTAGTACTCTTTCCTTGAGATCACATGCACGATCAACAGTGAATAGAAACATTTCCGACGAAACCCATATGCTTGAACCATCACGCAAATGTGAAGTACCTTTTGCATTACACTTTGGAAGTCACACTTTTTCTGTTTCATATTGAGCGCAAGAGCCCAGAAAGTCTTTAAAAGCTCGTGCTAATGGCTTTTCAGTGGCTCCAAAATTCAGACCTGATTGATCCGAATCGATATGTCTTGGCCATTCTTGGTACATTCCCAGGTTTGAGTGGTCCTTCTTTATTCAGTGAAGAAATCCATTTGATACAGGTTTGTATGTTCATGAGCACACAACACTCCATGAACATTTACCCGAATCATTTTTGCGACTGAAGTCATTCTTCATATTTCAGGCTCATAGATGAAATGGAAGGAGGCTTCGTAAATAAGGTGAGAGTTAATTGTTTTTTTTTTCTTGAATATCCTACTATATATACGCGACTAAACCTCTATTGGAGTATGTCTGTGTGTTTGATCGGGAATTCCTACTCAATTAGCAGCACTTAGAGAATACTGATATTTCCTGAAGTGTGTCGGTGGCGGTGGGGAAGCGGGGAGGGGACATCAACGGCGGGTGATCAAAACGTCTGATGAACAAAGATCGAACTTTGTTTGTGAAATAAGGAAAAGTGTGCCATCATATTAGACGCGTTTGGTACATCCCTTTCGAAGTAAGAGAAGCGTTACTTTTCAAGGTATACTCTGATTAGTCTGAATCATTTCCAACCATTTTTTGCAATTTCCGTAAGGTGATAAGGCTTTTTTTCTAGTTCAAATTTCTTCTGGATATGTTTAGTCCAATAAATCCCAGCCAGATTTAGCGAAAAGCGTGTTTGATTTCGATTACGTGACCTAGTACCTATTTCCGATAGCCTCTGTTTCGTCGGTTTCTCCTCAAACCGAAGTTCCTTTGCAATACATCAGGCTTGCTGGCGCAGTATGCGCGTCACATAGAGGTAGCGAGAGGGAACCACTCAAAATCACTAATAGCAAGCAAAACCAAGTCTATTTTGCTCTAAGAGCTTAATACATCAGGTGAAGTGCGTAGTATTGTGCGCCAGCAAGGCTGATTTCTCAGTGTCCGAAGTTACAGAGAACAATGAATGGATGCGTGGGTTTGTCCGTAATGGCCGTGCGCCTTCTGCAAGTCCACGTATGAGGGTGGAGCACGTTTGCAAATCCGTCTTTGACGTGTATTATTCAAAATTGCTTTCTTCTTTCGCTGACTTATTAATCGGATTTTGTTTTTATGTTGTCGTCCCTTACACTTTTGAATATTCACTGCTTCAATATTATCCTTCAAGGTTGAAGCTCAAGATCATTCGGCCATATTTGCAACAGTTTTCATCAGTAACTTAACGATTCTGTAAAATTGTGCATATTTTTTAGGACCTGAAGAAGATATAATGATTATATATGCTTGAAATATTTTTTAAATAGTAGCGACAAAAATTTCGTTCGATTTAATACATTTTTATCCTTTTTTTTTTTGATAGGAAACTTTTTCCAGAGGTCAGTACACCTGTCATAGTTGGGAAATAGGAGGAACTTGGCTCGTTCGGAATAGGGCATTTATTTCGGTTGCCATTCTTTGAAAAATGACTGGAATGCGGGAATTTCGTTTATAAAATGCATTCTTGCAGTAAATCTTATTAAAATGTCAAATGTTATATCGTTATGAGGAAAGAAGATATACGTTCTCTGTTTTTGTGATAGTCCAGATCGAGCCATTTTTTGATATTTTCTCCCGTATTTTGTGCTAAATCGAGGTTTTCAGCGTTTTCGCCGTCAGTCGTGCTCGGCACGATATGGCTACCAATACACCCGAAAGCGATGGTCATAATACACAGACCAAGTCGAAAGTTCGTTGAGGCATTGCTTTTCATTGATTTTGCATTGTTTTTGAAAACTAATGCTTATTACAGTTGGATACCCTAAGCCGTGAAGATCTCATCCGTTTCGTGAAACGCCAACTGGAACATGTTAACCTGTCCAAGATGGAGATTAAGAAACTGAAGCTCTCACTGGTAATCGCTTTATACCTCTTATACTCGCAAAACATGATCATAGCCTTTGATGACATCATATGAATACGGCGGGCGCTTAAACGCCTCATCAGACTCGAGGTTCTTACCTAGTTGGGTAATGGTTGAATTTACACTTTCTGGCTCACTCCTTTTGAAATCACTCCTTGAATTTTTCTATGCCTTTTATGAGGGCCTATTTACTTTGGGTCGGATTTGGATGTATGTCTTAAAGTGACTTTGTACCCCTGCAGCCCTTCATTTTATTCAGGGGATCATGCCCCATCTAGGTTTGTGGATGGTGACGTTTTGAGATTAGTAAGTTCAGGGAGATGTTGCGTAAGAAAATTGCTAAATAGCCACGCTTGGAACATTGCGACATAATCATGTGAAACTCATTAGTGTTGCACATTAATCTTTTTATTTATCTTAGTAAGTTACTTGAATCCAAGAGTATCACTCATGTATCCCTTCTTCTAACATTCACTTTCTTTGGTTGTTTTAGTGTTTGCCCATTGGGAAGTCTATTTCAGGAGGAGAAGGATGCCACGATCAACGATCTTCTCGCAGAGAATTCACAACTCAAATTATCGGAACAGGAAAGAAGTGAGGGTCAAAGTGCTCCATCTGTTGAGGTAGTGTGATTATTTCTTTTTTATGTAACGAATATTTTTTATGTGTTCGTCACTAACTTTGTTCTATCCTTTCTTTTCGATAGTTAATATCATGGCATATCAGTGGAATTGGAATTTTAGAATGGCACATCAGTTGACTCCGACATGGGGCATCTTACTGAACTCAACACTCAGCTCTCTAATGAAATTGCTCTGTTGAAAAAAGAGGTAGTCTTAAAAATTTCGAGTTGAAGTGAAATTTGAAGTGCGCTGTATTCATATTTCTTTTGAATTATCTATTATTTTTATATTATATGCTATGATTATGTTTAGCTTGACCTTAATCCTTGTAAAATATGTGATCCTGCTAGCGTGCGGGTCGATTATTTAACAGTTCAGCCCATAGTTGTCCCCTCAGTCTCATTCTTCCGCTACCTTTTTTCCTATCGTTATATTTTCACATAAATTTTTCCGTGGTTTCCTACTTCTATTCATCAAAACTTATCAAGCTTCATTAAAGGTGCTGTCAGGGTATATGAAGGAAATTTACAATCTGCACCTGTTAAAACTAGAAATATTTGTTCCATGTAGATGAAATGACAACTTTTATTGAGATAATCTCGCAATTTGCATTGAAAGCACGCCGTATTATCTTTATGGTGGCTTCATTCGGGTCCTTTTCAGTCTGATGGCTTACGGTTAAGAAGCTATGGAGGGCTGGACAGGGTGACACGTCTTCCATTCGGCTCCGTTCCCTACCTTTGTGCTTCTGAGCACAGCTCTTTCTCTCGCTCTCTACTCGCTGCTTTGGATTCCCCTTGTGCCATACCTTTTATCTGTCCACTGGCTGCTTCGCATATTCGCGCTCATCGTTGTTTTTTATCGTTTGTATGGCACTCAGCGTGGAATGGAGAGAGCATTAGTTACGCTATGCCGTGAACCTCCCCTATATCCCTTTGAAACTAGTTTAAAATAAGGTTGTTATGTGAATTTGCATTAGTTGCATCCGTGTTGGTGCAGTGAGCCCTGTGATAGGGTTGGGTTCGTTATACGAGACCCATCCACTCTGCAAAAATTAGTCTTTATTCAATTCTATAATACTGATCCCATTTCTCCTCTCCTGCATTCCATGGCTCCTCAGAGGACATCAGACATCGGTATGGGCTATTAAAGTACGCTGCAGTCGCAATGATTGTTAGGGTTGACTCGTGAGGGGAAATTTTGTGGATCTCAGCAGCAACCTTCTGCACAAAGTCACTGGTTTCCCATAAATAAAAGGATGACCTGCTGGAAGCCGCTTGTGAGCCTAGAAATCGGGCTGCTGGCTGAGGCTGACTGAATAAATATTGGTTTTTTAAAGTTCGTAGACGCAGGTAGACGCTGGATCACCCTCTGAATACGCTGAAAGATCATACTCTGTGCGCGGTAGAACTGTGGGTAAGAATCTGCATGATTTTGGTGCTTGATTTCTGATTTTCGATTAACTTTTGCTTGTATTGGGGATTTCAGCGTTAACTTTTTCTCTAAGCCATTGAGAGACTTCGGTTTTTTTCTCCACCACTGATTCAATTTCCACCGTAATGAGGGACCCGAGCAATGTTCCCATTTTTGGGCACGCCACTGTCATATTCTTGAGCTAATTCGATATGGCTAAGCAGGATTTCTAAAGAACTTGTTTTTAGGATTATTTTGCACTTATCTAAGAATTATAGCGTTTGCGTCATGAGGAAGACCTTGCTGCCGTTCTCCAAACAAACAGCCACTTGCGATCGCAGCTCGACGACGCTATTCAGGAGGCCGCCGCTCTTCGCGAACAGCACACTGCTACGGATGTCTTTTCGCTCGAACTTAAAGATTACGAGAAAAAGGTAATCAGTGTTTTGTTCATTGTCATTGCTAGAATTCGCGTCACTGTTCCCTTGTCACGTTTTCTAGTCATGCACTCATTCTTTCGGCGCTTTCATGTTCTTCTTGATTTTCCATTGACTTCTCTAATTTTGTAGAATTTTTTTTGCTGAATCTTTTTACTTCGGATCATCTAACAATCTGAATAACCGGTGCTCAACGAGGTAAAGGTACTGATCGCTGTGAGCTGTGCTCCTTTCAGATGGTGCAGCTAAACAAATCACTGAAAGACGCGGAAGCAGCTCTTGAAACGGTCAAAACTGAAAAAGAGGAACTTATCCAGCAGTTAAACACCCACAAGTAAGTTTTCCATACCATTGCGCAGACGTGTGATTATGATCTATCTGCAATATAACTTCCAGAGGATCAAGCGATCGTATGAATACAGAGTGCTCCACCCTCCAGCGACAGCTACAGGAAATTAGGAATGAATTGAATGGTGAGCGTCCTTGTTTGTGAGTACGTGGTGTAAAATTTGATTTTTTGTAGCAATCCGTTTGATCTGTATCCTTCTTGTCTCTTCTGGAAAGTGAGATTTGAGCTGGTCGAGATCTATTATCCTACTATATATAATTCGCTTAGTATGTCTGTGTGTGTGTGTGTGTGTGTGTGTCTGTCCGTCTGTCACGAAATTCATATCTCATCTCGCAGTAAAGCTGGGACCATGAATTTTACAAGTGATGTGAGGGGTGGCAAGGGGACACTAATGGTGGTGGACCGAAAGTGATTGCAAGTGATAAGGGCTGATAAGGAGCCTCGGAAGACAAAT
This sequence comes from Trichostrongylus colubriformis, assembly GCA_963978905.1. Lineage (NCBI taxonomy): Eukaryota > Metazoa > Nematoda > Chromadorea > Rhabditida > Trichostrongylidae > Trichostrongylus > Trichostrongylus colubriformis. The sequence continues at coordinate 28,076,839 of OZ022261.1, read as the reverse complement.
GTCGCCAGATCCGTTTCGCCTTTCGCGTTGATGCAAGAGCGCTGGCACTCATAAGTGTTTAGCAGGAGGGGCCAGGGACATTAATGGTGGGTGACTCGCATTGATAACGGTTCATAAGATACGATAAGGAGCGTGAAATGGCTGGAGTCCTCGAATCCGTTTCGCCTTTCGGGTTGATCCTAGAGCGCTGACACCCATAGGTGTTTTGCGGGATAGGACAGGAACATTAGTGGTGGGCGACCCGCATTGATAACGCTTGATAAGATACGATAAGGAGCGTGAAATGGCTAGAGTCGTCAAATCCGTTTCTTTTCGTATTGATCCTGGAGCGAGCACTCATAGGTGTTGAGCAGGGTGGACCAGAGACTTTCAGTGTGGGTGATCTGAAGTGATAATGGTTGATAAGCTTTGATATGGAGCATGAGAAGGCAAATTTTGTCAAATTCGTTTCGCCTTTCGCATTCATCCAATAGCGCTGACACTCATGGGTGTTTAGCAGGGTGGGACGGGGACATCAATAGTGGGTAATCCAAACTGATAATGGCTGATGAGATTCGATTAGGAGCGTGAGAAGGGAAATGTCACCAGGGCCGATCCGCTTTTGCGGCTGACAGTGGAATGTTCACAGGTGTTATAGGGTACGGGGATCTCAATGGTATTATTGGGTACGGGGTCTCAGTAAAACTAATTTACGGTGGCTGATAAGAACTGCTAGAAATTGGATGGGATGAAATCCTTCACATACAATCTCTCGCTATATTACTATAATATTATGCGACCGCTTGAACAAAAGCGTCTGATGCTCAGTGCCGTTGTGTGAACGTATTTTGTTCATGTTCTGATATCATTGGCCGACGTATCAACCGCTGAATTGCCTGGCGTTTCAGAAAATGGTACATTTTTCTTGATACTGCGATCTACATTGATAATCATGATCAACATATATTTGTGATAGCGAAGCAAGCGGTTCACTGGGAATCATTTTCAAATGCGGTACTGGCAGCAGCACTGGGTATCGACCGCTATACTATGGAAAATTCCAAGTAGTGAAGCATGTTTACGAAAGCAATAAACATCGATAATCAGGATATGGTTCTACCATTATACCATTAATGTGTAGGAATTAGATGCTCATCAAGTGAACATTTGTTATCAATCGGTGCAATCGAATACATAACTATCGATCTCTAAGCTATCCTAACTCCCAATGATGACCTAAACCAGTTGGCTGGCACACTACTGCGCGCGATTCATGTCGATGACGTGCAAAATGGGTTCGATGCCAAGCGACTGAAGTATATCAATACCGAAATCCTTCTTTATCACACCATCTTCTCTGCTTTTTTTCTAGTTCAATAGCTCATCTGAAAGCAGAGGGAAGGGAATTTCCGCTCGATTCCATACAACACTGTGGTCAGGCTGATCAAACCCATTCTGCAGAACATCGCCATGAATCGCGCGCAGTTGTGTGCGCCAGCCAACTGGTTTCCTATAAACAAGTATCTGATGTCATATCCGTGATGTTTGAGCATGGGTGGGACATGGTTTAAGTAAGATCATTTTTTTCTGGGGACTCTTTGACTAGCTGGTGTGATGCTGGGGTATTATGCTGGTTGCCGGCTCAAACTAATTTTGAGAAACTGGTGGTAGGGGGTCGTGTTGTTAGCATTGAGGAGCGTCGTATTTGTTGCTGGGTCTGAAAGTAGCGTAGTGCTCAATTTGACTACCAGTTTTATGTATTTATCCCGCTCATCTCTAATTTTGAGTGAGGTAAGACGAGTTTTCTCAAGGTTTCTTGAGGGATACTATTGCAAAGTTTTAAAGCGGGGCGAGTCGCACGGCGTTGAAAGCTACATTTGCTACCTGACTGTGGCCAGCTTGTAACTGACAGGGTATTGACATCTGCTTCATCATTATTTCTATTTTGGAACTGAATCACTTAGAGATTGCCATTGCAGAAGAGAAATCTCGCAATCGCGAATTGTCAAGTGGTATGGATCGTCTTCAAGACAATTTTAATGTATTGGTAACGGCTAGAAATGATGAGCGGGTTTCATTGGAAGCGAAAATTGCTCATAATGAAGAATTAACCAGCGCGTGAGTTCTGCATTTCTACTACTTTTTTATAATTCCGCTTTCATAAGCATGGAATCATCCCGATGATCAGTATTCATTGTTTCAAGAGCCGTAAATGTACTATATTGCAAGAGAGGTTGCAATTCGTAGCCCATGTGTCACGACTGTTTGAGAGCCGAATCTCAACGTACAATGGTTGCCATCCGTTTAAATAGCTCCACTATTTGTGATTTGGTTTGAATTTTTCTTTCAAAGCTTTTACACGGGCCATATACATGTAGACTGAGCTTTTCCTTTTTACTTTCTTCATCTGTTAGCACCACTAGTCCCATTCTGTTGGAACTTTTTATAATATTCACATTAACTAACGATCCCCTACTGCAGTGTTCTGAAGAAAAAGTATATAGGAAGAGTTATGACAGTCGTATGCCCGTGTTACTGGTTATCTCCCATTCCCCTGAATATGTCGCTGTCGTGCTTCTTTGTGTCCACCATCTCTTTACTCCGCTCCATGCATGTCAGTAAAAGCAAGGGAGACACTATGAGGGTCTGCCATCACAGTCACATCACTCCCCTGAGTCAGAGCGCATGAGCGTCGTCGTACCTGTAGTGCTCATGTGAGTGTATGGGTGAGATTACCTATCTTCCCTCCTGATGCATGGGTCTCTGACACCTACGCACCAATAGGGAGGATAGGCACAGAAGGGCACGCGCACAGGAAAGGTGAACGGTACGAAGTCACGCCATCGACACGCTACTTGCGACCTACGGCTTAGACATCGCTGGTCTTCACCGGTTATTTCCAAGTCTGGGCTCTTACGGAGCCGAGTTATGAACATTTGTAGGTGAGCAGCGCGTTCATGCAGTACGCCCCGCCCACTGTACGCGGGTAGCTTTCAACTGCTAAAAACCCCTGAACACATATTAGCCCGGCTCCAGGGAAAAAACTCACCGGCGCGCGCATGCGGCGCGTGATGGGTGACGTTTGGTGGAGTGAGAGCAAGCTACCATCATTGAAGCGCAAAGGTAGCAGCGCAAGCCCTCGCTAACCGTCGCGCCGTGCGGCGGCTGCGATGTTACCAAGTAGCGCCGCATACGCGCGTCGGTGAGTTTTGCCCACCCCCTCATAGCGTACCTTCGCTAGACGACCGATCTCTTCCGAAAATACTAATAGAATCTTTGCCGGAACTCCAAAAGCTTGGCGCATGTCCCGCCCACAGTGGGCGGAGTTCTGCACGGCCACTGTGCATTTTGTACATCCTGGACCATGCCATACCCAACCCCATACTTACCTGACCTCTCTCGCTGTTCTTCATTCAATGCTGAAATCCGGACAGGCGCACAAATGAACGAACGCACCAAATTCCTGGCTGATATGAAGGCATGATCAGGTCTTGGTGGAAGAGAAATCCCAGAGCATCGAGAAGAATTGCTCGAAGGATGGAGGAATGGATGGGAAATTTCTCACAATATGCAGTTTTGTCCTGTTAGCTGTGCAGCCGTGTGACGGACAAAATGTGGTGCAGAGGAACCACTGATCCACGTCATGTACCCGCACATACCAAGGACCTAATTAGTAAAGGAACACTATTGGTATGTAGTGCCCTTGTCGTCCCAAATAAACACAAAAGAGTAGTTTTGGCCGAGGTTTTGAGGTCATGGAGTGGCTTGGATGCATCTCTCCACGTAGCCGACGACCGACTGATGAACGACAGCTATCGCGGATGAACTCTCATCATGTGCGGTCATCGGTGATACACCCGCTCTCATACTCCCGTCGCTCCAACCTTTTGGTTCATAGCCCCATTGGACCACTACGCCTCACCAGGACACGCGCCTGGTTTGGCGGACCTACTCCGGAGACCTAGGGTCTTCAGCTGTCCGCTGGACCATGAGGGGTTCCTCCAGCTCCCCGCTAGGCACACGGCACACTCTCTGGTCTCCCCCACGATAGCAAGATATTAATACAACAATAACACAGCACACCGCAATATGGGAACGCATCCTATGTTTATGACATAACACAAGATAAAATACATAACGCATTTATTAACAGGATAACATCATTCCTGCTATCTTCTCTCCCAAGTCGCCTCCGTTGAGGCGACTCCATCAGTTGGCTATACGCAGTAAACCCACATCCGGGCGTTTCCCTTGGCCATGTGGCTGACGGTGCTTAGATGGGACCTCCTACATGGCTGCTTCCAGGGGGAGCAGGGGGTGAGCACCGGCTAACTCATTTGCCAGTGCTCCACTACCCGAACACCAGGAGCGCGAAGGCACCGTGGGTTCCGAGTAGCTTCATAGCGTTACCCAGTGACCCAGTGGAAACCGACTGACAGTCGGTGTCCAGCCTTTTATACTGCTCTCAGCCACAGAGGGCGGAGCTAACCGCGAGCGCGATGCGCTGCAGTGGTTGCAACCACACGTGGATGGAGCCGGGGAGCGCGATGCCCCAGCCGCAACCATCGCCATCCGCGACAACAGCGCCAGAACTCATAGTATACTCGAGTGTTGAGGACGAAGGCAGCAACTTTTGTTCGTGAGCCCCTCGGAAAGGGCACAGACGAGAGCAGGGATATTGAACGCCATACACGTTTGAAGCGTGCGCGCCGTTAGAACAGAAAGCTCGCGTGGTCCTATGTAACGCGTGGCGCGATGCGTGTGAGCTAGTAGCGCCATATATGACTGGATCCCAAAGCGACTGCCGTGTTCTACTCTCAAGAAAATCGTTGACAAGTATTGTGTGAGGACGTAACTACGTCCGACGCCGCGACGCGATGTTTCTGACCTGATGGCACACACCCGATCGCAAAATCTAAGTCAAAACCGCAATAGTTGTTATTCCTTGACAGCCTGTTCAGAGCATAGCGTTGGTTGTGATCCCGCTTACGCCTGAGCTTGTGTTATATCCGAAGATATAATTTATTTCCAGCTTACAACGAGCCAATGAACAGAAATCACTGGAGATTAGTGACCTTCTAACGGAAAATCAAGTTCTCAAGACACGTTGCGATAATCTAGAAGCCGATTATCAGGCGTACAAGGTGAGGAACCATTCTATGTGTTCAATTAATTATTTAATTATTCACTTATTTATTACTTGAGCAGGTTCGTGCTAATGGAAATTGAACATGACCTAGATAGTAAGTGCCAAAGTGAACAAGAATATTACATGAACAAGATAACACCAAAACAACAACAGAATGAACAAGCAATAGGTAATAAAGAACAGGCATTCTTCCAAACATTTCGAATTCGTATTTTGTAAGACGCTATAAGACCCGATGCTTTTGGCATAACTTCCTTGTATGGCTGTAACCATATCGATTTTAGACTTGGTGCATCTCGTTATAGAGTTTCTTTGAAATCAAAGCTCCTCAAAATTCATGCCAGTTTTGCCATGTATCAGTTTATGGTATAGTAAAAAATCGTCCTTCATCCGTCTGTACTCTAAGGTAGTGCGCCAGGTTCTTGTTCCCATCACTAGCCGAAGGAATTTGATCGTACATAAATCCAAGCACTCTTACCTTCAGTTTCCTAGTAGAACTATTTTGTTGTGTCTCATCTTCTTGATTTTTTTCGTCTTATATGGGCTGAATACGGGTGTTCCGTATTCCAGAGTAGGACGTACGTAAGTATTCCGCGTGCTACAATATAGATGGACTGTAATTAACAAGGCTCTGAATAAGTTGTACATAGTAACCGTTGCTTTTCTTAGCCATAGCATCGCAGTGAAAATTAAATATCACTGGTAATAAAGAAACCTAGATCGGTTACTTGTTCAATCATGTATAGAGGTGTACCTTTCATGAAATAGCCGTGTCGGTTATTGTGTTTTTCAAGGTGGAGGATGCAACCCTGTTTACGATCCCTTGAAGGTCTCTGTGATCATTCTCATTTCCTATGAAGCGATAAAGCTTGAGATCATCCACAAAAGCACAAATGCCGACGCTAGTTTGCCCAACTGAAGTCATGAGATCGTGGAGATATACCTTGAATAAGATGGTAGAAGGGAGCATAGAGGGACTTCACAAAATACAGACCTTGGTGTTGAAAACGACGAATTCATATGGACGAAAAATTGACGCCCAGATGAAAACGCTGCCCCCACGCAGTAATGCGTTACCCATGACTATGTGATCATTTTCATTTCTCCATGGGTACCCATGACTTCCATTTTATATAACAACTCTGTCAAATGCTTCACAAAAATTTGGATATATGTCATCTACAGTCTTACCCTCATCAAAGGCCCTTGTTTAATCATTGTGGGACTGAATCATAGCGGTGACTGTTGATTTCCCTTTCTGTAAACTGTGCTGTTTCGAAGATATGATGTTATGTCTTCGATACTCTAAAATTTGCTTTTTTAAATCTTTTCACATACTTGAAAAGATGGACGTTACAAACGCAACTTCCGTCTTTGTGGTACCTCTGCCTTCTTGAAGCTCAAGTTGAAAATGTGTTTCGGTCGGCTACTTATAATATGGGCATTTTTTTCCAACGAAATGAAAGGAGGCAAAATCTGGAGTGGAGTGGAGCCATTCAAGTAAGAATTTGAAAATGGTGTCAAGATGAAACCGCGCTGTTTTATCAGACATTTCTTTCATTCTTGACACCATTTGCAAATTCTTATTCTTACACTTCTTACACTTCTTATAAACTACATACTATGCAATGAGTCTTATCAAACACATTGCATAGTATGTAGTTTGTGCCCTATTGCACGCCTTGCGCCAACCGAACAAGATGCATAAGTAGTCTCGCGGTCCGTAAGAGCGTCCCAAGTATAGGCACAAAGAGATAAGTACAATGAGAGGACACTTGGAAACAGTTCATACTTAGCATCAGCCGTATCCACACTATTCAGAGAGCCTAGCCAGTGACATTCATCAAATGCTGCTCGATATCCTCATAGCTGGCTCTTGAGAAATCTCTTCTGCTTATGTACTTCTCCTTGAATGTTTGTCCATTTATTTTGAATTCAACGGTGGAGTGATCGCTGTACTCCACGGAAGAACGAACTCGCAACTCGGCGATAAGCGTTTGACCATTTGACAAGACCAAGGCCAGTGTTTTATCATGGAGTGTTCCCGCGGTAACATACTGCTTTATCGTGAGTTTTCTACATTTCCAAATAAGAACGGCCCTTGCGTCAGCTTCACACGTGCTATCCTAGCATATTGATGGATAGTTGAAGATCCCGAGTGCTATGGAGCGGTGATCACACGGCACCATGTCACTGATAGCTTTGGTAAGCTGAGGAACATTTTAACTTCACATCTGGTGTTCTATAACCAAGGCAAACCGCAAAACACGCAACCCAACTTCAAATCACAACGCAATTTCTCGTATGCATTTGCTATAGATTCCACAGATGCTGACAGTAAACAACAGATTTTCTGAAAATGACACAACCTCACCACCTCTACTGCTAAGCTTGTCATACCACAATATGCTGTACGACAATAAATCCCTGGTATGAGAAGACAAACCAATGGGGGGGGGGGTTGAGCCATGACTCCGTTAAAGCTGTTATATCGGGATCTCCTTGTTTCAGGAGTAATGTCAAAGCCTCAGAATTATTAAATAGAGATCTGCTATCAGCAACTACACAAGTCATGCCTCAGATGGAATTCCTTGGAGCCGTTACATGCTTAACTGAGCTGCTTCACTAAGAACACTAGCAGGATCAGAATGTGAAGGAGTATCAACTTGCTCAACTTTCGATAAATTCAATTCAGCTGTTCCATAATGCCAGTGGCTATCAGAATTAGTGTGAGCGGAGGCAGAAGGACTTCTATGAGTTTCGAAAATCACGCTCGGCTATAGTCAATGAAGCTCTGATGAAAATTGCTTTTTCATGAAAATATCCCACTTCAGGAGCTCTTCTGAGTAATAAAGGCACGAAAAAAGACGATGGAAAACCAAGCTTCATTAATCGTGGCTTGTTAACAACATAGCGACCCATTCTGTAAACGCTTAACCAGTGGATGACAATCAATACAAAGAAAGTCATTGATGCGACGTGTGCGTTCGATATCATGCGCAACTCTAACAGGTGACAAGGGAGCCGTGGATTCTCCAGCACCAACTACAACAATTAAACGTTACGTTTAGTCACTCCAAAACTCTCAGGCGGCGATGAATTAATCGGTGTGCCATCAGAATGCGACCTTGCTTCAGAGGGAGGCTGCTCAAAAAACTAATCTTGGACTCATGGAAAGCCCCTTTATCACTTATTTTCTTGCAATAATAGTTCATTACGCGCTAACCCGTCGTTGACCTCACTCTTCATCTCAAATAGGTACCCCATGGCTGCTTTGAGGTGCGGTGGTAACGATTGATTGTTCTCTATCAAATCAATTGCCCGCTAAAGGTAATCTTCGAAATGTGGACTGTTGAGATCGATTCGATGTCGTTTCCTTTCGACTCTGAATGGTACGACCATCTGCTAGCGAGGGAGTATCCATAACGATTTAAAAATGAGAACAAATGCACCTGATGTGTTCTTGGCTTTCGAAAAACAGTAGCGTTTTCCACCACAAAGAAACTTACGGAATATCATACCCGCCGAACATCAATGCGAAATCAGATGAATTCCTAGGTGAATCCTGCTAGTCACTATTGCCAGTGAATAGGCTATTAGAGCCCATGTAGAATGACAAGAGCAGTGCGAATTGTTTGAATAATCACTTACAAGGGAGGCCCATTAGGTCAAGGTGAGCTTTTTCAAAACGGTTTTTTGCATTTTATAGGGTCACATACATGAAGCAAAAAACCGGTCTCAAATTTGGCTAAATGGTTTTGGGGGGCCCAGAAAATGAGTGCCAAAAGTTGGTAGAAAGAAACAATTTTGACCAGTTTGCTGCAATGCTTTCCAGCTGCGGCGTGTAGTATATGAATATCGGAAGACTGTCTTCAAACCTACGCCAAAACCACTGCGAGCTCGTTCAAAAATGTAGAATCGCTTATGGTAACTACTAAACGAAGCAAAGAAGACTCATAGTGGTTGCACAGGTCAACCTTCTCTCAGTGGTTGGATGGCCGAATGGATAGTGGAATGGACTGGCATTGGCACAGTGGAGGAGGCGAATGTAGTTCAACTCCTCTCGACGTCCACGTCTTTGCATTTTCTTAATTCTCTTTGGCTAGCGCTAAACTACTTGCGCATGTGCAAAATGGGTGCAATTTTCGTTGCTGGTGCACCAAACTGACCCCGTTTACAAGTTTTCAGTGGTCAACGTGTGTGGACACTTCAGCACCCCTAGCACGCTTGCCAGACATTTTCGTGCGAAACTAGTGCGATATTCGTGCTCAGGAGACTCAACTAGCCCTAGATACAAAATACTATCCAGATCGAGATTTTCACCCAATTTCGAGACAGTGGGGTGGACATGGGCACACAGTCACTGCTCTACTTGCACAGACGAACAACTTACAGCCTCGATTAAATGCAGTGGAGCATGTGCAGAATCAACGCATTCCAAGTGAACTGCACCTAGCAACACCATGCGACGGCGAAAGATAGCAAATATTTTCTTATATGGGCTACCGATTTCTTTTCGTTGAGCGTTCTTTACTATGGTAGTAGAAGTACTAGTGGTCGCCCAAATTTTCGAGTTTGGGTCAAAATCTCGATTAGGCTGAAAACTAGTTACATAGGGTAGTTCGACTTCCTGAATATGAATACCACACGTGCTTTGCGGGAAAACGCCTAGTTTCCTGTCATGAGCGTTGGCAGGTCCAAGCAAATATTTCGCCTAATACGCAAAAATACTGAAGATAGTGGTTCTCCGACATAACAAAATTTGATTTTGCCCACATTTTGCACGTGTGGTCATACATGAGCATAAGTGGATGAAAACTAGAAAAATGAAAAAATTTGTCCTCAGTGGGGATCGAACCATCAACCATTTTCAGGGCCCCCAAAACCATTTAGCCGATTTTGAAACCAGTTTTTTGATTCATGTATGTGGCCCTATTAAATGCAAAAAACCGTTTTGAAAAAGCTCACCTTGACCTGATGGGCCTCCCTTGTTAGATCGGGAAAAAGTCGCACAGGATACTGAGGGGAATGCTAGAACCGATGATCAGTCTTCGATCTTTTCATGGCTCATTACCCTCCAACAGTGCGAACAGATCTGTTTTCTGATTCTTTACATCTATTTAGTCACGTGCTCGTTATGTGTTGGAACAGCAGGCCAGATCTGTCGAAAGTGACACGACAAACAAGCAGATTAACCCTGAGGAGGTGAAAGAAGCGCTCGATGCCCTGAAGTGCGAACTGGAAGAGCTACAGTATGTTTAATATAGTTTAGAGTAGAGACGATGTGCTTCGCGGAGTTCCTCCTTGCTATGAATTAATGGAAGTAGCTTCATACCATCAAATGTAGTTTTTATGACGAGGTAGACGATGCACATTGTACACATGTTCACTGTCAAAGGTTCTCAATGCTCTGACAACGTTCTAAAGGAATTGTCTACGGAAGAAATAATTTCTTCGTTACCCCTATATTTATGTTATATTTGTCCAATAAGAAACGCATGCACAGTTTCACGCGAAAAGTGGGAATTCGGCTGAGATACAGCTCCCCAATTTCTTGGACGGGTGGGCGGAGTCTCCGAGTAAAACTCCGTCCGGTCGTCCGCCGCGGTTGGGAACGGACAGTGGAACTGTTTACGTAACTTCCTGTTCCTACAATGCGTCTCCGACCGCAGCGGACGACGGGGTGGGCACTTGCTCGGGGGCCCCGCCCACTCGGCCATGACTTAACGATGCTCTATCTTAGCCGGATACACATTTTTTTCGCGTGAAGCTTTGCATGCGGCCCAAGTTAGGCAAATACAGCATAAATATATGGGTGACATAAAAACTTCTCCCGCGGACGATTCCTTTAACTGCTTGGTTTCTTACTTTGTCCGCCCTTACCCTTTGTTCTCCGCCGAGCACTTTGCTGGCTCGATGCAGCTGTTACCTGGGTGGAGCAGTTTTGTGATGAGGCCCGAGGTTTCAGCGTATTAGGTAATTTAGCCTAGCGTTGAAGAAGCTCGAGGATCGAGGATGCTATGTAATGCTGCAGTGTAGAAAGACAAAATGAGATGTAATGGTGGAAAACTCTAGAGGCGGACTATTTCCTACTGACACTCGTCGCGGACTTGCTTTACCTCGCACACAATACAGTATTGATCTATGCCATGCGAATCTGTGATATATGGCAGCACGCGGGCTCAATTATAAAAATCTGTCGAGCGGCTGAATGGCTTATTGACAAAGCTTACGCAGCACATTATCGCTTCCTGTACCCTGTTTTTTTTTCGCTTAACATATTCCGCAATGTCACCCAAGTTATCGCACCTTTAGACGATCCACTTACTTCACTATCTGAACTGTTGATCTTAAACCCCTCCGATTGAAGTTATGCGCTAAGGGTGTAGCAGAAGAAGCATTGAAGTCTCGAAGTGTTTTTCAGTCATACGTCAAATCAAATACAGCGTTGCTTGTCAAACAAGTAGGCTAAGGCGATTAGAGAAGTGTGTAAAAAAGTCAGCGGAAGTTCACTGGAACTTTTATCGACGTACTGCAAGCAGTAATGAAGCGACCTTGTAGTTGACGGGAACTTGTGAGGCTTCAGAAAGCGAAAAACAGATGTTAAGTGTTGGGATGAGTAAGTTCTACGCGGAAGTGCACGCCATTGCGAAACAGTGCCGTCTAGCACGGCGTACAAGCGTTCTATAGGGGCATATTTTCCGTTATGGCTATATAAAGTCGAGTCAGAGTAAGGCTTGGGTTCAGAAATCTCCGATAGGGAGTCGTATTCCGATTTCTTGGAGAGAGAGAGAGGTAAAGATTGTCGTGCTTCCGTTTGTATCACTTGTGATACACTCACTGCTATGAAATGACACAGAAAAAATACCACTTACCGATGCTCGAGTTTGGGGCATTGTACTGTTGGACCATTTCCTGACACAGTTGACCCTGATCCGACTAACTTGCATCTTATTCGGAGATCAGTTGTACCCATAAAGGTTGTTGCAAGGCAAGCATTTGATATGGAACAGGGACGTCTTCGTTCGATTCGGATGGATTGATGAAACATTCAAAGTCATGCAGTGCTTCTTTTCTGTCAAATGGTAATTAAAGCTACGCAGACGCAATAGGTATTCAATGGGTAAAGGCAGGGTGACAGCGCATCCCGTGATTGGTGGATTGCCGTTTTCGCCACTAGCAGATCCTGTACGTGATATAGGGTGAAAACTCATAACAAACGCGTAATCCACAACGTGCGTACGTTTCTAGAGCGGCGTATTACATTGCTGGTTAACAAGTCTCGTTGTGTTTCTGGCTACCAGCAAACCATATGGACTTCCAAAGGGTGTATTGGATGTAAAGTTACGATTGCGTTCCTTGCTTTACCACACGAAGTTTTCAGATGGGACCTTTCTTTGTGATCACGAATAAAGATTCCACTTAAAACCTCATGTGGTAGTGCAAAGAACACTATAGACATAATTTCGAATCACAAGAAAGGATCTCTGATACTGTCTGAAGTTATTCTTCCATAATTGCTCTGATCGTGATCCGTGCCACATTTGCAGTGGCGCCAGTATGTGGAAAAATTAGATAACGTCGGTATTTTGGAGATGATAGTTGTCTAGCTTTTTTTCTATGTATTTTTATCTGAAAGTTTATTTTTATCTGAAAGTCTAGTTCGCTTTTATTTTCAGAGCCGCTCACAAGGTCGTACTTGGCGATGCTAGGAAGTATCGCGATCAATGTGTTAAGTTAGAATCGACGAATCGTAACATCAAAGCTCAGTTAGTGGAGGCTCAGAAGCAGACGAATAAAACGTTCGTTCTATGTATTGATTTCTTGTACCCTTCCATTTTCCCCTTTCTTTTCAGCGTAGCGTTACTTTTTGATTGTGACCGTGTTGATATTATTTTTTGACAGCAATGAGGAAGTGCTTAACTATCAAATGATGCTGAAGCTTCGTGTTGATGACTGTTTCAAGCTGCAAACGCGTTTGAACGAACTTGAAAAACAACTGCAGGACGAGGTTAACGCGAAAGACAAAGTGGGTTGGAAAAGCGTCCGTTGCTGTGGTTGCTCTATATCAGAATTAGCGGGATTCTGATACTTTGTTGCTTTTCACTCACAATACTCGCTTTGCAAGCTCGCAGTTATAGAAGATACGAGCTCTACGTGACGAGATTGCGAGTAGAGCTGTCACTGAAGCAGATCTGACCACTGAACTGGAGCGAGAGAAAAGCCGTTGTGAGGAGGCGATGCGACGTCTTGCTGAAGTACAAAAGGAACGTCCTCGTGTCGTCGTCCCTCCTGTGTTTTCACAGCACAGGTATGTTCTTTTTTCATCGACTTTATATAATATGCTTACGGTCAAAGTTTTGTAGCAAATTCGCTCCCAAGTTTAGGTCAAACTATTAGGTAGTCTAAAAAGTTTTTTCGTATTTTTAAATACTGCTTTTTCCCTCAAAACTGCTTTCCACAAAATTTCTTCTGTACATATATATTAGTACAAGTACACACGCATCTATAGGTATCGTTGTCTTCCATCTCCCGGATAACCCTTTTCGGCAAAATAAAAATATCAAAAGTCACTTCATTTTCAATTCCAGTTTTTTTTTTCTTTGAATGGCGTTAGACAGGGAAAGGAAAAGGTGATAATCCGATGGAGCAAGATCAGGGCTATAAGACAGCAATTTTTATCCAAGCTCGAAAATTTTTTGAAAGAAAAAATTCAAAAAAATTTTTACCACTAGTGAAAAAATTACTCGCCAAAAAATTTTCGAGCTTGGATAAAAATTGCTGCCCCATCCACCTTGTAGCCCTCATCTTGCTCCATCGGACTATCACCTTTTCCTTTCCCTGTCTAACGCCATTCGAAGAAAAAATTTTTTATAATTTTTGTATTGAAAATGAGGTTGACCGTTGATATGTTTATTTTGCCGAAAAGGGTTATCCGGGAGATGGAAGACAATAATACCTATAGATGCGTGTGGGCTTGTACTACATGTGTATGTACAGAAAAGATTGCTGGAAAGCAGTTTGGAGGGAGAAAGCGGTATTTGAAAATACGAAAAAACTTTTTAGACTACCCAATTTAAGAGAAATTCGGAGTACAGTTTCACATTGACAGTGTTGCCCGTTTCGCATAGGCCGCCTTCATACTCGGTGGCGCTCACGCTGGCAGGGCAGGGTGGTCAGATGTCGCACTCTACGACTCTGCGAACCTCGCTCGTCGGCGTCAATGCCGCGGAGTATGAAAGCTGCTGCAGGTGTAATGTGTACTTTGTAGCCGTGAGCGCCCGACGGACACCTATCCAGCCGCAGAGATTACTGGAAGGTCGTCAAGGATCTCGACTAATACTCTCAAAGAGGATGATGAGGTTTGTTAACCGATTTTTCAGTTTGATTGGATCAAAATTCGAAATGCATGCGTACTCGACTAAAATTCTGGTTGGATTTCTTCGCAACCGGTGCATAAAAATCAGGAATTCTGCTCTAAAATATGAGGTTCTTCGGAAATATTCATCGAAGCTTTATATTTTTCCTCGTTCTTTCTTATTCTGTGAATAATGAATTGAAGTTACAGACTTCTCTTCTCTCAAAGTTTAGCGTGGCAACATTTTAGAGGCGATTTTCGAAAATGTAGTTTTTGTGGGCTTTGATTTCTTTTTTGAGAATTTGCTCAGATTGTGGGTCTTCGCGAATTGCCAGTGGTTGTTTTGCCAAGAATTTCGAAAGTTGCTTTTCCGAGACCTTGGCGAATCCTTGTGGGATTTCGCTCGTACAGCATTCTGCAGGAGTCAGGTCCGAATTATTAGATCAGGGCTATAAGACAGCAATTTTCCTCTGGTATTGAGATATTTCTTTTACTGGTTATCATCTACAAACTTTGATATTTTAATTTTTGATAACTGCTGTTTATCGCCGCAGTTCGCGATGCGAAAGTTACTACAAGGATGCTGAGTTATGGGCAAAAGCTTCGGTGTCGGACGGGACTCGAACCCGCACTTCATCCTTTCCGGGGATATGTGCTAATCCATTACACTACCGACACCACCTTCACCTTAACGAAGACCTTCCGACCGTTATACGTGTGAGTGCTGATAAGCTATGGTAAATATACCATTCAAAAGCTGAGTTAAGGTGAAGGTGGTGTCGGTAGTGTAATGGATTAGCACATATCCCCGGAAAGGATGAAGTGCGGGTTCGAGTCCCGTCCGACACCGAAGCTTTTGCCCATAACTCAGCATCCTTGTAGTAACATCTACAAACTGTTTTTGAGTCCAATTGATTGGATTGGTTGGTTTACATAATTAATGGATTGTGTCGCATTTGAACGAATAGGGGTTGTTAAGTTGTTAAGTGAAGTTCTATTCGTTTAGTTCGACTTCTTGCACTTTTCCGCTCAATGTTTGCTTTTCACTGAGATCAGCAAATGTTTGCACAGTGGCGTGATTATTCCTCCATTTTCTCATGAGATCCGTAAATCCATTCACTCCAATGTAGGATGTGTCCCATATTCCCGTAGCAAACAGGTTTTTCAGATCACATAGCCATGCCCTCGTGAATTATACACAATACATCTATAATAAACGGAATACATAACAGAATGAGTACAGTAGCAGGGAATAATGTTAGTGATAGGCATGTAATCACTGTCCAACCTTGAGCTACCTCTGTTTCCGCTATAACTTATCTGAATGTAAGGTTGTCTGAATTTGAATTTCCTGCTGGGAAAAAAAGCAGTTTCGAGCGATTCTTTCAGGTTGTGTCCAAGACGGGATTCTTTAGAGATGGTCGTATTAGAGTATTTTCAAAGGATAGTGGGGTTGTATTTGTCACGTCAAAGCGAGAGTAGTTGGCAGTGAAAACCCAGGTCTGTTTTCTTGATCACTTCAAAGTACTTTCAAACTACCCACTTTTCTCCATTGGTGAGTCTTCCGGAGGGTAAGGGATCGTACGGCAATCGTCTGTAGGGGGATTCAAAGACCCTTGAGGACAAATTCCTCTGCAATACGGTTGATCCTGAGCCATACCCTTTGGAGTCATTGACGAGGCCACGTGCGGGGCTGCTTGACATGGGATAGATGTATGGCATAGTGTTCATCGCGAATCTCGCATAATTCTTGTATCTTGACTTTGGTGCAGTGCAGTCCCAGCGTTGACGTTGGCTTCTTTTAGAACGAAAAAATGCTAGCATCGTTTTCCTGTGGAATTTGTAAAAAGTTCATCAATTCGAAATAATTTTTCCAAAAGAGAATGACAAGGAAACGCGTGGACTTAGATTTTTGAAGAAATTCCGGGAACTGCGCTCTAGGTTGTGCTTATGACTTACAAAACTGCTACTGAGCCACTATTCGTACCGGAAAAGTATTTGTATTTACTAAAATTGTAAAGCAATCCTCATACATGGCGCATCCCGCAGCTAGGCCAACCAAGGCCAGTCGCTAATCCTCTAGACCTCTGAGAGTGTAGGGTTTGTACTGAAGGCATTTTAGACACTATAGGTCTTTTTCCCTTGACTGACTTCCTCTGTTGTAACTTCTTTTGTTTTAATCACATGGTGGTTCAATAATTAGAAAGCGGCAACCTCGTAGATCCCGCATCGGAAATCCACACTCATAAAGTTACGTTTGAAGAAGGTTACGATCAATTGAAGTGCATCACTGCGGAAACTTCCAAATTTTCCTCGACTGTATTTGCATATAGAGAACGACGCAGCCGTCAGGGAAACCATAAGGCCGATAGATTGAGCTGAGGAAGTTATTATGAAAGTAGATTACATTACTCCGAAAGATCGAGTCTTAGTAAGTTGCATGTATTCAAAAATATTCATATTCACTGAAGAGAAGATATCGCGCTCCATGCGATTGCCGCGTCGCTATTTCGATAATCACAATGGAGAGCACTACGTGGTTTCTGTTTGATTTCTAGTTTTTTTTTATCTTTTCTGTTTCATTTTTTATCCCTGCGTCATGGCTTGTACAGTTTTTTGCCCTTCTCCTTTTTCATCAGAGAACGAGCGCATGACCCATGGCCGGCGACGTTTCCTTTTCGGAGGGGGTTGAATTTGAATAAGCTCTCATTTTTTTTTATTTGATCACGAGTTTAGCTTTAGTTTTTCTCCATAGGCCCTTGATTCTTTGGTGACTCGTATTGTCCGAGTAGAAATTCATAGAAATACCGCAGAATGAAGAGAGAAGAGACCGCAGAATGAAGAGGCTCCCTTTTTAGGAGGGGGATCGTATTTTGTAAAAATTTTCGTCGACGCTACGCTTGACTCTTCACCTGATCCATATTTCCAATTTTCGAGTGCCTATGTATGCCATTTCATACAGCTTATGTTATTGTTATTGTTATTCAGTACCGTAACCTCAGTAGTGTTCTTCCGTTAATCTCTGAACTTTTCAAAAGCACTCCAGGAAATGAGCGAAACGCTAGGGCAAGGAAAGGGAGTCTTGTCCATGGTTCATGGTTGTAAATAACAAGGTATGAACCTTAGAATGTGTGTCATTTGACCAGAAAATTCGCGTTGTTGGTGCAGCGCTTTATGTGGGCTAGGAGGGCCTCATTAGTTAGGTTGTAAAGAGGTCCGTGTCCAGCGCCTTAGTTTGGGCGTAGGACATGGTAGTCGCTTCGGGACTCCACCGCAGAACGCGCCCCTAGGTTGCACGCATCACATCGCGTGCCAGATGCGGTCTTGCGAATTTTCTTTCTCAACGAAACTCTCCATCTTAGCACCCTTTCTCATTCAATGTGCGCTACTGGGTTTAAAAGAAGAAGGGTCAAAGGGTAGGACCTGCTGTCAGAGGCTGTAAACCATAAGCTTATCGCCAGTGTGCAGTTTGAATCTATATCGATTTAATTTTTACTTTCGAACTTTTGGGCACTCAGGAAGTTGTAACCTAGCTGAACTAGCGATTTTATAATTCTGATAGCAACAACATCTTTATTCCTATTTCCACACATTAGTAATGGTTATTACTTCCGCTAGAAATATCTTTTTGGAATATTACAACACTGTTGTGGGAGACTGCAATTAATTTTCTGGAAACCGGTGTTTCCGAAAATGGAAATGAACAGGTTGGTGCCATAAAACTTTGTGCGCCAGCTAGCTGCAGATATTAAATTGATCATGTGATTACCGCGATTCTTTCGCATGATTTGAGATGAAAAAAGTAGTATGCGAGTATCAGTGGTCGATTATTACGAAAAAGATTCCCGCCAGATCACTTGGGCAGTTTTGAGCTGATAACTGCTGTTTGTGGATGGTGTAATATGAGTGCCACCTAGGACCCATATGGATTTTCGTGAATTCAGCCGTGCCCAGTTTCGTAAGCGACCCGAAGAGGCTTCCTGTCTTTCAGCAAACTTTCTGAAATCGCTGGTGGAGCGTTGCCCGTCAAAACTGTACTGAACCCTGACATGACGTTGTTAAATTCAACGACTAAAGTTGAATACAGGCCGAAAACTTTCCGGAGCGTTCATAAATCTGGGTGCTGTAATACAGCGCTCTATTCTCGGTGAAGATAGGGTAATGAGAGTGATCGGGCTATCCTTGCCAAATCACTGCGAAATCGACCTGTCCTTGACCGGTCAGCTGATTGGGCTGTTAGTTCTATGGATCCTTGTACGTGATTTACTGGAGATTTTCTAATGGTACATAAACCCGAATAACAGCGGGGAGGGCTTGTAAGGAATTTTGATATTTCAGGCTGATTGTATTAGATTTATTCGCTCATATTATCATTCTTTAGTATGTACAGCGTTTGGGAAATATTATGCCTAGCTATCTTGAACAATTGTTTTCAATTTTTTTCCATTTATTTTTTAACGACTTTTGGAAAGACATAAAAAAGGCATAAAGCGCAAGTTTATAACAGATACATCTGAGATTGTTCAGAGTGTCCTTGAGCCATTCGAGTCATTACCTAAAAGGAGGTTGAAGCCATGTCACACATTAGTTTAGTTGTCCTTGTGAGTAGGTCGTATCTGTCCTGCCGGAAAGTGAGGGTCATATTTGCCATGGCTGGAGAGGCTGCTGAGAAAAAAGGAGGTTCGAAGCGAAGAAGTCTAATTTTGAAGAGATTTTCAGTTTCGGAAACTACTCCCTCCCATCCCACACACACACCTAGCTCGTCCACCCCATTCTCCCTATGCGGGCGTAGGAAGGTCTCGAACAGCAGCGTTCTTCTAGAGGAGGGGTTGTATTGACAAACTTTTCAGAAGGGATCGTATCGACGCGACCAGTTTCCGCGACACGATGCTTGACACTGACTGCATGATTGACGTATTCAAGTCATCAAACAATGGGAACACCTCTCAACTGCGATAATAGATCCGCAAATACTGTGCAGTACTCTGCGGAGCTTGGAAACAATACATGAACGCTTACGCGATTTTTGAGCATGATTGGGTTTCGAAAATCGTCAACGGGCTGCGGAAGCACAGTTCGTCGCTTATACTTTTTCTGATTCGAATATCAAGCGGTTTCTGTAAGGCTATATGTCATGGGTGACAGCGTACAGAGGTTTTCACGATTTGGATTGAAGACAATAGCGTGCTGTTTTCGGAGAACAACAGAAATCAGCCTGTCCTTTTTTGAAAAAAATTATTGGGCTTTACGTTTTTGAGCTGAAGAGAGGATCATGGCGTACTCTGAGGGTAACCTATGTGGGTGTGTATCCCCTACGTCCAAAATAAGGGGGAAACGGTAATCGCAAGCCGCGTAGTAATCTTGACCCAACGATGCACACCATAAAGGTATTGACATTATATATAATCCTCTTGGAAGCTCGTGTGCGGCTTTTATAGTAATTCCAATTTTCGTCATTTATAAATTTGTAGAATAGCTGTGATTGCTGCAGGAGCGCAGTTTGGAAGACGTGCTGTTCGGTGAGGAAACTGCAGACAATGGTTCACATCTGGATGACGAAAATGGCGTGAAGTCTGTAAATGAGCTCATAGAGCAGAATGAACGTCTCGTCAAAAACCTGCAACATACCCGCGAGCTGTTGAGTGATAGTGAGGCAACAAATGCAACTTTAGTCGCTCAGGTGGGTTATGTCATACGTTTGTATATGATAGCGTTTTGTTCAGGCTGCGGTTATGCCTTGCGAAAGTGCGATATGTGAAATCACACGTGTCGTCGTGCGTGCTCCTAGTTGAGCCTGCTATTTTCCCTCCGCAACGCTGGTCTGGTCTTCTTCACGTTCCGTTAGGGAGAGATCGGGGGAAAATAGCGCGCTCAAGTGAGTGTGCATACTGCGACATCGTTTTTGCTCCACGATGGCAGAGTCGCACATCGTGGAAAAGATACTTACTCAAAGTTCATTCGAACTACAAGTAAACTGCAAAATGCTTGTAAGATCACCCCGGCGATAATGGAACCGTCATGTAGCACTCAGAATAGAGCCATATCACTCCCGGTAGTATTCCAGTCGGTATTCAGACGAGAAAGTCCAGAAACAGTGAAACCCCTTCGTTAGTTCAATATTGATTCAGCTTCACATTAGCGTGCTTTAGTGTGAAATGTGTGTTCAGCAGTCGAATTTGCAGCTTTTTGCTATTCAGCTTGCACTGAATCTGTCCCCTGTAGGCTCTCAATTAATAGCGTCGCATGATAGCTGAAAATCAATGAAGTTGGAGAGTAAAAAGGCGTTTTTCACTTGCACCAGTGCTGCTTATCGCATAGTGTCTTCAATTTGAAAGAGATTTTTCGTAATTAACTCCATTTTAGAGTCTCCTTCTGAAGGAGGAAATTCGCCGTCTGGAAAGAAATGAGGAACGCCTGAGTCACATTGAGAACAGCGAGTACCTGAAGAATGTTATAATCAAGGTAATCAACTGTTTGTTGTTAATGTGAAGCCGAACGTGATAAATAGTCATCGGTAGCCACTAACATGAGCGTGAGCATCTTTGTTTTGCTACTTCTTAAATGGGGAAATTGGTTAACTAACGTGCTGTAAATGCATTGATCTTAGTTTTCTGTTCTCTTCTTTTTTTGGTAGTGAGAAGATTATTTTTGTAACTATTTCTGTTAATTTCTGCCGATACGATTTTAACTTTCCTTGTGGCTCACGTGTCCCGCTCACCTCACAGACCTTGCCCATCTTCAGGGACTATCGACTCGTCTAGTGCTACCGCCTTTTGTTAGTGCATGGAGCACACATTTTGCATTACACCTGAGGAATAGCATTTTAAGAATGGCAACAAGCTCCTAAAATCTCCGAAACCACATTTTGTCGTAAATTTTTATATTTTTCTCCTTATTTACAGTTCCTTTGTCCGGAGCGAGTTTCTGGTGAACGTATGCAGCTTGTACCCATTCTGACCACCATGCTTCGCCTATCCCCTGAAGAAACTGAACGTCTCAACCGTATCGCTGCTCAGGATGGTCAGTTGATCTTGATTCAGGAAAAATGAGATTCCCAAGGCTGCTGAAAATAGAGTTTGGGCTGTCCACGGCGTGGTGTGTAACGCCATATTCAAACTATCAATTGTGCTAGATCTTATCTTGAGGTGTGTGTGTACCCATACGTCAGGCATGCGCAGCCAACGTGAACTGGCCCATTCTTGTGAAATCTATTCTTTTCATGGCGTGTTACGTTGAGCCTATTTTTATACTTACTATCAGTGTGTAATATTCTATCAATAGCTTTTTAAAAGGCCGTTAAGGTTAGCAGATAGTTCTGACCGGTCATAAGAAATTGCCGAAAGTTCCGTGTTAATATCAGCAGTGAGACGAAAATAGAATGATGGTTTTGTTACGGATTTTAATCGTTTTTGTGTGGAATTGATAGTGGCAGTTAAACGGGGCGAAATCAAGTGGAACGATATCCATTAAATTATTGATTTTTATCATGAAACGCCTAACAACCGGATGTTGTTGGTGATTGTGTAATCATGATGGGAGCAATAAGTATAGCATTAACAACGTTTACTCATAGGATTTGTGTCCTCCTACTCGCCGGTGACTGGCACATTGTTTATTTTCTGTGGTATGTGTGTGTTTGTCTGGAGAATGTAATTGTTCAATGAACAGCAGCTTGGTGTGTGGAAAGTAAGTGCTGTGTGCACTTAGTACTATAGATTACTAGTCTTATCGGAGCACATTTCTACGTGAATGATGGCTCGTCTCAAAGAAATCACTTAATAGCATCGTGTACTAACTAGGTACTTATAAAGTAATACATAGTACTTGCCTGCCTCTGACAGTACTCTTGCACTCCCTTGATAGCATGAGGTTGCGGCTGTGCAGGGTTGCAGCAGGGTTTACCACAAATGATGGTATAATCTTGGGTGGTTTAATCGAAAGAAAGAGATTTGAATCAAATTACAGTACTCTATTTGCTGTAAGCTTAAATTCGATGTATAATTTAGAGGCAACTCATCGTGAATCTGAAGGTACGTGGGGATCGTATCTACGTTGGGGTCGTCTCAACTAGCTTCTCCATCATCATGATCCTTTTGAGGATATTTTAATTTTCGCGAAATTTAATTCCCAAACATTCTAACTGTGATGAGCGTTGTTCATTTCATGTCACCGGTATGATTTACGTACGCCTAATTTCTGAGGCATGATTTCGCTTCATCTCTTCGCTTTGTCACCGTGCTTTCTGCCCACTTCCTTTCCTCCCATTTTCATTAATCATTGATTTTTTGTATGTCATCGTAAATGTCATGTGCTACTTGTTGCAATGTATTTCACACGGGATATGTACATGGATATGATATAAAGATTTTTATTGTTCATTAAATTATGATTTATTGAATTAAAATTTTGGTTGTGCCTTTTTTCGGGTGCCTACGGAAACGCCCTTCAACGACCATTTTTCATTACTGCAAACTTTGGTAGGTGGTAACACAATGTTCAAGTTCAACGATGACATATGACGCTTGTGTAGGGTCTCCTGTCAGAGGCGCCCTTGTGGGGCATACTTCACGTTCATAATTTCATCTCCATTCATCTTTCATCTCATTCTCATGTTTATAATTTCACTAACGTCTTTTATAGTCATCTTAACGGGTTATGTAGTTGTGTTGGGAATTTCAGCTTTTTGAGCTACTAGTCGTAAAGTGATTGTGATTCACGGCGCTTTTCGGTCTGAGATTTGATTGGCTACAAAGGCTCCTTTTTGTTGTGCTCTTTGCTCTTTACGGCCTGGCAATTTCGATACGAAGTCTATGACGATGAAGTTTGGGAAAAACGTCAGTGCTGGTGATGAAAGGGCGTCCGCGAAGTACGCAGTACACATGAACGGCTACCAAATTCAAAAGCTCCATTGCATGGGATTCTATAGTGTAGTGGGCCTGCTGCTGGGTTCTAATAATGTGCTGGAACGGCACGTTTTCATGAAATACTTCGGGTATCACTTGAAATAGGAAGGGTTGAGAACATGACATACACAAACAAAGGTTTTTTACGGTCCGACGGCGCGCTGAAACATCTCGCGCGGCATCCAACGACCGATTGCTTTGCTCCATGGCAGCACTGTGTGTGTGTGCGTTGCACAGTTGAACTGCAAATATGTGCAGGGATCGTGTTTTACTCTCAAAATGACAACTTTATCAACCTCAGTCCTCTGTGTGTCTTCGGCTTGAGGGAGGCTGTTGTCGCAAGCGGCAGATCGATACTCTGCTTTTGCTTACACGCCGCCTCTCGTCCCCACCCCCCCATGCCTCCTGTCTCTCCTCACACTCCTTCATTCACTGCTTTTCCTTTTTTTCCCGTTGATTCTGCAAATTTATATTGACGTACTCATTTTCATCTAAAAAAAGTCAGTGATTAATTATATCACGACAGCTCTTATGATATTTCATTCGAGAGATTTATTCTACAAAATGGGCTGAAAACTTGTTGGAGTCGCCGAGATTTCCCTGTTAATCACAAGTCGCGAAGGTAAATAGCTTCTGCGAAGCACAGTCTCTTGGCTACCATGTCAATGTTTATGATTCGGTTTAACAACGCAGCGGGGTTGGAGTCTGTGTGGCGCAACAGTACGGGGAGACGGCGGCGGAGGGGGGGGGGGGCAACCCGAGAGTTTGCCGGTATGTCGAAACGCGAAATCTCATTTCGCTCCCTTACACACTTTCTCTGTCACCTTGTCATTTCAGCTAATTTCCATTCGTTCTTTTATTTTCCATATTCAGTTTGCTGACCTTATAAAAACTTGTCATATCGTTTGTATGCGTCAAGACCATATACTCTTGAATACATGTTTTATGCTGCTTTTTTTAAAAAAATGCCGTTTCACATATTTCTTTTTGATAAACATTATGCATACTGCACACACACGTCATGCCCCTCATGCCTCTCCGTTGTGCGTATGTGATTCGAAAATTCCGGATGGGGTGCCCCGAAACTCACTCTCGACGACGTCTATGGCCGTCCCCCTCTCGGCTTCGATGCGAAATAGATTTGCTCTGTTCTCGTCAGCTTCGATTGCTTTCGCGACTTTGCCGTTCATCTAAACTTGCGCTTTACTGACGGCTAACAACCGACCTACCACCGAGAATTCCTACTTTACTTCTTCTTACGTCAACCAGTTTTATTGCGGGCCAAGCAGTCGAGCTCACGTCTGAATACGCGCCAAATCTCACGTACTTTCTCTTGTGGTAACCCTCGAGCTTCACCGCCAGATGCTTCATCCGAGTCTTGCATGGAACGGGAACGTTACTTCCGTAGTCGTTCCTCTTCTCCAAAGTTTGTTACACGGTTGCCTCCCCCTTGGGTTTATGACTCGTTACCATTTCCGATTACTTGTTTATACGTGAGCTTTGCTATTTGACGTTTATCAAAGCATGTGACAGTGCCACCTGCACGCTGTGGAGTGTCACATCCGGCTGCTTGAGCTTGAGCTTGAGTTTAAGCTTGAGCTCACGGGTTTGTCGTCGTCATCCTCCACGACGACATTGCAGCAGTCTGCCAGTGCTGCTGGCAGCGTGCTAATTGCTTCTCGGTCGGAATGGAGTGGTGGATTGGGCAGGCGCAATCGAATTACGACTCTCCTGAGTTGCCGCACATCCGGTCGGTTCGTCGGGCGTTATCAGTCATAGCCTTCTTGTCCGCCATTCATGTCGCATCGACGCCCAAAATCGTCACTGATGCATCGCGCCACACATTGTCACATGTGGTTGTCAACTGCCATCACATATCCTGCCGCCTACGGATGCCACGATGAGCAGTACTCGATAATGGGGCCTTAAAAAGGTCCTGGCTAAAAAAGAAGTCCGTGGTGGTATCACATAGGTGGCCTATGAGAAAACGTTACACCATCATTTTCGGTATTTGGTGGGCGTGCTATGACATGAGGTGGCTGGGTCGCGTTTGACACCCCGCATTTCAAGGTTGCCGCCATCATCAATGAACTCGATCGCGCTGCGATATTTTTGTCTCATCATCCCCTATCGACCAACTCGTCCGTTATTGCTACCTGCCGCCAGATGGTCTATCATTTTTCCTCGTACAGATTGCGCTCATCTCCTAGTAACTTACTTATAAAGCCCCCATTACAGACGAAGGTCATAGTTTTGGACCTCCGCCAGTGTCATACCACCTTGTACGATTTTATTATGTTTCTGGCGCAATTGGGTTGCCATGACGGAGTCAAACGTCGCATCGTGGTCCTATGATAACTGATAAGGCTGCAAATCACTTGCGTCAATTCTAATCATAAATGTTGTCTGTGGCGAGATCAATGAAAATGAACTTAAAAGTTGAGCATTGAAGAACTTGAAAAATTATACGAACATGAGATGAAATGGCATGGTGTTGCGGCTGTATTATGATCTACGGAAGATCAATATCACGGGGTGCGAGAGAGAACAAATCTCGAGTGGGATCCGAACGACATAACATAAGTGTGGTGCTTGACTTGTCAAGTACTTTCGCACTGTCCGTCCCATAGATTGACGACGACCTGTCGTCCTACGTTTATCTCTCGTACTTTACTAACATTTTTTATAATTCTTTTTCTGTTTTTCTCTTGCCCCCTCCCTCAACCTGTCTTTAGGCCTTTTCGTAGAAATCATGCCACCATTTTTCCGTTCCACATCATTCTTTATATCTTTTCGCGCATTTATTTATAGAAGTGATAAATGTCATATGATTTTTATCATGATCAAAACCAGTTTTTCATATGTATTCAGGCAACTAGTCATGATAATATTTTACACTGGTGTGCTCGCCTGCTGGGCCCTTAAGACTGATTTTTGACCATATCTTGTGATCATTTCCGTTTCCCAGAGATTTTACATCCTGATTTCGTACCATGTTATTTTTCTGTCTGACATTAAGGTAAACACAGCCGAAGCTGTGACTCATCCCGCCACATTCTTCACATTTGACTTTAATCTCCTCGATCAAAGGAAGTTTACAGATTGTGTAGAGGGTAAGCATCTGCCTCCAGACCGCTAGTTTTTTGTCACTTTGCGCTCTGTGTAGGTATGGGGGGGCATATATTAGGTCAATGCATCTAAATCCGTACCCCAGAATGACCAAGGCAAACCCGGGAAATGTGAGGAACAGTACAAGAAGGTCCTATCGCGAGGGGGGGGGGAGGCATCTTGAAGAAAGGTTGCACATCTAAGCATCTTTGAGGGGTCAATCTGCACACCTAGGCGTATTTTTGTGTAAGCCTTAGTGGACTAAGGAAGGGATTTCTTTCCCTTTCTAAGTTTAGGTGAAAATAATGCCTATAGTGGGATACCCCCCCCCCCCATTGCGATAGCGGCCGAAAATTTTTTATCAGTGTAGGAAGAGGAGGAGTTTTGACGACTCGTCCCCCCCCCCCCCCTCCCCCCCTCCCCGCATCCCCATATAGAGCTGCGCTGTGATCCGTCCCACACGCTCATGCCTGCCATAAAGAGACTTGACTAGCTATTGTGTGAAAGTAATTCGTCGTTTTCTCAAGATTATCGATTGTCGTGTTTCAAGTAGAACGGAAAAACGACGGACGGACACACGACGACAGCAAAGGCGTTAGGAAATATTTTTATTCATTACGACAAGTGGCTGTCGGGGGCAGGCGCTGCTGGCAGGCAGGCGGCCGTCGGTATTGGCATGGAGACCAATTGGTGCTTATGCCCTTCTATGTGCATTGAACGCGTGCACCCCGTCATCCTCCGCTATGCCATGCTCTGTGTGTGTGTATGTGTGCAAGCGTCCTCAGACAAGTTTTTATGCGCTTTGAAACAATACTGAAAGAGTTACTTATGTACAAAGTACATAGTGAACTTTGTGAATGTCACCCTTTCTATGATGGGGTCTTTTTTTGTGGCTGTTTTTTCGAGTGGAATCGGCTGCGTGCTTTGGTAGAGGTTTTTTTTGCACCGTCCATTCTCCGATCTTCCTTTTGTGGAAATACCACTTTTCCTCAATGTTGCCGTAATCCATGATAATTTTTTGAGTACTATTACTTTGAAGTGAATTACTTAATATCTTTTTCAAGTTGTAGACGAGAAAATTAGATTATTCCCGGTTTTTTTACAAATTTTCCAAAGTAAATTTGTGACTGCGTGTTTGAGTGGATTGCTCATGCTGCTCACATCATCTCACCACCCATCACCACTTTTCGAAACGCGATTATTTACCCGGCAACCCAACACCTCCCCCTCCCTTCCCCCCGTGAGCTGCCCCCAACCAGCCACTGTGTATGCACACATCGCCGGGCAGATGCACCTTTGATAAAATGCTCGTAACAACCTTCATCAATCCGAGGGGAAAGTGGCTGGCCCTTCTGAGGGGGGTGCCAGTATCACCTGTCTTTACTCGGCTGTAACTCTGTCTTCCTCTGTGTACTCGCGATTTTCAGAATTGCAATGGCCTTGCATTACTCTGCGCTTGACTGCTTTGCTCTCGATGTCAACGTTGCTGATCGTTTTCAGCTCGTTCAGTGGTTCATCGACATTCATCGCTTTTCTCGTATCGTTGTATGTGCGATGGTGTGCTGCCAGATTCATCACGCTGTCAGGTGTCGTATCAGATTCATCGGGTCGTCGTTACTTGTGTTCTGTACTTCTCATCGCCGACCGACCGGCGATGGTTGTTGGGAGACACTTTCGCCCAGCAAGACACATCTTTTGCATGTTTTGAATTGTTGTGGCAGTATTGCGCGTCTATGCATAGAGATGTGAGCGCTGATAGTGTTGGAGGCAATGCTGCGCCTTGTTCGACCCAATCTCCAGCCCTCTCGCGCACTCTGCCTCCATTATTCAGTATGTTCGTTGGTCTCTCCCTTGCTTAACTGTATCGCTCCGAGACAATGACGGGCCTAAACGCATTCAATGCCATAGAATTCGCTGCTGCTTTGGACTCTTGTCATGCCGGTAACAGCCAACGCAACTCCGACATCGTCTCTGAACTGGCAACGCATTCTCGGCCCCGAGGCAAAGCCTTCTTCGCGCGCTCTACTTCAGCGCTAGCTCCGATTCAACAGCCCCATTGATCTTTTGTCTGAAGAGCACATTTTCTAGTCTCTGATGTTTCAACGATGATCTGTGTTTATAGAATTCTTGAAGGGTGGGACTCGGCTCGCAAGCAAGCATATGGATTCAAATCGCACATTCCATGTTCCGAATGGCTATCCATGAACGAGCTCAATTTCGGTTCCCCCCACTGCACACTCACTCGTCTTACGGATTACGACTTCCAATCACAGCAGTCATAAGCGAATTAAAGCCTAGTTTCTCATATGAATAAAACATCCCCTCTCCATTAACACATATGCTCAAGATATGTACTTATTTTAATTAACTTCAAAAAGAAGTCACTGCTTTCTGCGACGTTTCCTGTTTTTTCCTCGGCTTCCATCTAATTTTCCGTCAGCTGAGATGCATGAAATTTTCTTCTGCAAAGACACACTTTTTGATCTCTGTTTCTTTATTTCATTCTTTATATTTCTTCATTATTTTTCATTCTTTACTTTTCTTGAACGGTGGGTGGCACATGGGGCGGTATTAGGCGCGGTTTTATGTCCTTGTAACTAATCTGTTATCATTTGCCGTTTTGATGAGCCTTTTCTTCACCTCTTCTGATAAGCGCGAGCTGAGTTTGTACAACATCAATTCGTAGGTCGATCTCGTATACACGTGTACCAGTAACTGTTCTGTGAGTTATGCTTCGATTCTGTTGATACTGTACAGCTATAGGTACATATACCTAGGGTAACATTCTTAGGATTATAGTCATTGTATTAAGAAAGTGGGTAAAAAGTAAATATTGTCATTACTTAGTAATGCTGCATTTGTTCAAGGCTCATCACCGCATGTCTGTATTGTAATTGGAAACGACATGTGTGCCAGTTGCCCGGCTGCTACCACCGTCATCGTTTCTTGAGCTCGCAACGAATACCTATCGATTTTTCTGAATTTCAGTAAATTATCCCACTAAAAAATGGAAAAAGATTCGAAGCGTACTGTGGGTTTGTTGCCTCAGGCATACTTGATGTTGCGCTGTATGGCATGGAACCGCGATAAAGGGTGGACTGATTTTTAGGAAAAAAACCTATGAAAACCATGTTGAAAATGACAAAGTGACATTGAAGGAGATTTTTTGTGAAGGTGAAATTGCGCCATGGTGGATGACAGTAAGGTGAATAAGCTGAACTGCTTCTTCAAATTCGTGGTCGCACGGGTGTGGCACCCCCCGGGCGAGGGCCCCCAGACAACATATGTTCACTCGCGCTTTCTGGCATCGATTGTTTTAGTAGTGCAATGAATTTTCGTAACTTGCTCCATTGCTGAGCAGTATTTTATGGGAAGTTTCCTGTTTTCCTCAAAATCCTATTTTCTACGGTGGTGTTAAGGTTCGAGCACGGTTCTCACGAGTCATTAAACTACTGTAGTGATTTTCAAAGGAAATACAAGGTCTCCGTCCATCTTAGCATTCATCGAATATCTTTTATTAAATTTTGAATGAATTTTGAAACTCTGCAGACATCAATTCGTCAGAAATGATCCCAGCTTTTCTCTGTGATTTCCTGTTTCAAAAGTTAAAATGTTATTCTGGCAGATGATTGAAGCGCTGATCCCATGATGATTCTATTTCGTCGTCGTCATTATCGTGCATTTGAAGATGCTGCCACGACAAAAAAAGAAATTGATGTGGTTAAATATTCTCAAAATAATCTTTTATTGCAGGCAGGCGGCCGTGTGTGCTGGCCATCAGTTTCTCGTTTGGGTAGACTGCCGGAGCGAAGCGTCCTTCTCCCTCCTCTCTTTTCCACTTCTTCCTCGCAGCTTTTTTTCCCCAATCTTGCTACATCCTACGATCATCATCATTATCACATCTCATCATGGCTAAGGGCAATCCGATAGAGGAAAATACCACGGTAAGTTTGTGATTTCGTCTTTTTTTTCGCGTTTAATTCAAAAATGTTTTCATTTTTTCTAAACGTTCCATGCAATGCTAATGTTGTTCTGCCCCCATCGTGTCGCCTCTTCTCTTGGGGTGACAAAGAGAAACATTTTTCGCGTTCCATAATCAAATCGACTCTTGAATAATTTATGACGAGAGTTTTGAGCTCATTTGGCATGTAAGCTGACTGTAGAATCATCGCTCAGAATTCGTCTCAGAAA
Source organism: Trichostrongylus colubriformis (assembly GCA_963978905.1). Lineage (NCBI taxonomy): Eukaryota > Metazoa > Nematoda > Chromadorea > Rhabditida > Trichostrongylidae > Trichostrongylus > Trichostrongylus colubriformis. The sequence goes on along the minus strand of OZ022261.1, from coordinate 28,046,151 downwards.
TGTCATGCCATGTTTGTGTGTGTATGTGTGTTAGCCAGCTACTAGATTTCGTGCTGTCGACTGCATTTGCATATTCACACCCCGAGGAGTGCTACTTGCCACTTTAACTCATGTGCCTCCGCGTATGTCGCGTTCTTCATATATGGCCTTCAGTGCCATCATCATTCTATCTCATCCTGCTTCATATAATTGTAATTCGGTACCCTCGATTTGGGTCTGATGTCGGGCTTGGCCATTTAGTGAATTTAATTTGCACTTTATCGTGCGGCAATAAAATTCTGCGATGGAACGACTTTGCATGCGAAGTCGCGACGTCGCAACATCGCAGAGTCGCAAAATCGCGAAGTCTGGCATCATTCGAAAGCTATGTGGTTTAGATTGCTCGGTGCGGTCAAGTTTTGTATGTATATATCTTACGATGATCCCTCCCCCCTTCCGAAAGACCCCATAGTAAATTGCCTTTATAGAAATGACACCCCTACCACCTTCAGAAATTGGAAATCGGTGTCGAGTAACCTGGGGGGCAAGGGATCGACTATTTATGAGAAATGAGATTTATGGAAGGAATGGGTGTCGCAACGTAAAGCTTTCTTGGATGGTCCCGAAGCGGTGCCCGCTTTTCCACAGTCGTTAACATAATACGTAATGATTTCGCTATTGAAAGTTACCAAGCGCGCAGAAAGTATAATTAAAATCGGCTAGCCTTTCTCGAAAATCTCCACAATATTTTTTTTGCAAAGTTTTCCGTTTCACTTGAAGAGGTGCAAATTGCAGCATCGTATCGTGCTTATCTGGTTTATAGCCGTACGCTGTTTATGTAGTCCTTAATGGCAGGGATGTAACTTATCTGATAGGAATAAAAATATTTTGGTCATGGATAAATTACATTGATACTGTTTTATTTTTAATGATTGAAAATATGATTTTTAGCTGATGAATGGCAACAACAAGGCGGCTGATTACGATGAGTCTTTCTCACGCTTTCTTTATAACAAAGACAGAGGAACAGTTCTGGGCAGAACGGCAAAATCGTGGTGTAAGTGGATTTACTTGTGGAAGAGGCATGGAGAGGGAAATTGATGGAAAAGATGAGGTAAAGCAGGGGAAAACGTGAATCCTAATGGTTCTCCTGTTGCACTGTACGAGAAAGGTCCAAAAGCCTTGTGAAGCCCACGATTTCTTTCTCCTCCCTCCTAGTTGGTGATTACTAGTACTCTTTTTTGACCTTCCTTTACTGATTGGTAGCTGTTTTCAGGTCAGATCACAATTTTCTACATCATCTTTTATTCCTGCTTAGCTGCTTTCTGGATTGCTTGCTTAGCAATATTCCTCAATACGCTCGATCCTAAAGTACCACGTTTCTATGGGAAAGGCACAATTATTGGCATCAATCCTGGTACGTATACATGTTCCGACACCAATAAATTAAAACGAATCCCTTTTCAATTTTTTTTTTTGTTTTTTTCTGTTTCAAAATTCTTTTTTCTACTTGTCCTATCATTTAACAATTTGCTTAGTCGTGTAGTGCAAGTGCAAATTTCTTGGCGCATTTTTTTCGTTGTCTCATCTTGGTCCGTTGATTTTATTATTTGTTCAGCGGGCACTTCTTTTATTCACTTTGATCTTGTCCCCGTTTGCGTCTACTGGGCACTGTTTGACTACCGTCAACCATCTGCTGCTGCTGCTGCTGCTGCTGCCAACGCCTGAACAAACATCAGTGTAGAGAACTGGGATATGAAACGTTGGCCTGAATTTATTCCCCGCAAACGTACCTTGAAGAAACCTACTCAATATGTATAGCGCTAATTGACCACTTTCATATGTTTCTGTTGCAACATAAAACGCGCTCGCGCCGCACGATGCACTCGTGCCACGAAATTCGAACCGACTGGGTCAACGTCCTGGCCGGCGGTGTTGGCTTCAGTCGCAGCTCGCTGTGATAAGCTCAAGTTCCGCCAATATACGTAAGAGGAGAATGCGTGCGTGTTTTACTGAGTTTACCCCGAATGACGTTGATCGCGCATTTCTTCGCCCCATCGTAAAATGTCGTTTAAGTGCACCGACGAGAAATGTCTTAAAATAGCATCTGAGTGCATTCCGTAGGTCTTTTACAGTGGTTTGTTGCGTCAGTGTCGGCATGATCTCTGATTGCTTTTGCGACGACCACCCATCCGTATCTTCCCTGCGTTCTCGGTGGCCGGCGATTCTCTCTTTTTTTCACGCCTACCCACCTCCTACCCGGATGGACTTTATCTGGTCAGTACACGACGGTAAAGGGATAGCAAAAGGATTAGCACGTACACGTGCAAGCGTGATGCCTATAACAAATGACAAAGGGGCAAACGGGAAATGGGAGCGAACATGTGAAATTCTCGTAGAGCAGCTAAGCCGTTAGCCAACAAAGCGCCCCGTAATAGCAATGGGAGCGTGAATGCAAAATTGCCGTACATTTTAGCCCAGTCGATCGGGCTGACGATGAAGGAACGATGAAAGAGGCTGCTGCTGCTGCTACTCCTCTTGCCGCTTGTTCAACGGATGACGTTGAAGAATAACGGCACGAATTGGTGTTGAAGTGGGGAAATTTCCCCTGAAGGGGATGAAGTGGGATGCTTCAAATACGGAGGGCACTTTGCTCCTGATGACGGCAATATCGTGTTCCCTGAAGCGTTTGTTGAAGGCATGCAGAACAGCAACTAATTTATGACATTACAAACTCTCACTTGTGGATCCTCTCCAACCCGCTGTTTATCTGCATCCATTCGGAAATTAAACAAAAGTTGTAGTTGAAACACGATGGCGCCTATGTGGTACGGGGAAAAAGGAAATTGCGATTTCGTTGAAGAGGTATCCTTTAATTTAACGGGGTATCTGATAATAGTGCTTGAATTTTCAGAGTGATTTTGTCCTTTGAGCTGTTTTTAGCTTTTTTCTTGCTGTGGCTTGATTTCACGGCCATGTTCAAACAGTAGGCAGTCAAGTGATTCAGCGCTCTATCGGATTGATGCCTGACAACGTCGTCGATGAAAAACTGCAACATTTGCTGCTCCACAAAGTGACCTGTAAACTGTGTGTGTGTGGTCGATTGAGGCGTAGTCTTAGAACCGTATGCCCCTGAATTGCATTGTGAAGTTCGAATTCAATTGATCGAGCTGAAAGTGTACTTGTGTCGATTCGTGTAGTCCGCAAGGATGCTGAGAGTTTTCCTCAGCAAGGCATAACTTGTGTATGCGTCGACGTCACATCGTCAATGCCTCAAATCACGTTCGTCACTTGAAGCTGGCGTTCTTGACGCCAGCAGGGAAACGCGTCGCGCCATTTGTGCGTCATTGGTCGACGCGGACGGCGGCTGCTCCTGCTACCCGTGTTGCTGCTGCTGCTGCTGCTGCTGCTACGGCTGCTGCTGGCAGTGTCGTCTTCGCTGTGACGGCCGCCGCCGCCGCCGTTGCCGTTCTGATAATGGAAAATGCCCGTCGAGAATTCGGCTTGAATTGGGCGCTGTTGCGGTCCTCCTCTTGCCGGCATCGTCAACGTCACGAAATCGATTCTCGACCGGGTTGAGCTGAGTTTTTGTGCCGTTGCTCGCCGTAGATTGAGCTGCAGCGCAAACGTACAACGGCGACGCGCAGAACAGAGCAGGAAGAGCAGAGCTATGCTGCTGGCACCGGTGAACTGTGCTGGCTGCGCTGCGCTTTCCTGCTCGATCACCCTTGTCATCTGCCGGCCCAGCAGCAGCAGCAGCAGCAGAGCTGTCTTGAAAGCAACCATCGAAATTACCAAGTCGCAAGCCGTGGTGCAAGAATAAGTATGTGCCTTTGCACTTGAAATTTTTTTGAAAGGATTTTGCGTGTTGGGATGGAAAGAGAACATTGGTAAGATGTGGCAAGCAATCGGGGTATCCTGGACATGTTCACGCGCCATTACGCGGATTTCATGAATTGTTAAAAAATTGATTCTGGGACACTGTAACCGTAGAAGCTTCACATCGACATACTATAGGGTAGAAGGCGTAGTTTTTGCAATTTACATGAAATAAGCTATCAGTGATACCGGAAAATCGAGGCTGAGCATTATGTCAGTTTGACTTGATGAGAAGCGGCTTACCAACTGTTCTCAGGAAACAGCAGAGCAGTTCCAATTTTAAACTGAAATTTCCGGTTTTTGAAATTTCAGTCAGCGATCGTTTATTCTCATAAGCAGCGAAAGAAAGGACTTATATGCAGCGAAGTTTTACGTGATACTGAGAAAGTTCACAGGGTTCGTCGGCTGTAAAACACATTTTCATGGGAATAAAGTTGATATTACCTGGATACATTACTAGTACAGAATCGGCATTGGAAGTTCCCGTAGCTGCAGATGGATTACCTTCACATTGACGTCATCAGTATAAGTCGACATTCGTGGGCTGTTAAATGTGCATCAACGGCTTAGGAAGTACCCTTTGATCGCTTTTAATGGCTGTATAAAACGAGGATTCCATAAGTGTTTAAGTGCCTGATGTTTACTACAGGATTCAATGAACGGAATACGATTGACTGAAACTTTCTCCTTTTGGTTACATACAGCCTTAAACAGAAAATATTTATTGCAATATTATTTGAGAAATACATGAAAATTCTGAACAAGAATCACTGTGAAGTTCTGTGCCATCTGAGAATTCAATCATAGATAGGCTCTATCGGTTTTCTGCAGGTGTCGGCTATCAGCCATGGTTGAAGGAGAATCCCGATTCAACACTCATCAAGTATAATATGAGAGATGAAAAATCGTGGGAACCATATGTGAAACAGGTGAGACAAAACAACACTTGCTGCATTTTGTTTACTATTGATTTAATTTGTTGTTGTTTATTGATTTATTCTGTTCCAGTTGGATGAATATCTGAAAAAGTACAATGATATAAATGGGACGAGGGAATGCGGTGAAAATGACAATAATAGCCATTTGGTGGATGACGATGTCTTGGTGAATGATCTTTCATGTCATTTTCGAATTTTCCAAAAAAAATCGATTCTTTAGCCATGCCGCTTCGATTTGTCGAATTTCACAGCCGCTGGTTGCGGTCCGGATAAGCAGTACGGTTATGGAAGAGCGGGCAGTGTGAGTTTGTTGTTGTTTATTGTTTGTTTGGGGTGGTTGTTCCGAATGGATTTGAGCTTGTCCCTGCGTCATCCCCTTTGCTGTCGTCGTGCTCATCCTCCTTCTCCTTCTCCTTCTCCTCCATCTCCACTTCTTCCAACTCAGTCGTACCCGGTGTCACATCGTTAGGCAGCTTTTATGCCGCCCTCAAGCTGATCGATAAATTTCGAGGAAACTCCGCATATGTTGAATTTGGCGCTGTTAGTGAGCAAGCATCAAGTACACTTAGGGATGCAATAGGATGACATGTTAGATGTGGTCCTGACTGGATTTATTTGTATTTTATTTTCAGCCATGTGTGGTTCTGTCATTGAATCGTCTGATCGGATGGCAGCCGGTCGATTATGCACCAGATTCCGTCCCAGAGAATGTGAAAGGACGCTATAAAAGCGGTTCGATTGCATTGTACTGCGATGGAGCTGTGAGTGCAGTATATTTGTATAGTAGTAATTGTATGCATGCATACCATTTTCAACTATTACCCCATTCAGAACAATCCTGACAAGGAGCATATCGGCCGCCTGAAGTACATTCCAGAATATGGTATTGATGGAAGATATTATCCCTACGTCTACGTGCCCAATTACCATCAGCCAATTGTGAGTTATCGGCAACGAGTTTTTTCCTTGCTAATTTCTTTCGATGAATTTTGCACTTCTAATCAGCAGTCAACGATCTAAGTGACGTAATGGTCTTGCGGTGGCGGGCTGAGTTCTGCAAGGGGCAAGGTACAGGCAGGGTACATCGGGAGTCGAGGATTCCTCGACAGCGGGGTCGTATTGTAGCGACAGAGGGGGGGGGGGTCGCCTCTGCAAAGATCTGCGATAAGCGCTATTGTCTGAACTTTCAATAAGCTGATGAAAAGGGAAGAGTATTTTGCAGCGAACACGATGAAGAAATGTATTGCAACTATGCATTCCGGCAACAGTTACTGGTGACGTAAAGGTTCAAAAATGGTAGGGGCTGTATTTGGTACTCGTAGAGGGGGTGGGTCGTAATGAAACGGCTATTTTTCTAAACACCTGGGAGTGCCCTGAGCACAGGATTGTCCGTCAGCGTCAAGTGTTGGTTGTAGAACCTTCAAGGGGTCCTATTGTGGGTTGCTAGGTAGCGATGCAAAACATGCTTATCGATCGCCGATCTCTCCTAGGGACTTTTTTTTAGTATGCCACAGATGTGGGCGGTAAAAGTTTTCTCGATACTTGGCCCTGCTGCCAGTCTCTCTCTCTTTGAGCTGTTCTCCTATCATTGAAGAGATGGCGAGGCATGAAACAAAAAGCTCCTGAAGGATTTTTATGTATTCATGCGACAGCAGCGTTATTAGCATTGCATGTAATTCTCGCGTGGTCGTCTCAGGAACGCTGTTGTTTTCCAATTTTTTCTCAGGACGTGAGCTTGATGCATACATCTCCCGAGGAGGTGGAGCCTAAACAGAAAATAAGTAGTTGTGCAAGGCCTCGAGCTGCTATGGGTCCTTGGCGTTGTGTTGAGCAGGCTTCGCGTCCGATTGCGAAGAGTGGCTTGAGGCTCGTCAAGACCCTCAGAAAAGCAGTCCGTCGAATAATCTGGAGAAAACAAATTTTGCCGCTTTCGAATCGAATAAGGCTGCTCAGCGTCCCCGCTATAGACGATGGAAGCTGTAGGTCCGGTACAGATTTTGAACTGTGCTTGTAGTACCTAAGTGGTGTTTTCTTTGGGTGCAATTAGGGTGCATGAGGGTGTGGCACTAGTTGCAAGGGTAACTGATATCTTTATCTTTGAGCATAGGACATTCGTAAGTATTTTTCAGTGACATCTGTAACAGTTATGAGACAGACAGAGGGAATTGATTTGATAAGATGGTGTCAATCGAATTGAATCATCAGTGAGCTGTTTATGATGGAAAGAGAATTTTCAGAAAGATTTGATTCTGTTGCTACACTTTTCGTTCTTGAGTCGATTAATATTTGATAGCTTTCCTGAGAAACATTTTGCGTGCAGTGTAAAGAGTAGACCGGGGTACGCTAGCAGTTTCTTGGTATGGCATGTAAGGAGCGTCATGCCTTCAGAAAGCGTAGTAGGCAAACTTAAATATGCTATATGTGTTTCAAGAAATTTATATATCCTGTGTTCAGTGTGTGTTGCAAGAGTTACCATGCGCGGCGGCGCCGCGCCGCAGATAGCAGCGCGCACGGCGTATTTGCCTATCGGGCCTACTTGATACGCTTGGCGTTCATGAAACGGTACGCTGATAGCTTCCCACGTATGGCTGTGCATGAAATCCGATAATTTCTATTTGTACACTGTACATTGTGGGTGTGTGCAGATATGACAGCGAATCGTGTGGCCGCCCGCGGCGAGTGGCGCCAGTGGCAGGGCATGGCAGCCTTCAAGCGAGGCAGTGTGGCATGAGTGGAAGCGCAGACGTGACGCAGTCACGCTCGGCGGGCTCCTGAGGGCAATCGGTACGACGAGTCGTACTGGTGGGCTGCGAGTGAAATGCCGCGAAGCGATTCGCTGTCATATCTGCACACACCCGTAAATTGTGAGTAGATATACTGGTTACTGAAAAAGGTGTACTGTATTTCAGGCTATGGTGAAGTTCGAATCGCTGCCACGTAACAAGCTGGTGCTTGTCGAGTGTCGTGCATATGCTCTGAATATTGAGCATGATATCACGTCACGACTTGGTCTCGTACATTTTGAGCTGTTCCTTGAAGATAAGATCGTGGAGACGAAACCAGAAGCGTTGTGATCTATGTCGTAAGTGCCATGAACACCAACACCAACGACGTCTACGTGACTCACACGTTCTTTCGTTCGTTCGCTCGTCTTCACATCTCTTTCGCGTTGATTCCGTCATAACCTATTCATGAATTAAAACTAATCTATATTTTTATATATCTCACCCCGTTGATGATATATGATTGGCTGCTTCACATAACCATCCACTTTATATAGTTGTTGATACGGTATTCGTAATGATTATCATCGTGTTGCACGACGACGACGACGAGGCTGGCGACGTCACATCGTCAAAATCATCGCGTCGATGACGAGACGACGTCGTCCATGAGTATGTCGAACTTCTTCGTCTCGTTCCACGAGTCCTCCCTTCTGAACACGCTGGCGTGCTTGCGTGCTCTCTCCCTCCCTGTCTACTTCTGTCTTTGCCCTGTTGATCACTCATTACGTATTTCGTGTCAGCTCCGATTCGGCATAGAAGCCAGTAGATGTGTAGAGAGAATGTTACTCAGATTTATACTGACTATTCAGAGATGGCGTACTATATGTGTTTAGTCCCGGTCCGATGACGTCTTCCTTCGTTTTATTTGTTTACAAACGTCACCAGTTTTCTAAACCTCATCGCTTCACGTGGGGTCTGCGTTCTTCCGCTCCCCTTTATGCTCACTTGTTTAGTAGTTTTATTGATCGACGACCCTTCTGCGTCCCCCTCCCTATATGATGATGATTTTATGCGTTCTTTTGATCCTGATCCTTATTCCCAATTGTCTACTCCCCTCATCCTCGTGCTCCCCCCATCACACAAATCTAAGACATACTGTCCTGTTTCCTTCCCCCATTGTATTCTCCGATTTGTATGAAAAGATTTTTTGTGTAACTTACTTCTCATGCGTTTAGTAGAAAGTCTAGTTATGCGGCCTGAATGCGCGTAGATGATACTCACAACTGGCAAGTGTAGTCGCTGTCGCCGCCCGCTGTTTCGTGTGCGATGATGCACTTGATGGGTGGTCGTACGCGCGGCGGATGGTCCTGCACACACATCGTCGCCTTTGACTTCCGGCTCGCGTTTGTCGGGTCCTCAATTACACTGCATTTGCAAGTAAGAATAGGACTTGTTTTGTGTAGGGTGTTCGATATGTTTCTGCATTGTTTAATTTCGGATGTGGTCATATGGTGATGTGTCTGTCTGATTAAGGAGGAAATACACATACACACATACATTCGCATATGGATAAATAAGCGACAGACAATAGGCACATGCACACACAAACACAAACATACATGCAAGTAAACATAAATTACACACAATGTAGAGAATTCTTAAATCGTAGCTTGTGATCAGATTATGGTATGTTGTTCGAGTTTATATTTTTTTGATAATTCCGATATATTGTTATGTTAAAGGGTTGGCGTCCGATTTTTCCCACATAGACATATACACACATGCGGAGAAAGCTATAGACATGAATTTACAGATATACGTGCATACACCAACAAATACATACACAACATATACAACACAGTGCATCGCTTCTCCTCCCTCCTCCCCACCCCCCATTCCTTGTGCGTCGTATTCCTTTATCATTAATTGTTCGGGCGCGTAACCGTTTTTTTTTAGTGGTAGATTTGTACGGTAGAGTTGTTTCATGTAGGAATGCTTATGAGCAATGTTTACGTTCATATTCAGATTGTATTTGAACATTCAGAACGATATTTGATAAAAATGGATTAAAAATTGGTTTTGATACATTTGCATGAAGGCTCAAATGTATATATGTGTATAAGTGCATGAATAAGATGCCTATCAAGTTCTCAACAGGTGCGGAATTAATATTTTTCAGTGCTAAAAACGTTCAAAATGTGACGTTGCCCGCACTAAGACGAGCCGCGAATGGGTCTTTCGCGCCAAAATGTGCCGCGTGCGGCACGTCAGATCATATGCGGCGCCGCGCGCGGTATACTGACATTGGGGCCGCGAGTTTGACTGTAGCGCTCGATCCACCAATATTGTACAACAGAGGTCCAAGTAAGCTGCTAGATAATGGAAGCATGGCTTCTTAAATGTTAATCTAAACAAGAGGCAGGTGGAACACTTGAAACAATAACACATATTGAGAAATCCAAAAATAATGGATACGCCATGATTCTCGATGATTTACAGGTTTTGATTTTATTAATTTACAGAATGAATGAAAAGAGGGCGGAGCATTTTTAGGTACAATAATCGGCGCTCTGGAGCTGTCTATACTCATGGATTTTTTTTGTAGATCTATATTATAGATAGATATTTTGTAGATATTTCGATGACCGATCCGGCCTCCACGCGATTTCTGGCACGAGGGGCTGTTGGATGATTTCTACAAACTAACAGTAAGCGGTAGACAAAATGCATACGTAACGCTGGCTTATGAGCAAAGCGTTTCATCGAACTTTTGGCGTAATTCAAGTTTCGATCATCATGTCCCAGAAATCCTGGTATGACGTATATCGGCTGCTCATCTCCTACCGTCATCGCTTTAAAGCATTCGAGGTGGCGCAGGAACTGGGCGGCTTGTCTATTATGAGAGCCCAAAGATGAAGCGCATCCCGACGGACATCCTTCATGTTCAATGGCGAAATCCTCTTAGCTCGTTACGAATTCGATGGGTCGGACATGGCCATATATTAATATTGACGTGTATAGCGCCTACTGGGAAGGGGAGGGTTCTGGTGATTCTGCCTGGTTGACTGACAATCATTTTAATCACTTTACACTGGTTATCGATCAACTTCCGATAAGAAATGGTAATCGAAGGACTTGTTATCTATTCTCAGTTGTAGTACTTCCGCTGCGTCATCTGCTACCGGTCTCATTGAAGAAGATCATTGAACGGACATGAGGGGTGGCCAATCGGTTGCTGAGCGAGAGAGTGGAGTTACGCTCGGGGAACAGACGTTTTTGCCTGGTGATTTGTTGGTTGCTTAGCGTTTAGGGAAGTGGTATGAAAAGCTTGTAATGTTCTTTACTAAAAAAATAGATGACGTGTTCACAAAGGGGCCAAGGATATATGGATTGCACAACTAGTCGTTGTTTACTTGTAAACAGCAGCTGTAAACAGCACTCATTTCAAAACATGTCCGCTGTCGCATAGGCTAGTGGTCTCGCCGTTCCAGTACGTGGGGCCTGACTCATCGTATTGGTTTGAGCTCAAACAATGAATCTCAACATCTGGTGTATAGCTTGAGCCATCGATAGTGATCCGAGCTCAATATGCGTCATTCCAGCGCATTTTTTCAGGATTGATGTGGTTTAAACCCAATAATCTGGCCTCTTACTTCTGTAGTCGGATTCAGACAGCATCCAATTTTAGTGTTTTATTAAGGATCTATCAGAGACACCTATCGTTCCTAGCATTACGAAGGGATCTATCTGGAGGGAGTGGGGGGGGAGGGGGGCGGACAGGTGGAAGGCGCTAAGGCCCCCAAACAACGACCAGAAAGCTAACCACACCCTCGACACATGCGGTTAGTATGTAGTAGCGGTGACAACCACGTGGTCTACGTCTCTATCGCTAGTCTCTCCCTTTTAGCTTCATTCCCGCCATTCTGATCGATTCGAAGGTGGAGCGCCATCGTGAACTCGTGCAATGGCAGTTTTGAAGACAGGAAAGTCCGTACTTAAGTGTTAAGGAGAATTTTTCTTCTTTCTTCCTCATTGCTAGCCATTGGAACCCTTACTTCCATTGCCGAACCCGATAAGCGAGCCAAGAGGGTATGTACCCTTATGTCAGGATTTCGCACGAGATGGGCGGCGTGCGACGTAGTGTGTGCGAGCTATACGCGCGTCGCGATAGTTGAGTCCTTGAACGACTACTCGGTAATGCCAGGGCACGATACGCAGTTGACTTGTAATCGCTTCGGGACCCAACAACATGGGGCCTTTAGCTCGTCCGCATTGCATCTCTCGCGACTGCCGCGGTGCGAAATCCTGACATAAGGGCACACACCAGAGCCAAGATTATCGTGCTATGTGCTGTTATATGCTCGTTGCTCAAAAACAACTGTTGTTCAAAAGATGCCAACTTTCAGGTCAAACGTGGCTTTTGACACGTCATTGTTCTCACATTCGAACAGTCGAAGGTGAATATGTGAACAGTGGGCATGAAATAGGAAACAAAGTTCTGATTTTTTATGACACTGTTTTGTTCTCAGAAATGAATCACAGAGTCACGTAGATGAATCAGAAATTCATTAGCGTCAGATGTTTAGACCCACTCACTCAAAACGAAGGGAAGAGCTGTCAAAGGTGGACAGCATGTGAATAAGTGACAAAGAGGAGGAATGCCCTTAAGGGCAGTGGGCGTGCTGAAGCTGGTGGGTGGTTCCACCCCCAACGCCATTGGTCCTTTGCCTGTATGGGGAATGGCGGAAAGTCTTCAGTAATGGGTAATTCTCGATGCGTAATAATTGGCTTCCTGACGCTCAAAGCGCTTGTGGCTTTCAATACTTGTTGGACCCAACGAGGTTATATAAGAGGTGGATAATCGGGTGGAACGCAGCTTAAGTCCATTGGTTTGTGACACGGTGAAGGGGTGGTTGCACATAGCTGAGCTGCCAGCGGGGATTCAGTGAGAAAATGAGATCCGCGTTCTCGCGCTTATTAGCTATGATTGACGGCTTACGTTCTGTTCACTCTTCAACATGACACACCCATGAATCAGTCATGAACGCGACGACAAACAGACTGCGAATTTGATACTCTCCCGTATAATGCGCTTAATTTCATCAACGGACGGTTACATCTAGCTCAACACCTTGGTCTCCATGGTAACAGAACCTGTTCCCTTAATGTGCTAATGTTTCCCATGTACTTATCGGAATAGTAGTCTTGAGTGTGAATTTGACGCGATATTACTTGCCAAGGTATTTTATTGATGTGAAATGTTGTTACACTGAAACGATTACGGTCGGATTATACTAATGCACAATAGTGCTAGTTGTAGAGAGGCACTTAGCTTTGGATATACCATTGAAATCTTGTGGTTGCATCCTGGTTGTAGCTCGTGCATCTGAAAATGATACAGTTGAGTCACTGAAGAGAGGATTTCCAGCTACCGATCCAGCTTGAAATACGCGGCAAAATATTATATATTTGAAAGCCATACGGAATGCGGTTTGGGTGGAAAAGCTATTTTTTTTGCAGAGATCGTTATTTCATTGAGACGGAGTGTGCGACAGGACACTCGAACTGGGTCAGGTCACGCGAGGAGGCTACGGCTGCGTCTTTAGCTAACAGCCATTTCACAAGGGAATAACTAAGGCGCTCCACCGCGTGCGGTGAAGCAGTTGGGGCGGTGACCAACCTAAGTGTCCTGTCACAGGGATGCTCAGATAGCGTATTGACTGCGAAGGTGAGCAAGGTCCACCTAATTTAAAACTATTGTAGGTCAGCTTTTCCACCCGAGTTTCGTGACCCTACGCACAAGGTTTGGGCGGGAGTAGTTTAAATAGATAAATCGAGTGTTTGGAACCGGTTCGATGGGAGTCTTTCATCATAGGCGTTGAAATGCGAAAATCTGCTTCTACCATACTGGATATTCGCGTGCAGTGAATCAGTGTTGCGGACAGTATACTTTTCTTCTGCGAGTTGGCATCCGACTTCCAGTAAGATTACTTGATTCGCAATGAATTGAGCCTGGCTATGGTATGCTTACAGCACACTGTCTTCCTACCGTCTCCACTACCACCTCTCATGTAGTATAATCCGCATACAAAATGGGGCGCATGGGACCAACCAAACAATTACCGTATGATTCTGAGCGCAGTCGCTAATGTACACCGTTGCCGAAGCGAAAAGGCTGAGAATCGCTAAAGCCGTATCCCTAAAGGCAGTGTTAGGGAAAAATCGGACGAAATGCGAAAAAAGTGGCGAATATGAAGGGCGAGATGATCAGTAATACGACGGCGAAGGAAAAACGGAGGTAAATGATTCTCGACGTAGACGACCATTCCGTCAACAGGCGGGCGGCCCGGACGACTTTGCCTTCGCATGTATCCAGGCAATCAATGCGTAAAAAGAGCGTGGAAACAGTACAAAGAACTCGAAAGGCACCCTATCGTTGACTGCAGACGAGCGAACACAACAAGTGAGTATTGATGGAAAAGAAAAGAAGAATAGAAAAGAAAAACTCGCGAACTCCACGGGTAAGCAGCAAAAATCAAAAACACGGAAAAAGATAATCAGCTGATTAGAAAAGGGTATGCGTTGCTCTGTTTACGAAAGCGCGCAGCGATCGCTCCAGCGGGCCGCATCGCCTTGGCCCCTCCAACCCTAGCCAATCATGGAGAGCTCGTCGCTAGGAGGCGGGCTGCCTTGAATAAAGGCGGCTTGCCCCGATGAGGCCGCCTCCGCCACAGCTCAAGGAGGCGCCTTCTCCGGGGGATTTCGTCATGCATAGGCCTTTCAGACCCGTAGTTTTTCATCAAATGACTCCTTTTAGGATTCCTTATCACCCACATTCCCCCTATCACTGTCTTTAAAACAAGTGAAAGGGTGCATATTTATCGACTGACGCCATCGTGTTGTTCCAGAGAATGTGCTCAGGGTACCAACAAAAATTCCACATCTCCATTCAGACTGTTCGGATGTTTTAGCTTCAACCAAGATTGTTAATAACTTTATTTCCGACATTCCTGGCGTTTCGGCGTCGTCGCCTTTTCAGAGTCTGCAATAGTGGAGTTTTTATGAAAATTATTCGATCGAACCCCATTTCATTTCACGGAAAAATTGACAGTTTGTAAAAAAGGAACGTTGTTCAGAGAGTTACTGACTGACCTTTGAGACTGTCGACTGTAAAGGTCCACCTGCCACCCCGTAGAGGTAGAAGAGGGGTTTGAATAGGTAAAAAGCCTGAGACCACCTACCTGAGGAAATCCTTGAGTGAGTTTGCTCCAATTAAACTTTTCCGGGAGCAAAAAACCCGAGTGCACCTTTGAATTTGTATAACACCCCATTGATTATTCTTCTAACCCCAAACCCCGAGGAAGAGAAAACCACGGGGGATTGCGCGAAGGCCAGCCGCAAGTGACTTGCTCGCATTCCTCCTTTCTAATGATTCAGGACTTGTGGCCGTGATCCAGAAGGCCCTCTAAGGTACGGCGTGGGGCTATATCATCCATCAAGACTACCGATCTATAGTGGGAGGAAGAAGTGTCAGTGAAAAGAGTTTATCCCTTCTCGGGGTACTTCAGAGGACCTTTTCAGATGCTGGCGAAGAAATGACTGTCGTACTTCCCGTCTACTTCTCATTACATTAAGTAAGGCGGTAAAGTTCAACACAGAAAAAAGTGCAGACATTAGTAGAATTTGTCAAAGTACATTTGGAGTTGTAATGCAGGGATGGGATGCATACGCGACATCAAAAATATCTTTGACTTATGACTATCCAAAAATAGAACATCAGGTCATAGCACAGGGATACGGGAGGGGGGTCACTTCGTCACGTTTCCATCTCCACTTTTCTGCATCTACACAAATTACAGAAGATCCAACGCTGATGAAGCCTTCGTCGGATGTGTCACGCGTTCCCATTCAGGATCGCGGTGACCGGTAAACACGATATTTTGCCTTTAAATGAATACCGGAGGCCATCAGAGCCTTATATGGTTCAGTGTCTCCATCGTTCTACACGAGACTGGTACCACTTATTCCACCGCAGAGGGATGAACGCTCCCTTGGCCCGAATTAGCAATGATCTGCGATTTAATCCCTGAACCGTGAGAGCGCAAGCGGCTCAATTTGCCACTGAACCACCTTCACCATCTTCGTCCATTCCTTTTTAGTTAGTCGTAAAATGAAGCCATGAGAGTGAGCAGAGTCTGTGAAGTAGTGACCTGTACAGAGTGGAAAAATCTTCACCAACTCAGCATCTCTCATCAATCTCTGAATTAAAGGAACTTAAGGATCTGAACTTTCAATAAACAGTTAAGAAGCGAAGGGTATTTCACAGCGAACCCTTGTGAGGAAATGTGAGGTAAATATATTTTTGCTTCAGGTAAGATTACATATAGCAATGAAATCCATTGCAACTATACAATTCGGCAATAGCTACTAGTATTATAGAGGTCAAAAAAAGGGATCGTATTTGGTCTCCGTAGAGGGAGGTTCGAATTGGAGTGGCTGTCAAAAAAAGGGATCGTATTTGGTCTCCGTAGAGGGAGGTTCGAATTGGAGTGGCTATCTTCCTCGACACCTGGAAGTGCCCTGATGAAGATTTCATTGTGGCAGTTCATATAAAATGGCTGCAGATTGGATGATGTACGAAACCTGAGTGTGTACCTTTATGTCAGGATTTCGCACCACGACGAGTGGCGTGCGACACGGTGTGTGCGAGCTGTGCGCGGCACTAGAGTTGGATCCTAGAGCGATTACATGTTAATGCTAGGGGCGCTATACACAGATGACTTGTAATCGCTTTGGGGACCCAACAAACGGCTCCTTAAGCTCGTCCGCATAGCTTCGCTCGCGACCCGCCGCGATGCGAAATCCTAACATAAGGGTACACACACACGAACCCTGTGTCACGGTGGAGGAGAGCGGTGGTATAACATACTGCACGCATACAATGGAAATACCTGAAACACACGATGGTTGAGGGAGCGGTACACAACAGCGATTTTTGAATAAACAATGCCATTTCATGGTAAGTGAAGGCGCCAGTAATACGCGCGCCGGGCGTTTTTGCGCAGAACCATTGTAATGGTCGTGGTGAGGGGCCCGAGATGCTGCCATTGTTAAGTTTCTGCCCAAATCCACATGTTAATACAATGCACAAAGTCCCTGTGTGACTGGGAACGTGCGCGCGAAGTCGTTTACGTTTACCAAGGAAATGCTCCTCTTTTGCAATTATGTGATTTCTTTAAACTAGTGGAGAAAACTACTAAATAGATACACTACCTACTTGATTTTTTAGAGGTAGGTCAAAATCTCGATCTAGTTGAAAGCGTGTCTCCGAGGGCGACTCGATCCGATCCTCTGAATACGAAAACAACAAAGAGTGCCAAAAAAAGTAATTTTTTCTTCTCCACTTTCAACCCTACTTTAGTCGAATTTCGGCAAATTCTGAAGAGGTATTTTCATCACCAAATTCAGGAACAGACCTCACTCTATCACTGAACCCCGTAACAGCTTTCTGCACGAGCAGAATTGCGAGCTTATTCTGCGTGAACATTATGTGTCACGTCAACACGACAAGATCCGAGATTTCGTCGCTCTCGTTCACAACCTCGCTAAGATCCGTTTACTGTGGGTACCTGAGAGGGTTCATATTGGGTGGTGTTCTTGGACATTCCGTTTTCTCCGTGTTCCCAACGTCCCTCGCTTCCAAGAACCGTGCGTGCCTCCACCATTGAAACCCCTTCGGAGGCGAGTTTGAGGCATGAAAAACGACACTTCTGACCATTGCAGCGTTGTCCAAGCAGCAAGAGCTCTGTGACTTCCATGAGTCGAAGGACCAATCCTCAGGAGGCTTCCTACAGAAGACCTCCAACGGAACCTGGCTCCACTGTTTAAAGTGGACCCTTAATACCGTAGGTGCTCTGAAGCCCGACTGGAGGCTCCGTGTTCTGATGAAGGTGAAAGAAGTGAATTTTAGCTTGCTCCTGTTTTTGAAGGAACGTTTCGGGAATATTCTGCCCTAATACTTTCATCTCCGTTTCCCCTCTGATTTGTACTATACTTGGCGGATGTGAACCGTGAGCAAAATTACTTTTTTGGCATTCCCTGTAGTTCTGTACGAGAACGCAAGGCTCTTGATCTACAGGAAGTTGCATTTGTCATTTAGTAGTATTGTTTATTCAGAAAACCTTCACTACTCCGTTCACACAGTCGTTTTGTAAATTTGGAGAGCATTAAAATCCAGCATTTGAGAACGTCACAGCGATGTACGTTTCATTGTGTGTGGCCAAGCTGAGCCATTGCTCGACAAACAAATACATAGCCAGCCAACCAATATGCATACATCTGAAAATCCGTGTTTCCTGAAAGCCCAAATGGTTGATCTGAGCGGTCATCAGGGGAAAATACGATTAGTACTGTAAATGGTAAATGAACGTACGAAGTCCAAGTAAACGATGCGTGACACAATGCGCTTTTCAAACAAACTCTTTCGAGCTCAAAGGTGAATGTGCGAGCATGTGCTTCCCTACAAGCGAACGCGCGACATGCACGTGCTGTGCATGACCGCCGCACATCACAAATCCACGTGGTTCCGACCGATAGGTGAGGGAGGGCAGAATCGGGGAACACGTCTACCGAAGGAGACAAAGAAAGAAGTTAGCCTCTCTAAAAATTTGCCCGATCCATTTTTCTCGACTTCTTAGTACCTTTGTACCATGTGTATAGAGCAATCATCCTTATTATTACCTCTTGGTGCCTTGAAGCGTTGATATTCGATCGAGACATGAGCAGTAACTGTCGCAAGAAAACATAAAGCTTCATTTATATGCCAATGGTTACAACATAAAAATTGTGATCACATGGTGAAGGGTGATTAAGTGTTAATCGATAAGTGTTATGTCGTCCCGTAAAGCGATGTCTTACCTATCTAAGCAGAATTTACTAATGATGCAAAAGTAATCGGTAATTGGGCAATTCTCTGATTATCTAATAAACAACCGTAATGATTATTCATCTTGACAGCGATGGGAAAAATTAAAATTCTTCTGCTGGTAAAAAGCTCCCCTCTTCCTTCGAAACGATCAATAAACAAGGTATGTACAAAGAAGGGGGTAGCCTGGTAAACTGGGCGTTTTATAGTCGATCACCATCAAGTTAATCGAGACTAAATCGAGAATGAAACTCGAAGAAAAAATTCTCAAAGACGAGAAATACGTAAGTTTTCAACTGATGTACAACATAAAGCAAAAAAAAAGAAAAAAATCGAAAGGCAGCACTGTGACGTTGACTTTTCTGAAGGATCAGATTCACGGAACAATTTCTAAAAACGGCTTTCTTTCCTCGCTTTACACCGCAGTTCACTTTTTGCCACCAGAGAGTACAACTGCGAGGACGATAGCGGCCACTATGAGGAGTAGAATCAGTATCACAACACATAGTGCCACCATTACCTGAAAGCACTTTATCCAACTATCGATCGGAGTAGATCATGGAAGTAAAACATTTGTAATGAGTTAGTAGCTGAATTTCTAATGCCGCAACAGGCACTATTATGAATCTCATTGAGGTTCGAGTTTTATGGGGAGCCATTCCAGTGAATGCAAATTTTAATGGACCTTGGTTCTGAATCGAGACCGAAACGATGTATAAACAATTAGTTACTACATTCCATAGTACTTACATTACAAATGTTACGCCAATCACTCAAACTCCGCCCATGCCGCTTTTATTCAAATAAATTTCCTAATCAATATAAATGCATATGCACAAAATAATCATTCGAGAATCGGCTGCGTGTGCACCGAGGATACGATTCCCCTGCACTTATTTTGAGGGATTAGCCTGTCTGAAGGCAGGATATGTTGTGAGAACACATTCCCAATTTTCTAATGCAATGAATCCAATTTTGTAGTGTGGCTGAAAAAGTCACATATGTGAATTTGGACTCCACATTCCACATATTACGTCAATCATTGAAATATCGCTCCAACACGATCCTCGCTTACCCCATAGAGGCTGCTTCGGAAGAGGAAAAAAATAGCCCCTTGCTCACTTCAACGTCAAGTCAAAAACTTGAAGAATTCTGAGAACTTTCTTCCATTTAACTGCAAAAAATCTAGAAATCACAAGGTTAGAGAAATAGTGAAATGAAAACCCGAGTGGTTTATTTGTTATAGGAATCGTTAACGGAAAAGCGAGTTTCTTTGCTCCCCTTATATTTATGTTGTATTTGCCTGTCCGAGCGGGCGGGACCTCTGAGTAAAAACTCTGTCCCGTTGTTCGTCGTGGTTGGGAACGGAGATTGGGACTATTTACGTAACTTTCTGCTCCTACGACGTGTCTGCCACCGCAGTGGACGACGGGGTGGGCACTTGCTCGAAGGCCCCGCCCACCCGGTAGAGACTTTTTGGTGCTGTATCTCAGTCAAATTCACATTTTTTTGCACGAAATTTTGCATGCGGCCCACATAACGCAAATACAACATAAATATATGAGACTTATTTTTCCATGAAGGATTCCTTAACGGACCTTGATATGACCTGACCTTGCAAACCGTATAAACGTTATGTAACGGTATATGACTTCCCCTTAATGTCGAGAAGTAGAATAAAAAATGTTTCACACTTTTCATAATTTTATTTATTTGCGTGTAAAATGAGCTGACCTTCTTTCGCATAGCACTTTTCTTATACTGCAATCCGACTTTAACATTTCGTGCCCCTTCTTCAACGTGCGTCTTTGTACTGTCCACGTTACGCTCAATATTATCCACAATATCGCCCTGAAAAATTTGAGATCATCAAAAAAGCGATCCATTGATATTTTTCAATGAAATCCATTCTATTTTCCGTAGTTTTCACATCGGGGACATCGTCAATAAGTATGTAACCGTGGTTATGTGGTTACTGGTTAATTGTTGTTACTTACATTGGCTACAGAAAATCAAACAGACCGAAATCAAATGAAAAAGGTGCAGAAGTTATAACTTTGAAACAAATGGGGGTCAAATCAAGTCGGGGGGGAGACGCAATTTTGCGTCGACGTCGAAACTCCTTTCCCTCCCTAGGCTTAGGCTTAAATTGATATCTCCTCCTTCTACATAAAAAAGCATATGTCAAAGCATAGGTCTTATCTGCTTTAGCCTAAGCCTAGGGAGGGAAAGAAGTTTTGACGTGGGTGAAACGTCGACGCAAATTTGCGTCTCCCCCCGACTTGATTTGACCCACAAATGGATTTAAAAAATATCAGCGCGTGGATAAAAAACAGTCAGGAAAATGGAACGATTAGAAAAGAACTGCGGTAGACACAAAAATAAGGAAGAAAAATCGATATGGCAAATGTGAAAGCGGAAAGATGCGATTAGGAGAAAGATATTGATCAGATCATAATTTCTCGTCTTTTTGACTAATGCTTTTTTCAAGTTTTTGTTGATTCTATTTGAGATTTCAGATGCCATAGGTGCAAACCCCCTATGCACATTTTGCTAATTCAGACATTATGCTTGCTATATCCCTACTATATATATAAAACGCTTCGTCTGTCTCTACGTCCATCCGTCCGTCCCTTTGTCCGTCCCTCCGTCTGTCACGAAATTCATATCTCGCGTCGCAGTAGGGCTGGGACTGTGAATTTTTAAGGTGATATAGGGAGTGGTAATGGGACATCAATGGTGAGGGAACGGAAGTGATACCAACTGATAAGGAGCCTCGAAAGGTGAATCGCGGGGAATTCATATCCCGCGTCGCAGCAAAGCTGGGACTCTCAATTCCTAAAGTGATATAAGGACGAGATTGACGAGAGGAATTTTGTTTCCCTTTTCCGTTTTTGCGAATTGCCCGTTTCTGAAACCGTTCGAATGATGATACTGATCGATCGATATCGATCAAGCCCAATTAGCATGCTTCCATGTGGGCGCGCGCAGTTGTGTGCACCAGCCCAACTGGTTTATTATATTTGCTTCAGTATGGAGTCGTTAATGGAGGAGCTTTTTTGGTTAATTTCAAAACAAAAAAAAATTGCCCCCGACTCCTTGCGACAGCCAGCTCCTTGCTTGTGACTAAAAGTCCTGGTTACTGTTGCAAACTCGGCGGTATGTTCTCGAACCGTACCGCATCCAACGGTTACGAGTGACTTGGAAGTTCCTGATTCTCATATCCATTCAGCTAGCAGGAGCGAATTGTGCGTTGGGACTGTCCAAATGGTAACGGGATCACGCGAATCAGGTCACCGCGCATCACGAAGTTCTCTGATGGTCCCGCTAAGAATTGGCTCATTTCACAACGGGGCCAGGGGTGGAGTGCAAGTGTTCCGACTGGTGAGGTCAGGTCAGGCTGCGCGGCGGATTGTGATCAGGTAAAGACAGGTAAAAACACGCTGCCAAAGCTCCTCCCTACAGAGGCTTAGGCAAATCTAGGAGAGCCCAGACGGCAGGACGCGCCACCATTCGGACAATTCGCAAAGCGTCGCCGCGCTCGGTGACCCATTTCGGTGCCGACCTCTAGAAATCGGAACACTTGCAACACACCCCGGGGCCAGTGAGAAACGTGTCGCGCGCGGCGGAGCAATCTACTCGATGCTATGACCTAGTTGGACAGTGTCGACTCACACAAGCTGGAGGGCATACGGGTGAAGGACAATAACTCCAAACCATTCAACGGGGAAGAGAAAGAGCTCCCTTGTGAGGGTACAGATTGAAGCAGTATAACGGACGCCCTTTCCGCGCGAATTTGAAATCGGGTGTAAGATCTCGGCAAGTCGTACACAACATAGTCGTACAGTCGTACACCTTCACTAATTCTGCACTGAGAAAAGCAACACTGAATTTTCTGAGTTTAAATCACATTCTTGGAGTACTTATAATTTCTTTTTACCTGCTTGATAAGATTAACATGAAAACTGAATATTGATATGTTCCACACCAAAAATTCAAAAACTGTGATTTTTAATTACAGAAATTAATAAAAACGAATGGAAAGCATCTACTAGACGAACAAGGAAAACCTTAGCTTCACTCAATATAAGCAATAATTAACTTCATGGAAGTGCGCTAGAAAATGCTCCAGTACAGCATTCATAGGCAGCTGTGTGAACCGAGTGGCCAATAGAGCGAAACTCAAGCCATGAATCCACAGGCAAAACCTCCACCCATAACGGGCCACTACGTAGTTTGCAGCGATTACAGGGGGTGCCAAAAAAAGTAATTTTGTCTTCTCCATTTTAACCCTACTTTAGTCGAACTTCAGCAAATCTAACGAGGGGTTTTCATCTCCAAAGTTAAGAGCAGACCTCACTCTATCACTGTACTCCGCAACAGCTTTCTGCACGGGCAGGAACGGGAGCTTGTTCCCAGTGAACATGATGTGTTACCCCAACTGGGCCAAATTCGAAGTTTCGTCGCCCTCGTTTACAACCTTGCTAAGGTCCGTTCACTCTGGGTACTTGAGAAGATTCATAATGGATGGTGTTCTTGAACACCTGTTTTTTTCGGGTTCCTAGTGCCATTCGTTCTCAAGAACAAGAACGTGCCGTTACCACTAAAACCCCTCCGGAGGCAGGTTTGAGGCATGAAATTAATACTTCGGATCATAGAAGCGTAGTCCAAGCAGCAGGGTCTGTGTGACTTCCATGAAGCGAAGGGCCAATCCTTAGGACGCTTAACACAAAAGACCTACCACCGAACCTGGCTCCATTGTTTTAAGGGGACCTTGATACCGTAGGTGCTTTGAGGCCCGACTGCGCTACTGAAGGTTCCGTATTTTGATGAAGGTGAAAATAGCGAGTCTCAGCTTGCTCCTGTTTCTAGAGGAACATTTCGGGGCATTTTGCTCAACACTTTTATCTCTTTCGTTTCCCTATGTTTTGAATAGGTGGCGGATGTGAGCCGTGAGCAAAATTACTTTTTTTTTGGCGCCCCCTTTAGTGGAGAAACCTCGTGAGAAACCGCTGAACAGACGTCTTTTAAAGAAAATATGGTGTTCCAACCTGAACTTCAGTGAGATTCTGCAAATCGATGAATATCTCCTGCATTTCCTGTATACTTTTTTCGAGTTCAACGATTTCGTTATGACGTCGTTTGACGTCGGTTAACGCCGCCCTGGCGGAGACCGAAAGTGGATTGACTTCACGGAAAAATAACTGAAATAAAACGTTTCTCATCGTTTCTGATAGCACGAGGACAGAATGAGATAGTTGACAATTCAAAGAAACAAAAAGAGAAAAAATCTCAGAATTTTGAGAGGACAGAATGAAACTGTTCAACAAGCCAGTTAACAAGTATTAACATCGAGAGAACCCCCGAGGTCTCACTGGAGCGACCATGAACGCTAGCCAACCCACAACAACCCCCCGTGGAGAAAATAAATGTGGTGTCGACGTACTTGACAGCATTCCCATCTGTGAACCTCTGCTGATCACTGACGATCAAGAAATCCCCTACATGGATCAAGGACCGCGTAATGTGGTTACTCATCCAATGGAAAGCTCTACCTGATTAGCACTGCTCCTCATTTCACGACAGCTTTCTACATACAGTATGGAGCCAATATGAGGACACATTCGTCGCACGGGGAGTGGGCGTTACTTCCAAAAGTTTCAAAAATTGCAGTGGCCCAGCATTTTGTGGTGATGACTGCATTCTCAGAGTAATACATATTTACATGGGCATATCATAGTTTTGCCTGCGATAATGTCAAAAATGCTTCCTATCAGATGGACGCAAGCAGTATCCGACAATACCCGAAGCTTCCTACTTTATCACCCTTTTTATATATTTTGAAGCGCGAACCGCTTTTATCGGAAGGAATCGAGGTGGATCGCCATTGGTCGGAGAGCGTTAGGAAGCGTTTTTGCCACGCCCTTCGCAAGCCGACGCTGGTAAAGGGCATCTTTGTTCGATAAAAAAGCGGTTCACTTCCTCCACTCTGCAGTAAGAAGGAACTCACACTCTACAAATCCCCATCTTTTACAAAAAGAACATGCTCTCGGTTTCAAAAAGTACGTGCAACATCACAGTAAGTTGAAGGGAGAGAAACTGAGGGTCATACTAAGACTACGGTGGTAGAACAGCCTCAACTGGCGAATCTAAAAAAAGATTCCATAATTGAAAACCATACCTCATCACGACCAGCCGAGTCAATTATTTTATCTGCCTCTTCTTCCGTGATATTCTCGCCGACCGCTCGTAATTGGCGTCGAACTCGAACTAAAGACATACTTACACCACCTGATTTCAATTTGGAAATCAACGCAGAAGGACCATCCCGAACAAACGGACGAACATTCCGAAAACCCAAATTGTCGATAGTAAGGATTGTCGGGATGTTCCTTACATATGAACCCCAGAGGTCGAAGGAGACGCTGTGTGGCGCGTTTCGCGGTAAAAGTAACGTTTCAAGCCTTCCCCAGACTCTCACGGTGTGCAGCAGGCGTTGATTGTGTGGTGTGGACACTTCCCATAAGCGCGTCATCCGACTGCGTATGACCCATGTATCACAGGTCTGGCTCCTAACGATACTTACTGAGGCCGCGTTCATACCCAGCGTCGGCAGAGCGTAGCTGCGTTCACAAGTAGCTAGGCAGAGTAGCACGGGGGAGATGCACAGACAATGAAGGCAATGAGGCAGGATGGCGTAGGCGGAGAAGCAGGACACACAGACATGCCGTGCGGGCGGCACTGAAAAGTATGATCGCGGCCTAAGGCGGCGAGCAGTAAAACTCGTCCAAGCAAAGATCAATGGAAAGGAAAAGAATTTCATTTCTGGGGTTCCAGCCATTTGTCTTCACCGCCATACTCCTCTACTTCATTTCCGACCAGGACTAAATCTATATCATCACTGTCACTGCCGCTGCCTATAAGTAGAACCACAGTCCATAAAGTGGAACTACGCAAAAGCAAAAAACAACTAAAATGATGGAAAAAATCGATTGATTACAAATTATCGTACCAGAGACCCGTGATCGATAGTCTGCATGCGTTTCATTAAAACGAATAATCACATCACGTAGTTTCTTTCGGATTAAATCGATCTGATTCTTGCGAATCCGTACTTCTCCTTGTGATTCGCACACTGAAATAACTAACTATGTACGTCATTGAGAATGGGCATTCCTACAACGAGTGTATCCTACTAGCCACGTAGGGACGAGCAATACAGTGGACACGATGAGCACCTACCTCTGGCGAATTCGCTGAACTCATTATCGACCTCATTCACCATTTTACGCAGATCAAACGTTTTTCGACGAATTTTAACGATTTGATCTTCGAGAACATCCTGAAACGTCCTTATGATCAATCGAAATGCCCATGCCGGAGCTCAGAGAGGTCAAAGTTTAACTGTACTTTTTCACTTGGATCAGCTATGGCTAGTGAGAGTATGTGTTGTTGTTTCCGATGTAGAGACTCGATTTCCGACTGAAGTTCATCGAGAACCTTCCGAAGAAATCTAAAAATTCGTTGAGAAGTGGGAAAGAGGATAACGCTTTCGATTCGAGCTTGAATCTTCTACAACTGCCAAATGGCCATTCTGGAATGCGAGGGACAAAGATTGTGGTGCAGAGGGAGCCGATGCAGCGTCGCAAGCCAACATGTGCGACGTTTTCACAATAAGCGAGGTAAGGGATTGAAATCGATGAGCCCTCAACGAGACGCCGCATCGGCTCTTCCTGCATCAAATCTCCGAAAACGTAGAAACGGCCTGCACAAATGCAGCATGCGCCATGCGACTGGGTGTGAGTCAAGACTGTCCAACAAGCCATCGCACCAAGCGAGTTGACGCGCGATAGGTTCCTCCTCGCCAGTCTCTTCGTGAGTTGGGACAATTTATAAGAAGACAGCAATGAATTACCTGCGAGCGGTGACCCAATTTGGGTGACTCAGTGGCCAAATGCATAGTACTGACGCACACGGCACGCAACTGTGTCATCCACATGGACCAGCTAACCTATGCTAGGCCGCGTTCATACTTTGCGGTGCCTGCGGCGGGGCATGGCTGCGTGCCTCTGCGTCTCCGCCTGTGCCACCCTCTCTCGTTGCCAGGGTCATTTCTACACTCCCCCATGCCACTCTGCCTTGCTGCCTGTGCACGCAGCCACGCCCTGCCGGCGTCAAGTATGAACGCGACCTTAGGTTTTCGTTTTCTCGTTTTCATCTCCACCTAAATTTCAATTCTAACCCAGAGATTCCAAAAACAATATATCGTAGCTCTTTAAAGACACCGTTAGGGGTGAATTTGGCAAATTGGAGGATTGTCAAAGTAGAGGTGCTCAGCAGTATAACAGTAGAGATAGAACGACATAAAACGGCGAAAAAACCAAGCAACAGGAACCCGAAAATCCCCGTTCTCTCTTTCGTCCTCTGCGTCACAAGCCGGAGTGGACTAAAGACAGGCCAGAGACAGAACCAGCAGGCCGCTATTGTTGTCCCGGCTCTCTACGGCGACTCCCCTGGCCGCATAACCGCATAACGGCATACCGAGCTACGGGGCCGTTACAGGACCCCAAGCCGCGCTTCTTTAACGCGATTTTCGCCATATATGACGTACTCTGAAGTAGAAAGTTCGTTTTCAGATAACATGTACTCCCAGATCCTAGTTTTCCCTCACCCCTAATGGTGCCTTTAATCGTCAAATGATCAGAGTGCTAAGGAGGCTATTGAATGCACCACGCATGGAAATCGTGTCAAATTGTAGATTTTGATGATCTGCGGTTCCTCCCTATAAGTGATCGCGTCATTTGTTCAATGCTTCACTCCGGACCACTATCTGGTCCCGCCCGCTTGTCCAGAAAATTCGCAAGGTGAGGTTTTCGAAGTACTGTTTTGTTTCCCGATTCAAATTTTCATCCTGAAATTCGTTTTTGATCTCCAACAACCTTGAACAAGACTCTTGCTAAGAAAAATGGGTGGATTCACTTTCCTTGTGATTCCCTTAAAGGCAGCATTAGGGGAAAGTCGGACGAAAAGTAAAAGAAGTAGTGAATGTGAAAGTCGAGATGCCTGGTAACAGGACAGTGAAGAAACAACGGATGGAATCGGCCAAAAACCCGAGAAATAGGACCCCCTTTCCACTGTTGATTCTCGACGCGGACGACTTGTCCCTCAAAAGGTGGGTAGTCTGATCTAGTTTTCTATTGGCATGTTGCCAAGTAAACACAAGTGAATGTTTGGAAATACGACAGCATCTATTTTTTGGAGTGAGCTTCAAGCTAAAACTGCGAAAGCGCGGCGCAAAACCTTCGATCCTGCCGCATTTCCTTGGCCGCTCCCACCCCAGTCAATCGGGACTTACGTCGTCCGGAGGCGGGATCGACTTATCAAGAGGCGGGACAGATGGGCGGTTACGGCGTTTTGTAGCGTTTCTACAGCTCGGAGGGACGCTTTTTCACCAGGCGCCACCGGTAGCCTTCTTAGGCCCAGGACTACCATGAGAGTGACTTCTTGTAGGGATTTCTCCATTACCACATTACCCCTTATGCTGTCTTCAAGATGGCAAGGGCCTCGATAAACAAACTGCAGAATTAACAAAATGTCTGATTCTGACAAGAGTCCAGTGGAAGTGCAAATTAAGTACGAACTGTGAGCAGCCCTCCATCCTCGTAAAGCAAAGATTTATCTTACTGAGTATCGAGACTTTAAATGCCAATGTTGGAGAAGGCTTCTAGTATTTCGTGAATGGAACAGTTCGTGGCATGAAGAGCAGTTGTACATTAATAGACCATGGGTGACATAAATTTTAGTGGCAGGACGACATTAAGCTCTAGGTTGAGTACAGGCTGCTGACGCCAAATTTTGCCTAGAATTACTTTATTCCCCATTCGGAAACGGATAAAATCAAAAGTGGAAAGATATGAATTTTCCATAAGAAGACGAATTCCAAAAAATGGTCCATAGAGAGACTCGCGTTGAAAAGCGTGTAGAGGAGTTTTGTCTGTGGCCAGTCTGATAGCATTCCGGTCATATGGTTTCCCGTGGACGAGCAGCTATGGAGGGCGGGGCAACGTTTACAGCTCATGGGCCCGAGCCGCTGCATTTCACAGTTCAGCAAGCTGCAAGGAACGAAAACTCGTACTCGATCGTAGGAGGGGGTCTATTTCTCGTTTTTGACTTTACCATGCCGTTCTTTTTCTGCTAATGCACCACTGAACACCACGACCTCCATAAACAACGAGACCAAAATTACCGCTAATTGTGTGTTCAATAACTGTAGGTATTGTATAAATCTTACTTGCCATTGGTTGTCACTCGAAATGACTCTATTCTATCGCGTAATTATGGGTTATAGATTTCAAAACCGGTCATAGAACTGATAATCCGAGCGCTATTTTGAAAGTGCATCTAGGTATTCATGAAATCATGAACTAAAGCCTGTGAATACACGCAGGTGTAAAGCTTGTAAAACCTGAAATAATATAAAAGCAAAGTTAGAGTTGAAAAATTTTGCTTTAAAAGCACTTCCTTGACAACCTCTTTTCATGGGCGATTCTGGACAAGTGGGCGGTCCGATTGCCATATTAGTCCAGAAGCTAATCTGCGGCTGGTATGACCCACAGAGGTTCTGAGACGACAACTCAATTAAATATCAGCCTGCCCCACCGAAATGTTCACCAACCAACATCAAATAACACAAAAGGTTCATGGAAAGTAACCATACCAAGGTGGCAGGGAAAAAAAGCAAATAAAAATAAACAATTAAAGATTTAGTAGTGTAACATACATTATACGCGAATCCAGAGCACTGGCTAACGGTACAGCTGTGATATCTGGAGGTCCTAGTTCGACTTCTTCAAAGCGATCTGTGACCACCCGCCGCTAAAACAATTTTTATATAGAAATCCCAAGCAAAAATTGATCTCCAGAGAGTCCTGCCGTAGCAGTCATTCATATTCTTAAAATATGTAATAACCATGAAATTCTACTTTGTAAAATACCCATAAGTTTTATTACCAATTTATTAAAGGGAATAATTAGAGTTTGAGAACAAGGTATGATTACAAAGTAAGAGAAAGGAGAAGAAAAAGAAGAATTAAAAGGAAAAGAACGGAAAAAGGAAAGGGAAGTGGAGAAAAGGGAAACAAAGGAAGAATTTGACCCGTTTCGCCTCTTCATCGTACGAGTCAAATATTGGGTAGTCTAAAAAGTTTTTTCGTATTTTCGAATGCCGCTTTTCCCTCCAAACTGCTTTCCAGCAATCTCTTCTGTACATACAATGTAGTACAAGTCCACACGCATCTATAGGTATTGTTGTCTTCCATCTCCCGGATCACCCTTTTCGGCAAGATAAACATATCAACGGTCAACCTCATTTTCAATACAAAAATTATAAAAAAATTTTTTTTTGAATGGCGTTAGACAGGGAAAGGAAAAGGTGATAATCCGATGGAACAAGATGAGGGCTATAAGGTGGACGGGGCAGCAATTTTTATCCAAGCTCGAGAATTTTTTGGCGAGTCATTTTTTCACTAGTGGTAAAAATTT
This sequence comes from Trichostrongylus colubriformis, assembly GCA_963978905.1. Classification (NCBI taxonomy): domain Eukaryota; kingdom Metazoa; phylum Nematoda; class Chromadorea; order Rhabditida; family Trichostrongylidae; genus Trichostrongylus; species Trichostrongylus colubriformis. The sequence goes on along the minus strand of OZ022261.1, from coordinate 28,016,164 downwards.
TTTAAAATTTCTTCTTTTGAAAAATTCTCGAGCTCGGATAAAAATTGCTGCCTTATAGCCCTGATTTTGCTCCATCGGATTATCACCTTTTCCTTGCCCTGTCTAACGCCATTCAAAGAAAAAAAATTGGAATTGAAAATGAAGTGACTTTTGATATTTTTATTTTGCCGAAAAGGGTTATCCGGGAGATGGAAGACAACAATACCTATAGACGCGTGTGGACTTGTACTACATATCTATGTACAGAAGAAATTTTGTGGAAAGCAGTTTTGAGGGAAAAAGCGGTATTCAAAAATACGAAAAGACTTTTTAGACTACCTAACATAATATCAATCCATGAGGCTCTTCAGTGATTCGGATTGATATTAACTGAGATGGTTAAGCTTGTGTTGAGAAATGGATTAAAAGGAGTTATTAAACAAAGAAAATTACTTAGAAAATGTAAATTGTAAAACTTTTAAGTGGAATCCTAAAACAATCCAGTTAGATGCCAATATAGTGGTTTGCGATACACAGTTAAGGAAATGTAAACCAAATCAGATTAAGCAAAGCAATTGATGTTTGTCTGGTAAAACACGAAAACAAAGAAACGATTCCCGGGGGTTTTGTCAACATACAACTCGTACCTACTTAGCAAACAGCATGTATTCCGCTTTCGGTGCGAAAACACCTGCACAAATATAGCGAGGCAGACGAGGATACACGGTCAAGATGCGGACAAGAAAAACCACCCCAACATAGCTCCCCCTATTCACACTATATTGACACTCGAATGCACTTACTTGGAAGTCGGCCAGTCGATCCCTCATCTGTGAACGGTCACTGAAAACGGGTTTGTAAAACAAAAACCACAACGGCAGAATCCTCCACCTCACACACGAATATACATCATAAACACGACGAACGAAAAATAAATTAAAGATGAAAAGTATGGTACTCGAATTGTCACAGATTACGATTTTCAGATTTAGGAACATGACAATAAGAATAAGAAGTTTTTCATTAACGGTTAATTCTATATGCATAATATGGGGCGGAGGTGGTGTAGTGACAGGTGGCGCGCACTCCCACTCTCATGGTGCGAGGATCAAATCCCGCATCAACGCCCGCCCAGGCCCAAGCCTTCCATCGCTCTGGGGTCGACGTAGTTGGTACCAATACGTCTAGCAGGACAAAAGCACTGACTTGTATTTCGGCTGGCCCTAGCAAGTAATTGTGTCAAATCACATTCACCTGCCATCACGATTCCTAATAGAACTAAAATATACGGCGGATCCCGTAGAAGGAATTGATTAACACCGAATGTCATTTTATCCTTATTAATGAGCATGTACGAAAACAGTAGTTGAGGTACCGTTTAAAACCTTTTGCGAGCTAAATACAGGTTTCCTTCCACTGAGCGCTTTCATGATGTGCCCGAGGTGATTAAGATCAACCTTTTCGGGATATAACACACGAGTAGATTATACGCCATAACCGCGTCTCACAGAGCAAGGCGTGCGGCACTTTCAAATGCGAGGTCATAGTCAGGAATCGCGCGGCGCGACGCCGCCTGGGTCGCCCTTGTGCCACACCCATCTTCTGTTATTCCATTTTTCTGGAGTGCAGCTGTCAGGCAGTCAAAAACATGAAAAGGAACAATACATACTTTGTACCATCCTACAGTCAGGGTACACCACTCCTCGACAGGGTTGGATAGTATTTGACCGGACGGGAGAGGTGGGGGTCGGCCCAGCCGAGGTCTGCGATAAGCGCTAAAATCTAAACTTTCAATAAGCAGATAAGAAGCGAAGGGCATTTCTCAGCGAGCTCGTATTAATATATGTGAAATAGATATCTTTTTGCATCAGGAAAGGATCTATAGCAGTAAAACATATTGCAACTATGCAATTCGGCAACAGTCACTGGTTTTGTACAGGTCAAAAAAGGAGGGGGGTCGTATTTGGTACCCGTGGAGGAGGGTGATCATACTGAAGCGGTTATTTCCCTCGACACCTGGGAGTGGCCTGCCTAGAGTCTCCATGGAGAAACCTTTCTCGTAAACGAATACGCGATTTAAACAATGAATAGTCGTATGAGAAGGATGAAAAAGAGTTTTACTAGTTAGCAATTCAGGTAAAAATGGCAGACCAATATCAAGCATTCTATAGAGAAACTCAGTGGCACTTATGACGTTCCGTGATGTCTCACACTACGGTTTTCTTCAGAATTATTTGAATACTGGCAGAAATCCATAATCAGAGAATTTTTCGGTCGATAATACTGTTCACAGGGAGCAATCTCATGAAAACGAATATTTTTCGGCGAAAATAAAAACTAGTTTGACAGCATCGCCAACCTGTCATGTAATTCACCGATGGATGACACTGTGAAGTTTGGAAAACATCGAATAAATTAGTTTTGTCATTTTTTGACATAAAGCTATTAATTAAGTGAAATGACAGAGTATTAGTAAATAAATAAAGTAATCAAAGGTGTGGTGAAGTGGAACTGAGTGCAATCTCTAGCACTTCTTAAAGGAACCGGAAGGGGGTCCGAAACAAGAGAAACATACAAAGAAATGAGCATTTCGTAACGAACGCATAAGGTTAGAAGCGATAATCGGTGAAAAAACCCGAATTCAAAAGTGCATCGCTGCGGTGTGTATTCGCGCCTCATTCGCATCATCGCACTGGCGTTCCGAGTTGTCCGCTGTAGGAGACGGCCGCGGGCCAACTTTAGTTGTAGCACCTGACTCCCAGCCAGTGGAGTGGCCATTCCCAACTACATTATCATTCATGTAAGTACATCTAGAAACAATATAAGAAAGAACAAAGGAGAAGGTAAAAGGAATGAACAACTTTATAATGGAAACATTTTCTCTTGGCACCATGCCAAGGCGTCAAATTGGCGAGTTTGTGCAATGGCGGCCACTTGAACTCGTCCACACTACGTCTGTTCTACCGTAAGCCAAAATTACTCCCTTACGGTGTCTTTAAGCTAAGCATTACTGTAAAATCAGCTACCGAAAAACAAGAAACTGTATATGCATGTTAAATTCTAATTTAAGTCCAACGAGTTATTTTCTTAAAAAATCGACAAAGACCATTAATAGCAGCACTGGCAAATAGCAAAAAAAAGACACCGGAATAAGGTGGAGAATAGTGGTATAGGTAAATACGAAGCAACAATCAAGTGAATGTACCTAAAAACAAACGAACTTGTCAAATTATCGATAAAGTAGGTGTAAATAGTACAGTAGTAAAATTTAAGTATATAAGTAGCCATTATCGAAAAAGCATCAAATAGACTTCTTTCGAGGTCCTTGAAAATCTAGTATTTTTTAATGTCGTGTAATTGTATTGTCAACATGACAGTTTACTTCAAAGTAGAGCCGACCGTAATTGGTAATTCGATTCGAGTGCCAGATGAGCGCAATGTGGGTGGGCGTCGGGGCGCCAGCAAGCACCAGGTGATGGTTGCTCGGTCAGGGTTGACTCAGAGGGGAGTCTGCGCGTTTCGCAATACGCCAGTCATATGCAGGTATTTGTATGGCGATCAATACGGGCCAGGTGTGCGCTAAGGCACAGCATAGGCTGATTTAGGCGCTCCAAGTAAAGTGGTGATCATGAAGAACTCCAAACTAAAAGAGTAAATTCAACAATAAACAGAGTAATCAGCTAAGCGATAAGAATGGGCCGGAAATCGTTCCGTGTCGATGAGTCAAACGATGACTCGGGCCAGTGGGAGCGCTATCGTGAAACCGAAAGAAGCCGTCGCTCCGTAATCATTCAGAAAACGTGTGACGTGATAGGAAAGCCACCCAAGTCACATGGTTGTCGCGGTGTTACTGTAGCACTTGACACCTTCAGAATGATGGATCTAAAAACCCCCATCAGAATACGATTGGTGAGACTAGTCCCGGAAAACAAGTTTGTATACATGTATCTGAATGAGAATCCCTACGAAGCCGATTAGGTCGTGAGAATCGACTTAAAAATACCAATGTTCATGACGAATCAGTCGTTGGATTAACTGGTTTGATCGAATGGCGTAGTTATACAATAGGAAGATTTCTCAAAATCCTTCGATAAAAAATTCAAATGGCACCATGAGGGTTAGATTGGTTGATTGTTAATGAGAGTAGAGATGTTGGGTTGCCGCGGTGAAGGAAAATGGAATGAATGAACGAAAAGAACCTCAAAATGATTCGCCCTAAACTCCGTGTTCTCCCGCTTTCTTCCTCAGTGCATCGACTATAACCAGCCGCAGCTTGCCTCACCCCTCCAACGCTGCTCGGCCATCACCGCGGCTTGGGGGCGTGTCGTGACCGGATACCTCAGTGCAAGGCCGGTTTAAGGAGCTCCATTTCAAGGCAAATTGCGTTAAACGTCGTTTCCTCAGAGATCTAGGCTTCAGTTACTGTAACTATGTCTCTCCTCTCTTCAATACCACAAATAGCCCTGCTGTGAATTGTGTGTGGAAAGCCGCATGGAATAAAGGCAAGCTCCTGCGACATTTCAGAGCCGACAGGGGTGTAGTCACATACCGTTTGGGGTAGAGCGTGTTCAGGAGTACAAGTAGCATAGTAGCATGAACTTTGTCCTGAACTAATTGCTTCGTAATTTTGACCCGATAAATTTGATGTGCATAAATTAGAGCGACAGTCGACATCATGTTGAGTGTTCTAAAAGCCTTGGCCTCAAGAATACTGTGCTGTCGAGGCCAGAATGGGAGTCAGGAGAAGGCACATGGGGTTTTGGGAGAGTAACGGATGAGTATGTTGCACGTAAAGTGCAGTCTTAGTTCGAATCCTTTCCGCGACCCCGTGCCGGAGTGAGTTGCCCATATCTCGGCATTATTTCGTAACATTCGAACCGCGAACTGCTATCAGGGTACACCGAGAGTCGAGGATTCCTCGACAGAGGGTATTGTATTTGACCGGATAGAAGTCTGGGGATCGTACCTGCAAAAGTCAGCCATAAGCATTAAAATCAAAATTTTCATTTAGCAGATGAGAAGGAAATGGTATTTTACCGCGATTTCGTGTAGAATGTAAAATAAACATATTTCTGCCTCAGGAAAGAATATGTAGTAGCAATAAAACACATTGCAACTATGCAATCCGGCAACGGTTACTGCTATTGTAGAGGTCAGAAAAAGGGGCGGGTCGTATTGGGTGCCGTAGAGGGGGGGGGGGGGGGCGTACTGAAGCGGTTATTTTCCTCGACACTTAGGAGTCCCCTGACTGCTATGTATGGAAAAGAGCTATTCTCCAACGGAATGAAATCTATTCGATTGAAGATTGCTGGAGGGAATGTCACATCACAGGTTCAGCCAGTATAAAGCTCGTTCTCTGCACAAAGTTAGACCACTTCTCACGAAATGATTACATTTGATATGATCCCATTTATTACTTCAAATTACTTATATTACGGATAATACCGCGTGCTACTTTTTTAGAAGTCACATCACTCACAAAAATTAAGATCGAATCACGTTCTCGTTTACTTCGATGCAGTCTACAACGAAGATCGTAAAAATCAATAACCATGTTAAGCAGGGATTTGCAAAAATTAAACCTTACTGGTAAAACAAGCACAAGGTACTGCTACAGTACAAGGTATACAGTATCAGAAGGTAATGGTGTATTCATCATTGGGGTCACAAGAAAACGCTTGATTTCGAATCCCGAAAATATTTCTGCTTGGAAAATATCTTTTCCTGAGTGTACCTCGGTGATCATGGTTACTAAGTAAACATAGCAGCTATTGCCAAGGAGACTGCGTACGCGTGACAATAGCGTCACCGAAAAGTTCACCGTAAAATCACAGATAACAACAGGATGTGTCATGGACTGAATGAATAGGTGTACACTGCCATCGCGATGCCAGCTAGTTCAAAAACCATGCCAGAATTTTCCAGAAATAAATATTAAACTATGACTGGAACCGACTAGTCAAAACATTAGTCATTTTTGTTTATAAAATTTTGCCATTACACAGACATATGTTGCTGGGTGACTCCTGTGTAGACTTTCAGAAGAATTTACATTTCGATCTGTTGGTTTTGATGTTTTAGACCCGAGATAACTTTTGGAAGTTAATACTTACTACATCTTAATAGCAGCAAAGTTTCGAAATAATATACATTTTTAAGTGGCGATGCTCTATCTCGCTAAGGAATCATCCATGGAGAATTAAATTTTTCGATTATCCATATAATGTGTTGTATTTGCATAATAAGAAACGTATGCTAAGTGTCACGAGAACAAATTAGAATTCGGCTGAGATAGAGCTTCTCAAAGTGACGGACGTCGGGATGAGGCGTTGGAGGGGGGGGGGGGAGGCTATGAAGTTCATATGAGCAGAGAGCAAGAGGCAATGGTCACATGGTCAGGAACGCAGAGTTAGAAGCAAATCAATATGGTGCGCAAAAATTTGAACTGCACTTTGCTGATCAAATGTTGCTCGGCGGGAATTCGAACGAGACGCTCTTCTTCCGGAATTTCGATTTCAGCTTTCCGCGATTTCAACAAAGGAAATTTTTCGGTCTTTTCTTGTTGTGTTCACGTGCTGTATCTGGTAGAGTGACTTCAAAAGGAATTAGAATAAGGAATTTTCACGTATTCCATTCCTTTGTCCTTCAAAAGATGAATGTTGACTAACCTTAGAAAGCATGAGAGCATGACACAACCCCAAAAGAAAGACTGTCTTTTTTGGGTTACGTCAGACTTCGACTTCCATACAGAATCGCGGATTTGAGTGCGATTCAGCCTGACACAGTGACTTGCGCAGGCCAGTCGACGTAGAAGTCTGACGGTCAGCTTTTCAATCCTCCGAGACGTGTATGGGTTTGAATTAGGCTTGGGACCCTCATTTCACCATGTCACTTTAGTGAGTTCTGGGCTGATGAGGTAATCTTCCAAGGGCTTTCAAGAGTCGTCAACTGGTAATATTTAATTTGTACCAGGTAGCAGTATTATGATCATCGATGGACGGCTTCTTAAAGGCGAGTATTTTAGTAAACCACCAGTACAAGTCAAGAAAGGTGGAGGGACCTTATATCACAGAATTCCATTTAACGCAATCTTTGACCATGGAATAGGTACCATATCGATCTTCGAAGTTGAAGGCTTGGTCGACATGGGCGTGGCTTGATCTGAGATTATCAGGCATTATCAGGCATTGGCAGGCATCAGGCACTATTGTCTGGCATTATCACCAGTGATCATTGCACCATCTTCGCCGCAATGAGTGGATAAAAGGCCCCTACGCGGGCCCCCATCAGGGCACTCCCAAGTGTCGAGGAAAATGGTCGCTTCAGTACGATCCCTCCCCCTCTACGGGGACCAAATCCGACCCTCCCCCCTCCTTTTTAACCTCTACAGTACCAGTAACTATTGCCGGATCGCATAGCTGCAATGTGTTTTATTGCTATAGATCCTTCCCTGGGGCAAAAAGATACTTATTCTATATTTCGTGACACGGATTTGCGGTGGAGCACCCTTTGCTTCTCATCTGCTTATTGGAGTTTAGATTTTAGTGCTCATCGCTGACTTCTAAAGGCACGACCCTCAACCCTCCTATCCGATCAAATACGACCCCCCCTATCGAGGAATCCTCCACTCTCAGTGTACCCTGCCCTCCATCCTTGTGTATCCACCTGCAAGGTACTAAACAATGATCTAAGGATTAGCATCGGGACATTCCAAGCATCAGCAGTGCAGGAAACGAATTACCTCTTAAAATACAAATCACGTATGAAAGTCAAGTACGTGGCGCACTTGATAAAGGCACTCTATTACAGAGCCCCAAAAAAAATGATGTCGACAACCCATGAAATGGTCAAGCAAAGAGAAGATGATCGAAACGTTTCGAAAAGGACGCAAAACTGTGGGAAAAGTGAGACTGTCAAAAAGCGTCAGAAAGCCAGAATGTCAGAATGCGATACGAGAGTTATATTAAACAGCACAACCAAATCAACCCAGAAAGGGATGGAGCAATGACAAATCGCGCACCACCACACGCATGATCGAGGGCGAATACTGGATCAGTTCCTGCGCATGCTAACCGAACTCTGTCCTTACCGAACAATTCAAGTAGATCTACACGCCAGATGCGATGGAATGGTATGTAACTAAACAATTACCGAATCGCGTTAAATGGCATGTTCTGAAGAAACATAAAATGACTGGAGCAATACCGAAGGATATCAGTGAACTAGCTTCGGGAATCTTCATTATTTATGATTTCTATGAAAATAATCGCTCGGATACGGGTACGATACGGGAGTGTGACAATAGAAACCGATACAGCATCGCAATGCGTGTCGCGTATGTCGCGTCGCGACGTCGCATCAGCTTTCCCTTACACCACATTCTGCTTATACCACTTGAGACGCTGTAAGTGCAAGACATATGTAGATATAAGATAGATAGATATGAACTATGAAGATCCCCAGTTTGCGTTTCTATTTCAGTGATTCCAAAGCTGGACTATAGAAACTACCCAGACAGCCACCAATTTCTTGAGCAGGAGATTGAATTGCATGCATGAGCGTGAGGTGAAAGATGTGACGGTGGTTCAGGTGTGTAGCAATATGTTTGCACTCGATCGCTACTGCTGACGTGAAGGAGCCGATGATGTTTGCCGTCGACAACCTTTAACTCATTCACCGTTAACGACGGAGGGGCTGCATCAATATTGGAAAGTTAGACTTCAACAAAGAAAACACTTTGCTGGATCCACAAATTCTGGTTACTCATTGCTTGCTTGATCGAGCACTCACGAGGAAGGTCTTCCAACTCATGACGCGCTTTTTGAAAGCTGTTTTTTGCATGTATAGGGGTACGTACAAGAATCATATAACTGATGTCCATTTTTGCTGCGCGGCTCTACAAATGCCAAAAACGGGGTTGATGGTTCGATCCCCACTGAGGACAAATTTTTGCGAAATTTAGAATTTCAGTTTTTGGGCTCGTAAACATTCGAATATAAAGATTAAGTACAGTAATCACATTTAGAACTCCGAACTGCCCTCTATTGCCAATTTTCAGCAAGTTTGACAGTCCAATTTTTTAGCCTTTCGGCGCTCATAGCACACGAAAGAGGCGTTTTTGCGCGAAACGGATTTGATGTTCGTGTTTAGGAGGTCGAACTACCCCTAGGGGTGAGTTTCCAGCCCAATCGAAATTCTGACCCAATTTCGAAAATTTGAGCTGGGCATTGGTATACCATCGACTGCACATTCGATGAAGGAGACGACGATATCACTTGCTAGGAAATTCTCTCTATTTCTCTTGCTTGGTGCTTGATAGCTGAAATTATAGCGGTAGGCATCTGTGCTGTGCATATTCCATTGATTCTCATCGATTTTGTGAGTTACTCACTTCTACAAGTAGAAAGCGCACCATGTACCCATTGACCAGACATCTTTTTCGAAGTTAGGGTCAAAATTTGGAATTGGCTAGAAATGGGTCCCCAAGGGTAGTTTGACCCCCTGAACACGAATATGACCTTCATTATGTGCGAAATCGCGAATTTCGAGCGCTACGGGCCCTTTCGTGTCCAAAAAGGTCACATCACTAAATTCACTGACAATTCGTAATTAGAGTCATTTTGGCATGCTGTCAACGAAAATCGTAGTCATTTGGCATAACCAAACATATTTGAAGACGAAAAAGTGAATGCAAAAAGGAATGCAAAACTTCGGCAGAGCCGGAGTTCGAACCACTAGCCCAGCATTTCATCCGCTTAAGAGTCCATCGCCGTATGCAGTAGGCCATCCAATCGCTCCGGAACCCATATATCGGGGGCCTTTATGAGACTGCTACGCACTTTTAGTACATGGTAGAGATAAAGTTTAATTTTTTCCGTATTTGACTTTGTTTTGGATGTGAAATAGGAGAACACCTTTGGCTCTGCACGTTATCAAAGTTGCAAGTAGGATGCGTTATTACAAGTGGGTTAAAATCGCCTTTTTGGAAAAAATTTTCTCTACTCCTTTTTTGGCACTTGTAGGGCCGCGCAGCAAAAATGGAAGTCAGTTATATGTTTCATATAGATACCCCCATATAATGGAAAAAACCGTTTCCCGAAAGCGCGTCATGACCTGAAAGACCTCCCTTGTCAGATGAGAACTCTAGAAAAGAAATAGAAAAATCACGTAGAAAAGTTCTTGAACGTGGTAACCGAATGAAAGGAACCGGAAGGGTCCGAAACAAGAGGAAGATGCAAAGAAATGAGCATATTGTGACGAACACTCAAGGTTAGAAGCGATAATCGGCGAAAAAAAACCCGCATTCAAAAGAGCGACGCTGTGGTGTGTATTCGCATTACAGTCGCATCAACACACTGACTTTCCGAGTTGTCCGCTTAGGAGACGGGCCGCGGGCTAACGTTAATTTAAGCACCTGACTCCAAACGCAGTGGAGTGCTCCTCCCCAACTACATTAGCATCCATGTATGTACATCTAGAAACAGTACAAAAAAGAACAAAAGAAAAAGTGAAAGAAAAGAACAACTTTATAATAAAGCTATCGCCTCTTGGCACCATGCCAAGGCGTCAAACTGGCGTGTTTATGCAATGGCGGCCCCCCAAACTCGTCCTAACTACGACTGTTCTACCGTAGGCCAAAAATTACAAGCAGGAGTTGATAATACATGATAAAAACGAAGTGCTGTGAAGCCTAGTGGAAAGAAATTTATTAAGCTGAACGGCAAAAATCAGAACAAAGCAGTGAGTTAGAATACTTGTAATGAGGTGGTGTGTCGCTGCTAAAATACGCACTGTCCACAGGTTAAATCGCGGATCTATGCGCGCCAAAGCTAAACTAAATCTGCTAACCTCCGAGTTTGGTGAATTGTATTAGATACGCCTTAGAGGGTAGGACACTGACTTGTAGATTAGCTAGTACCAAGTAGTCACTGTATCGGTTATAGCTTACAAATGCCCCAACGATTTTGAAGGGAAATACAGTGATTGATTCAGAATGGAATGATCCGGTGCACAAATATCACACGATCCAATTATATATCCCTTTTTGGTCCAGTGATCTAGCCCTTTTTCGCCTTTTTTGACTGATCACTGGGCAAAACATGAACGAGGAGAGATCCAGAGTGCTGAGTACATTATTGTCTAAATTAGATCGCGTTCATGCTTTGCGCCGGTAGTGCGTGGTTGCGTTCCCACGCAACAAGGCAGAGTGGCCGGGGGAGGTGTAAAGACGACGCGGGCACCGAGACAGTGTGGCACAGGTGGAAATGCAGAAACACGCAGCCACGCCCTGCCGCCGGCACCGCAATGTATGAACGCGGCCTTAGACATCGATTCAAGTGGACACCGAGAGCTAGTGAGTTTTGATACACCTCCCATCTTAGTCAATGCTTATTCGGCATATCCACACGCGGAAAGCGTCACATACTCGTTTCATTCACAGTCGTAACGGCATTTGGATGAGACGTGGCGTATGATATGGCTTGCGAGAGCCGCCCAACGTGCAAGTTAATGTTTAATCTTCCCAGCTTTTACCAATTGACAGACCCCGAAGAATAGAGAAGTCTTTTTGGCCTGAGAGACCAATGTTCCAGGAACTGATTCCAGGCCCATGAAAAATTAGTGGTTGCGGCGCCATTTGTCACTACGTTGCTTTCTCTAAATAAATCACAGGTGGTGATTCTTCAAGGCAAGAAAACTTTCTATAATATTGAGCGTACTTGATCGGTGTCACTTGGTGAAGTTTCAGAAAAAACTGTCTCTCTGATAAACGGTCAGACCACAGGTGAGAATTATTGAAATGACTTTGAAACCATGCGTCTCTTGAAAGCAGTGGTTGGGATAGTAAGGGCCGGATATGAAAAGATTGTGAGCATAGAAGTAGAGGTACTTATCAGTATGAAAGAAAAAAAAACAGACTGGAACGCCCGAAAACCCGAGAATAAGCTCCCACTGTCGAGTCCAATTCAAAAGGGGGCGGTCCTCGTTAGAGAGAGGGCAGGCCATGTCGAAACACGTAGCAGCTGTTGAAAAATGCGGTTCTTAGGATGCGCAAGGCGCTCACTTACATTGGAAAGTTGCCACCTATAGTTTTGAATCACTAGCTTTCATTTGGATGACACACTTCAGGAGTTCACATTGTTCACATTACCCTTTCCACTTTCCCTTTAAGAGCCCATTTAAGAACGCCTCTCATAGCCCTCAATGATATGTCTCACAATAGACATGGACCATTGTCGCAAAACGCGACTAACCACATAATCAGGCAAGCTTTAAATTTGATACTCACGTATCATGGCTGTATATAAGCTTCGCAAGATTACCACAGGTAGATTTTCTGGACTGGTACTCCACAGATCAGATCCAGCTATACGGGTCCGACCTCTTATTCGGCCTCACTATTCGCTGGTCTCGTCTCATCTCGCTCGGCGCCTACTCAGCAGCGGTCTGATCGCACCGCTGCTAAGCCAGAATTGGCTTTTACAGGAAATCCATTTTCTTTCTATCCATTTGAAATATACCACTGGAGCGTCACCCTGAAGGCTAGGACGCGAAACTCTGCTGACCATACAGCTCTGTAAACGATTTGTCAATACCGCCTAAGTTGGGGACCTCCCAAATCCCACTTTGCCTTCCACTTCCTGTCCACAAAGCTGGTCACAATTGGTTCTCATCTTAACATTTGAGATAAAATCCGCTCCGCATACCTCACGTTCACTGGCTCCACGGCACTCTAGCTGCCTGCGCTCTTTCACTCGGAATTGACCCTAACATTAACGTAATTTTTACACAGTGACGATACACAATTTGGTTGAACTGGCACATGTTCCTTTCACAGAATTCGTGCTTTTATCCGAATGATTCAGGTAATTGAAGGTAAGTACAAAATATTTAATGAAATACAAAAAATAAAGAACTAAAGTAAATGAGACCCTATAGCATTACTAACGCGGTCAATTTCCATTGTACCCCCACAAATAATTCTCACCGATCCAATGTTCTATACATCTTGGAGTAACTTTGTGTAAGCTTACCATTTACAAGTTCATCAAACCTTGTTTTGATAGGGAGGGTTAGCATGCTAACGCGCTCCATTCGAACAGCCGCAAACCTTCCGGTTTTGAATCCATGAAGTGTCGAAACGTCCATGCAATATCTAAAATTAATAGCCATCATATTAATCTTTGCAGCGCTTGATTTCTGCTGATTTTTGCTGAACATAGCGATATGAATATTGTTCATTGATGTGATCTATGGGTAACACGCCCGACCCCCGAAAACTCGCACTGCATTTTTTTGTGTTGTAGATTTAGGCGCCAGTCCCGACTCAGGGTTTCCGCACCGTGAATGAAACCCCTGCTTTATACATGTGAGTGCTGATAAGCTATGGGAAGTGTACCATTATAAACTGGGGTAAAGGTGTACTGTCTCGTAAGCAGTGGATCCCAGTGTCTAGAAGGTATAAGCCCGAGGTTGAGTCATGTGCTAGTCCGAACGTGTCTTCCACTATACAGTACCCTTATAGCAATATTACGGGAGACGGTCGTTTGGCGCGGCCCCTTGGAGCTAATTTGCCAATGAGGCACTGCCAAAGCTCCTCCCCTAAAAAGGCTTAGGTAAATCTGGGAGAGTCCAGACGGCCCATGCGCCCCATTGGCAAATTAGCTGCAAGGGCCGCGCCAAACGACATACACCCCAATATTACTATAATTGCTGGATCACTCCAAGACTGTTCAAACGACCGGCAGATATCTTGCAACGGTTGGGGAATCCACCGGTGTGTGCTGTTATGACAAAAGGATCGCTACGCAGCGTCTATCGTGCGACGCGATGAATGCGAGGTGGAAGGCTGTAATAGTTAAGCCCTAAGGCGATGACGGTGTCCTTTGCCTTACATCAAGCACACTCAGGGTCCAACCAACACGGCGTTCCTAGCTCGCCGACATTGCGTCGCGCGCCGCACACGTCCATGTCAATTCTCTGTAAATGGTATTAGGTTGATTCATAATAAATCGGACAAATGGTAGTGATGATTTCTAGAGATCATAACTCAGTAACGAATTAACGAAAATGGACGCGCGAGGTACCGTTGGAATGAGTATGAAAAGCTCTTCAAAGTACCGCAAAATAATCACTCCAAAGTAAATTCATTCCGCCACAATGCCGCACGATTTCAAGCGGTCCAGAGACCACATCCGCAACGTCATACTATTTATATCGCTATCTGGCCAGGAACCCGCGGCACAAGGAGCATGCCCACGGCAGAAGTACACTGTAGTTGTAGCATTCGAAGTTTGCGTCAGGCGACTATTCCATCGAAGACGAAAACCGCGGTTGGTGGAGCGTACACGGCGTAGAGTACTGGGAGCTGCTCGATGAAGGTACCACAGTATCCGCCGACGTCTACGTTCGTCAATTACGAGAATTGAAGGCCAATGTCCAAAGTTCGCTACGGCGGCGGTCACATGTCTACTTCCAGCACGACAACGTCTCTACTTCCACAGACCGCACTTCGCAAGATCGACCAAGGCCGAGCTGCTGTCGTACAGTTGGACCGTACTTCTATACCCACCGTACTCCCCAGACCTGGCCCCTTCAGATTTCCACCTTTTCTCCCACAGCCAACGCCACCTGGACGGCCAAGACTTCAAAACTCGCGACGAGGTCAAGGCGGCACTCGGCAACTTCTTCGAGCTCCAGCTTCCGGCCTTCTGGAGCAAGGGCATCCATGATCTGCCTATACCGTGGCAGAAGGTCATCGATAAAGATGGAGTATATTTCAAGTGAATCCCTGTTGTCGTAAAAAAGTTGTACGACAATGATTAAAATTGGTCAATTTGTCCGATTTATTATGAATCAACCTAATACTTAGCCGAGACATCACACTCTTTTCAAGCCAACCATAATTTGCACCGCTCTGTGAAAACTGTCACAGCGCTGATGTGAGTGTTAAAATCTCCACCCTTAAACAGTAAATGTGTTGGCCGGCTTACGCGGCCCTCGCGTCCAGTTTTGGAAGGTGTAACCGCAACCGTGTAAATCAATACATGTTAGGCATTACATGTGGGGCATCATTAGATGTGTAAAGTCCGTTTCGACTGTAAGCAAGCCCTAAGCCTTTCATCATAGCAACGAAATCTATTCAAGTAAAACAAAATGAATATGCATATAGATGACAAGCCAACTGTGAGTTTACCTAGACGTGCTCCAGCATCAACAGAATAATTTATTGAATTAAAAGTAAAACCATGAAAACAATTTAAGTATTATGCTTCAACGCTTAAAAATAACAACAAATGCACACATATAACCAGTGAACCATTCAGTCCTTCCACTCGATATTTAGAACCCTCTGCAGAAAACTGTACATATCAACAACTTCAGCTATCTGCAAGAAAAGAGTTCATCTTGACACGAAAATATAATATTGAGTAAGATTTTAGCCAATTAATCTTACCACTTTAGCGGTAGGCTTCCCAGCACCATGACCGGCTTTCACCTCGACACGCACGAGAAGTGGATTTGTCTGAGGTTCGTGCAACTTGGCCTGCAACAATCAAGCTTATGTGAAAGTTACTTGTATTCCTCCAAGTAATTTTGTTCTCTTTGGAGCGCTACCCTTAACAACGCCTCCCATCGACTGAAGTTATCGATTTTTGTGGAGATTGGAGAAAAAAGTAATGGACCACACCACTGAGTACGTCGTGGAAACTAAAAATCTGGGTCTTCCTCGTCCACAGCAGGTACCCATGAGGTATAAAATGAGATCGATTTTCCTATCCATTTCATTGAACTACGTTGCAATACCGTCCATTTTCAACAGCGATCATTCAGAGAAAGTCAGTAGAGGAAACAAACCTTCTCATATAATGTAGCCGCATACTTTAACGTATGGCTTGGAACAACACGATCGTCATGATCCGCAGTCATCAGTAGGGTTGATGGCCATTGTCCTCCTTCCGGGAAACGGATATTATGCAAAGGCGAATACCTTTAATATCAAAACTCATGCAATAAAGCTGAACTAAAAATGAGGGTATGCAAAGAGAGCGAATTTGTAAAACTTGTAGCACCAGGCTTTAGGACGATATGGGTAGGGTGCAACCTCACATCAGACACTTTAGGGACAATGTAAGGAGAGAATCTGGCACATTATAAAGCAACTGAAGAATATGAAAGTAAGGTGCGCAGGGTGTTAACAGTAGAGAAAGAACGAGATAAAGACTGCATCCTCCCCTTTCCCGTCCATCTGCATCACTACTCGGCGGAGGGTGGACTCTACGAGCGAGGGACCAAGTCAGCTAGCCGCGAACGTTGCGCGCTGTCGCTGCAACTTCCCCGACGGATGCATAGCAGGGTGACTCGCAATGCTGCGGGATCGTGAACAGAACCCATTCCGCACTTTTGCAGTACGCCACACAAGCTTTTGAACTGCAATGTTTGTTTTCAGAGAGCATTTTCCCCAGTTGTCATTTTCTCCTGACCCCAAGCGGAGCCTTTGATAGTAGTCATCCGCTGCCAGATGTAAGCAAACAGCTTTGAGCAGCAGACGTAAAGAATTATCAGCCAGGTATTTCGAAGGAAGTGAGCCTTGTACTTCTGGGCGGTATATCCCAACCACTGCGCATCCTATCACACCTCATTCGCTTCCTATTACCAGGTAAGGCAGCTATGACTGTTGACATGATTCGCCTACCAGCTTACGGGTACCATATGGCTCTACTGCTTCCATCATGAGCAAAGTAGTGAAGTAATTACAGGAAGCATGTATAATCGGGTGAATATCATAAGACGGATCTCGCATTGCGACGATGCGTACTCGATGCCTCCAACGCGTGTTGCTGCAGTCGCTTGGGATTCCGATCTGGACGCCATGGGCTCATGTTGTGAGGTCCTTCGAAGAAACAGATCATAACAACAGTAAAAATAACAATATGCGATGCACGCAATCACACGCGGAAAACAGCTCCCACTCGTCGCGCCGTGTGCCGCACGTGCCCGTGCGAAATCCTGACCTAATGATATGCATCTGCAAAGTCAAGGTTTCCTCTTCAAAGTTTACGATTGTCCTATAGGAAATTTATGTTTTTTGTACGAGTTATCGTTGCCCTGAAACGCAGGAGATCTGGTAGGGAACAGAAATTTCTGGTTTGCAATTTCCACAAAATGAAATAAGTCTAACGATAACAATAAAACTGACTTGTAAATGAATTTGAAGTCCTTCTCCACATCAGGATTTCCGTACTCTGGTACCCAGGCTCCGCCCACAGTAAACTTGTGGAAACGAAGCATGTCCATAACACTATAAAACTTTTAAATTAGTTGGCAGAAATAATATAGTCAATAACACCTAACACAATGGCCTAGTTGACCAGCGACGTCGCAATAACGAGGGAACTGGTGAGGTACCAACCCAACACGATTCAGTACTGCTCCGTAAAGCTCAGGACGCTGCTGAGAACAGGCTGCCACTAGTAGTCCACCATTCGAGCCGCCATGGATGGCCAACCTGAAATGTGCAATACTAAATAAGTGAAGACAGCAGGAATCATTGCTCCGGGTTATCTTTTCATCTGCTTCAACGAAAATCATGGTATTTAATCATTTTAAGCAGGGCAGTTTCCTCAGTTTTAAAATATTTTTCAAAAGGGTATAACTATCGCAGCATGGAAATGAATTACCTCTTACTGTTAGTATATCGATTCTTGATAAGATATTCAGCTGCAGCGATAAAATCATCAAAAACGTTCTGCTTCTTCTCTCTCATTCCTGACATATGCCAATTCTCGCCGTACTCGCTGAAAATGATAATAATGAAAAATCAGTTCTATTTCAAAGTTCATATAAGGAAATGTTTTACTGAGTATTTCTGCCGATCCCATTTAATTGAATACGTGGAAGGCCTGTCTCAAACAAGCTTCGCCTAGTTACAAAACCCTACCCTACACTATTCTGAGACCTCTCATAAGGTAAAAAGTTAGTGTGCGCTGAATGTTACAAACTGTTCTTCTACAGATTCTGGGAAAAACTGTAACTATTACGAAAGCGCAAAAGAGTCCGTTGACTCGACCATTTTCCCATTTCTAGTGCCCAGGAATCATCGGCTCACTTTCCCCGTTCTACTCCGTTGTATTAGCAAAAGTCGACCTTCTGAGTCCCGTTAAGCACGGCTGACAAGATGAATTTCAAAGCAAACGAAAACATGAGACGATTACTCACCATCCACCACGAAGATTCGCACATGCAATAAAAGCTCGGAAATGTTTCATCAACAGAAGGCGACTTACAGAAAAGTATGGCATGTCAGAAACGTTGAATCCTGTAGAAGCAATAACCATGGAGACTAAGTCTTAGTGCGGGTGACAACTAAAGAATCCTTACCTCCATAACCATTTAAAAGTGTAAAAGCTTCCCCGTTCCTTGGTGCCCCTTTCAACGAGATGATATACATAGGAACCTAAGAAATAAGAGATCGCCAAACAATGTGTGAGATTGTCACTGTGTCACAAGCCTTAGTCTTATCCTTGCTCTCGTAGAACACTTGCTCTACCGCAAAGTCCTTTTCATCCATTCCTGGCACCCGAACTCGTCGCAACTCCTATAATTTAACCATACTCCAAATGTGACGAAAACACACGAACTCAGATGTTCACAAATAGCTGAAAGGAAGCGGAAAGAAAAATTCATAGGAAGTGGGTGGTGCAAGAGGGGCCGATGCGACGATACATCGCACCATCGGCCTTGATTCTTCACTGCGTCGTTAGTGAAAATGCCGCGCGTGTCGTGTTTGCGACAACGCATTGGCTCCTGCGTTACACCTCGCCTTCGAGCATTGGCTACACCTTCACAAATGAGCTGTAAGGACGAAAATCCACTCAAATGTCATCACGACGGTGAATGGCAACTAAATCTGTGACGCCCAAGTTAAATCACTTTGCTATGATTCAGCGCAAGTGGAGGGTAACACGAACCTTTACTTCTGGCGTAGTGGTTTTGTCAACGGATCCAAAATCAAGGCCATAGATAATGGTAGGAACTGTGAAAGACTCAAACCCGAAAAACATTTCAGTGTGTGTTTTCTTCCCGAAAAAACCAGAAATGGACCTGTAATAATTGGATTGTCGCGGTACTGCAAATGTATGAAAATAGTGTGATGAAAGGAACTGAAATAAGCGCCCTACCCGACTTTCAATGGAATCGAATATAATCGTGAACCCGTATTGAGATCATGTACATATAAAGCGTCCTGAATAAAATCGAAGCGGTTTGTTGAGCGGAAAGGTGCAGAGTCATTTACTCACCTTGACATCTTCAATATAACAAAGAACGAGGCGATCATTGGCAACGGGCGTGGCCCAATCCAATTTGTTGCGGGAATTTTCAGGCACAACTTCCTTCACTGATTTGTCTTTCAATGAAACTCGAATAAGCTTGAACATGGGAGCATTGTGATTGGTCTGGATGAGCATAGAATCGTCGTCGTGATCCACATACTAAAAGATATCTAGAAGATCATGCGAAAAAAAAAAACAATGGATCTTGCCTGGCAATGATGATTTTCTTGCAACAACCGGTTACTATTATACTTAATTTTTAATGCACGGTACTCCAACCTGAATACGACAATTGCCTTTAAATTTGAAACCATGCCAAAATTTGGGTGTTTAATAGGGAAAAACAGCCCCTGTAAAGGATGGTCAAGGGATCCAGCACAGCGTGCAACCTTTGCGACGAAGGACGACCCCATACCCCAGAAGAGGGCTCTATGCCTAACAAGGAGCGCGCCATGCATGCCCATTGTGTACCACAGGTTCACGTGGCTTTGATCGATACACCAACGATGTTGCGCTTCTAAAACAACGTCCGCAAATACGTAGTCAACGGGGCATAGGGTACGATTCTCGGGTACTCAGCTATTTCGTTTTCCTCATTACCGTAACATTTAGGATTTCACCTTAAAGGCAGCATTAGGAGAAAGTCGGACGAAAAGTAAAAGAAATAGTGCATATGAATGTCGAGATGCCTAGTAAAAGGATGGTGGAGAAAAAACGGATGGAAATGGCCCAAAACCCGAGAGATAGGACGCCCTTCCCACCGTTGATTCTCGACGCGGACGACCTGTCCGTCGAGAGGGAAGTAGTCTGATCTAGTTTTCCATAGGCATGTTGCCAAGTAAACACAAGGGAATGTTTGGAAATAGGACAGCCTCTATTTTTTGGAGTGAGCTTCAAGCTAAAACTGCGAAAGCGCGCCACAAAACCCTCGATCCTGCCGCATCTCCTTGGCCGCTCCCACCCCATTCGGGAATTACGTCATCGGAAGGCGGGACCGCTGTGTCCAAGAGGCGGAACCGCTGCATGGTTGCGGCGTTTTGCAGGGTTTCTACAGCTAGGAGGGGAACTTTTTCACCGGGATTTCGCCACAGTTAGCCTTCTTAGGCCCAGGACTATCATGTGAGTGACTTCTTGTAGGGATTACCCCTAATCCCAATTACCCCTAATGCTGTCTTTAATTTTACCGATGGAACAATTACTCTTTTTGACGTATACGAGTCTCCTATTAAATCGAAACCGAACAAATCTCATCTCAGCCCACATACTTCGTATTTAGCGTCCAACTTATCGAATAAAGGCGTAGGGTTAATTTTCCCAATAGAACCATTCATGGAGGACAAATCGTAGTAATACAGCATATTATACGGATCACATCCACGAGAAACATCGATGATCAAGTAGCGTCCATCTTCTGTCACTGTACCTCCACTGCAAAACGAACATCAATGAAAGAACAAAGCAAAAGAGCCTGAATAGCTAGCTAAAATAAGAACTTCGATAACCCACATCATGAAGTTACTACAATCTCTCCTATCATACACGAGGACATCGTCTTTACAGTCAGTGCCCATACGATGGAAATAAAGGGAGTGGTTTTCGTGCTTTTCCACCGATGTGCCATCGATCGCGGTCTGAAAAGATGTGAACGCTCAGAGCGCTACCTAGATTTTTCACAATCGGGAATGCACCTTATGGTCAGGGTATTTGCAGTAGAACAATCCCGATTTGTCTTTCATCCACGAAAGAGTAGAATGTTTCACTCCCGTGATAGTGTCTTCCAGATCTTGCTTATCCACACCGCGGAACTAAATTTCACAGAACTCGGCAATCATTCTGAACGACAAAAAAACTTTTCTCAGCCATTTTCAAAAGAATACTGAATGCACAGCAAAGAGAGAAAGCGGTACTTCTCTATGCGAACTTTTCTTGCTATTTGAGGCCGCAGCCGTACCTTGCAAACAATTTACGGTCCGATTCCCTCGCGTAAAATCAGGCGTACCGACTCAGCAACCTTGAACTTGCGCGATTTCGCAAGGCAGCAGGATCGATGAGATGCAAATGCCTTTGGGCGTTTGCATTAACTCGCTGTGAGAGGTGCAAAGGACGGGCGAGAGGTGAAGATCAAAAGAAAGAGCGCTCAAATGGGACCGGACGGTGCAAGAATAGTGTCGGTGTTATTGCGATAAAGTGCCTATCTGGAAAGTTGAATTACGGCCTTAATGAAAAGGAAAAAGGCGAAAAATGTTTTAACTGTTGTGACAGGTGATTCCTAAATCTTCTGCGGTCGAAAAGTTAGGGAAAATCAAACTTATCTCATATTCCAGTACGTTCCTATGGAACTATTGAAAATAGCCGAGTTGACAAACATACCTTCACGGTCACCCAGTCGCTACCCTTTTCACTCAAGCCGTACGCGAAGATCGAGCCATCTTTAGTCCACGCCGAACTTCTAAATGATCGAGTAAAATAGTAAACATAAGATGACTTAAAGCACCAGCAGAAAGTAAAGCTACTATGCGGCAACTTCCAACAATAAAATCGTCTTCACTCCACACTATCGTAAATCGCATATACTGCGACGCATGGAAGCGACGATTCAGCCGAACACGCGCTCAACACACTCAGTTGAAAGTTCTCTTTCCCGCCTTCCCCGTAACGTGGTCTTGTGTCGTGCACAGCAACCCACTGACAAACGCTTTGCATGACTCATGCGTCGCGGCGTTTGCGAACAAGTGGGATCGCCTAGTCGATAGGCGTCTAATCTTTAAAATCCCAGAAGCGGAGTAAAAACGTTTTTTGGACATAACAGTGGCCCCATTCCTGAGCCCCATATATTTCACTGAATATGGTTTGAAATTACACTAGAAAAAAGCCGAACCTGAGAAACGTAGTTCCATCGGCTGAAAGCGTGTTCGGATCCAAGAAAATCTCACCTCTCTCGAAAACATTCTTTTGTTGATAAATTACGCTGAAACTATCATTCTGAAGCCAAATCGAAACTATCGATTATCAGCACTTACTATTGATTCTGAAGCCCAGAATTATAACTGTAGTAGTAGAAATCTCCACGTTTTGATGGACAGCTGTACTTCTCATAATCCCACAGCTCTGTCAACCTGATAGTAACTACTTTTTTAGACGAAAGAAAAAGACAGTTGGGAAACTTTTACCAACCGTGCTCGAAGTTTCTCGCGGCTTGGAGCTTGAGCAATAAAGGGCTCAGAAATAGCATTTAACTCATCGACAAACTGACGCGTCTCTTCAGCATCTGGATCTTCCATCCAGCGGTATGGATCAGGAACCTGAACTAACATCCATGACCGAGAATTGCTCGGGTTAAGTAGGTACTGAGAGCTATAAAAGAGGTGGGTGGCAGGGCAGAGCCTAAGGGTTAGACAAACGGAAGTGAAGTGGGGGTTGTATACTCACTATAAGAAGATAACGTCAGTGCAACTATTCTTTATCGATGAAAAGGAAAAAATTGGTGCTATATCTGCATGTTGTTCATTGCAAAAAACTTTACCATAGTTCCATGGAAGTTGTCCACAATCGACTCATCACGACGTGGAGTTGGGTAGACGGATGGATGAATCTTAATCGACGACGCCGCCAACGAATACCTCATCCTATGCCAAGCCGGCGAGCGTCGTGTTAGCTTAAATATAGGGCTTCATTGATACTCAAGCTCATTTATAGTAAAAAGAAATAAAAGCACCTGAATCATCCAACTATACAACCAGACCTACAATCTGAACTACGTTGGCACTTAGGGTGACATAAGCAACGAGATTCCGTATACATAAGCAAATGAGAGGTTAGTAAGTAACATTATTACAATCAATCCCGCCACTATCTGACTGTGAATTAATGGACATAATGAGTGGAAAAATTTTCTGAAAATACATTTTTCTCAAGCACTGGACAGCAAGGCACATCACACTTGGAAACTGCCTTTCGAAGGACACGTAAACGCAGGGAAAGTGCGCCATAAACTGCGATCGTTACATAAGTGCTAGACACCATGGGTAGCACATACATAGGTGTGGAAAAATGGTGAAGAGAAAAAACGCCCAACCACAAAGCGAATATGAAAGTAGGCTTGAGGAATATCAAACATTCAATATAGACGGACCCCAACGATAACTAAAAATTTAAACCTGACCCAGCTAACAACCTTCGGAACATGGAAAGCAGGCAATCAAATAAGAATCCCTCTCATCTCTCTGGGGGTCAACACATCAAAGTGTTAGCAGGCGAGGAGTACTGCAAATTTCTGTCAGTGGATCGTTCCACTATTCTTTGGATGACTCAATGACATTTCTTACAATGTTACCATTCATCGAGCCTTCTCACTGGTTTACCCAATGAGAATGGTTTCAGAAGACTCTTTTCATCTTGGTATGAATACCATGCCCCGACCATAGATCTAAAATTCTCACATTTGTTTGCCTTGGCTGATTAACTGTCAGGCGATCTGGGCTATGATTTGTGCGAAGTGCACGCCCCCAAATCACACTCAACGTTTCGTAGCCCGACGTGGCAACGCGCATTTTTTGACCTAATTGCACACCTCCCTACTAAGGTAGCGAGAGAACGTCCGTGGCAAATTTTAAAAGAATTACGCCGTTGAGAAGTTTAGACAGAATACACTAAGATAGTGCTACTATTATAAAATTATGAAACCAGTAGACATCTTTTGTAGGCAGATTTATTATATGTGGAAAAATATGCAAAAATGACACCAAAAAAAACTTACGACATAGGAAGCGAAGTTTAAGAATGAGAGCATATCGACGCAACGCCGCAATACAGTCGATTGACTCTCTATACACGTATACATTATTATGTGATTTTTACACAATACATTACATAAATCGTAAGCGCATTTAACAAGTAAGAAGCGGTTTACTCTTAGACCATCTTTTACGACAAATATGACGGCTTCACATGAACAAGTAATCCGAGAGCTTGTCTGACAACACAAATAGATGCGATGGGCGACACGAGGTGACTGATCGATTTTGACAACGAAAAGACAAACTGACACTTGCCCATTTTTCATATCCAACGAAAACGGTTGGTATGGCGGAACAACAAGGCCTAGTCAACCTTTAGCCAGCGGTACAGTGAATCATGAACCATTCGTAAAACCGGTAGAAGATGACTATAATCGAAAACCAACACTTCAAAAACAAAAGCAATTGTTCGTCGGCAACTCTTCGTGAAAGACAACTTACTGTTCTGGGTATAGAGCACCTTACCGACAAGAAAAAGATAGAGGGCTCTGAAGGATAGGCTGCAGTTGAACGTGCGAACAAGTTGCAGTCCAGTTGCAGTTCGAGTGATCATTGAATACGTACTGATCCTACGATTCTGGGATTCTACAAGGCATGACTGCGCCCTCAAGGTGGCGCTGGACATCCATTCAAAATAGTAGTGACAAATAAGCACGTATCTCACTTCCAGCTCATGTTCGATCTTGCGAAGGCCTGGGTTGAACAGCCGATGCCGAAAGAAGGTAAAACCATGTCGGTTCAAACAGGGCAGGCGGCACGCCGCGGTGCGAATCCTGAAGCTGTGTTCATACCTTGCGTCTGCACGGCGTGGCCACGTTCACAGGCAGCGAGACAGAGTGGTATAGGGAGGTGCAGAGACGACGCAGGGAATGAGACAGGGGCCGGGCGGAGACGCAGGGACACGCAGCCACGCCCCGCCGCCAGCACACCAAAGTATGAACGCGGCCCGAGGTGGAAAGTACATACTTCTCTTGACCGCCCTGCTATCTTTTCTAACAAGGTCCGAAGGAAAGCTCTTCATGAGGGCATGGTGAGCTTCTCTGGAATCACATACATAAAACAGAAGCCCGGTGTCAAAGTTGGCTAGATGGTCCTGGGGAGGGGAGAGGACCAAAAAGTAAGTGTCAAATGTTGACTGGAAGGAAGCAATTTCATCGATCTGTAGCAGCGCTTTCCAGTCGTGGCGTTCAATATATGCATATCGGAATCCCTCTTCAAAAGTGAATTAAAACCAATGCGGACTGAATCCAAAATGTGAAGCGATTTGGAATCGGAAAAGCCATAAATCGAAGCAAATGCAGCGACCGGATGGCCCAATGGATATTGGTGGAGTGAACTCCCATTAGAGCAGAGGAGTGTTCATGGTTTGGCTCCCCTTAATTGCAGCATTTTTGCATTTTCTTAAAAGAATTTTCACTGTCCTGCGCTGGACTATTTATGCACATGAATAAATTTTTTGCTAATTTCGTTTCTAGCGCACCCCACCTACAAGTTTTAAGCGGCTAACATGTTTGGACCCTTCGGCACTCTAACACGCGAGCCATGCGTTTCCGAGCAAAGGTAGTATGATATTCTTGCTCATAAGGTCTAGCTAGCCCTGAAGACATAATACTGTCCGAATTCACACGGCTTTGTGGGAAAATGTCTGGTTTCCGTGTTATGAGCACTGGGAGGTCCAAACAGATTAGTCGTAAAGTACGTAAAAAACTGAAAGTAAGGGAAACCTGGGAGACTAATAATGGATTTGGCACATATTTTGCATGTGCTGTCATATAAGAACACAAAAGGACGAAAATTGGAAAAATGCAGATATTTTGCTTTCAGCCAGGATAAACCTCAACTATTTCTGACACTCCCACAACCATTCAGCCAAAATTGACACAAGTTTTTTTTTTTGTATGAGATATGAGCCTTTAACATATGGGAAAACACGTCTTGATGAAAGCTCACTATGTCCTGATGGGCCTCCCTTGTATGAGGAGAATAGAAAGAATGAGTAGGACCGAGAACACATCTGTTAGGCCACAGATGCTCTGAGAATTATTCGGAAATGGTGGGAAATCGAAAACCCACGCACATATTGCTTTCGCTGAGGTGAATATATCATATTCATAGTTATTCTACCCTATTCGCGGTGCTATTGTGATGAAGATGGCATTTTAAAATAGGAATCGTCCACAAAAATTGAGTTCTTCTGTTACCCATATATCTATGTTGTATTTGCTTACTGAGGGAGGCATGCAAAGGGTCACGTGCAAAGGGAGGAAAAAGAATCCGGCTGAGATAGAGCTCCGCAAGGTGACGGTCACGAGGTCAGAGACGAGGAGTGGGAAGCAAATCAACAAAGGGCGCGAAAATTTGAACCGCTCTCTTGTTGCTGTTAGCTCTTCAAATAACCCAGCGGGATTAAGCGAGCTGCCGTTTTTCGTTTTCTAATAACAGCATTGGAAACAGGGAAAAAAATTCGCGATCCTTTTCGTCTCTGTTTTAATACCGTGCTTAGTGATTCTGAGAGGAATCATTTGGAATCATGAAGTTTCTATGGGCGATTCCTTCAAGCGTGGAAGCCTCGTATACTGACGTATTAAACGCTAGAGAATATTATGCCTTTGAATCCCTTACATGTATAAACCAGTCAAGCTACAGCTACAACAACGACTCCTTTCTTATTCAACAAAATGACTTCCTCCCTGCTGTTTTTGTATTTTTTTTTGTGTAGGGGAGAAGTTTTGAATGGTTGTGCTTTTTCAGAGACGATCTCTGGGGCCAGTGAATCGAGTATGATCACTGATGAGTACAAAATTCAGAGCGCACGTTATTCATGTAAAAGCAAGGTACTGTTCGACGTCAAACAAGTTTAGCAGTTGCCCCACCCCCTCACCTCCTGTTTTCTACCATTAAAAGATTCCTTTCTTGTTTGTTCAAAGCCTGTCTTTTGCTGGTTAAAAGCACGTAACTGACAAAGGTTGAGACTAGACATACACCAACGCAGGAAACCATGCAGAGATTAAAACGCCTACGCGACACCCGGCGCTCATTGCCGCCGTCGACGCTGATGCCAACACCGTGTGCCGCAGAGTATGAAGGCAGTCCTACAAACGAAGGGATGTGTGCAGATATGACGGAAAATCGCGTGGCCGTCCGCGGCGAGCGGCGCGGCAGGTGCGAGTGCCAGTGGCAGGGCATGGCAGCCTTCAAGCGTGGCAGTGTGGCATGGGTGGAAGCGCGAAGGTGACGCAGCCACGCTCTGCCGGGCTCCCAAGAGCAATCGATCCGCAAGTCGTACTGGTGGCGCCGCGAGTGAAACGCCGCGAAGCGATTCTCCGTCATATTTGCACACACCCCAAAAGAAGCAATCCTGTAACTCAGCATGCCAGAAGGTTGCACCGGATTACATTGTGCAACAAGTATAGTATGAACCTTAGTTGATCCACAGCACAGTAGATCTTTTTCAATAGCAAGTGAGGTTGAAGAAATGAAATGATTCCTGGAGCGAAACATCGTCCAGTAGAGTCGCGATCTCGAAACGTTGCCAGATCAGCTGTGGTTCAACCAACAGAACCGAAATAGAGGACTGTACTTGAAATCAGTAGCAATGATGTGGAATGTGTAAAAAACATGTGGTCATAAAAGTTTTCATGTTTGCTTTTGCTCAACATTTCCCGCTAAAAAACATATCCTGGTGCCCAAACTTAGTTGGAGGCCTAGTAGCTTCGCCCTACACTTGCGTGACAACAAGACTTCTGATCTCTTTCTATCCTTTCTCACATTAGACAAAATGGGACATTTTTCAAAGATCTCACGGTCTGAAAAGTGGTGTAAAGCTGATTACTGGAAAACACGATCTGAAACACCTGTGCTTGGGATTAAAGAGTGAGAGTACCTACACAAGACACCGGAAGGGATATTGCAGATTGTGGAATATGAAAGTCAAGGTACTTAGCCGTACAACAGTAGAGAAAGAACGAAATGAAACGGAGAAAAACACTAAAAATAGGAGCCCGATGACCCCGTTTTCTTGCGCGCCCCTCTGCGTCCCCAGCCGGTGGCGTAGATTTCAGAAGGGCGAGGGACTAAGCCAGTCGGCCGCGAACGTTGCCCACCCTCGCCGGTGATTCCTCCAGCGGATAAACGGCAAAACGATTAGCAGTACTGCGGTAACGTGATAAGACCCAAGCCGCGCTTCTTTTATGCGATATTCGCCACAAATCACCTCTTCTGAAGTGAAACCTTTGTTTTCAGAGAACATGTATTCCCGAATCTCACTTTCTTCTTACCACTCACGGTGCCTTCAAGCAATGTCTGTCGAAACCAAGGTCAAGGATTACGCTGAGTAAAAATTTTGAGGAATTATGATTTTTATCAACCGACCGCGATTCCCACTAACCATTTCCGATCCCACCATGAAAAACACGATCCCCCCCCCCCCCGCACTTGAATTCCACATCCCAGCTTAGTCCTGGTTGGCAGCATCATGTCCCTACAGGGGGTGCCAAAAAAAGTATGCCCACGGCTCACATCTGCCAATTATACAAAACATAGAGAAGCGAAAAAGATAAAAGTATTGGGGCAAAATATTCCCGAAATGTTCCTCTAAAAGCAGGAACAAGCTGTGGCTCCCTACCTTCACCTTTATAAAATTATGGAGCTTTCATTTGGCGCAGTCGGGCTTCGGAGTACCGACAGTATCAAGGTCCGCGTAAAACGGTGAAGCCAGGCTCCGTGGTAGGTCTTTTGTGGAAAGCTTCCTAAGGATTGGCCCTTCAGTTCATAGAAGTCACAGAGCCCCTGCTGCTTGGACAAGGCTGCTATGATCTCAAATATCATTTTCATGCCTCAAATCGCCTCCGGAGGGGTTTCAGTGGTAAGGGCACGTTTTGGCTCTTGGAAACGAAGGGCCGTGGGAACCCGGAAAAAACGGGATCTCGAAGAACACCACCCAGTATGGATCCCCTCAGTACCCAGAGTGAACGGACCTCAGCAAGGTTGTGAACGAGGGCGACGAAATTTCGGATTTTGCCCAGTTGGGGTGGCACATCTTGTTCACGCTTTCCTCGCTCTCGTTCCTGCTCGTGCAGAAGGCTGCCGCGGAGTATAGTGATAGATTGAGGTCTGCTCTTGAATCTGGGGATGAAATTACCTCAAAGAAGATGCAGTTTGACTAAAATGGGGTTGAAAGTGGAGGAGACAATATTACTTTTTTTGGCACCCCCTGTAGAACTACTGTAGAGAATCACACATGGAATCCGGTGACATAGGGAGCCCGAGGCTAGTTTGAGTCCTTAAGACTTCAAAAAGTGTGCAACTGCTCAGCGAGCAAATCGTGAATACAAGCGAAACACCGCTCGAACTTTCAAACACTTTTAGATCACCCTCCGTTCAGATTCACCGACGCTTTTTTATGGCACTCTCGTGAAACCTCAGGCGGGAGAAGGGAGGGACCACAAAGGAGGGAGGGACCATAACTACGCCAGGATTTCTCACGGCGACCTCCGACGCCGTCCGTGCGAACTAGGAGCGCAGTATTAGTTAGGTCCCAAAGCGACTACCGTGTCCTCCTCCTTAGGGAGACAATGTAGTAGCCTTCTGACTCAACAACATATAGCCACACGCCGGCGAATCCTGACGACACACACCCAGGTTTGAAGGATGTCTGAAGCCCCAGCTTTTTTTTTTTGAAAACTTCTTCAACCCGGGACGGGTCAAATTTCGCAAAACCGATGGTACACTTGACTAAATCCATGACAGAAAAACTGCTCAGCATTGCACCACAAATTTCCGTATACGTTCAACTCAACAAAAAGAGGAAAGTGGACAGTTGAATAAGTACCACATGCCGATCACTATCTCCACTATTGTGGCTACGAATCAAATAATTATTACAAGATTGATGCAACAAGCATTAACGAAGAAATATGCTTACAAACAGACAAACAGTATTCGGTAACGAAAACGATTTCCCGGTATTATATTGGCAGAAACGCAATATTTAGAGTACGTATAGTTGTAAAAACAGTTTATAGCACCAATATGATAAAAAAACACATTTCGTTCACAGAGTAATAGCTGTATTAGCACCTTGAATGGACATGGGATTTCTCGACTGAAAAATGCATGTGACCGTAAGTAAACAAGCCAAACAGTGAAAAATATTCACACACATAGGTCACTCCAGGCATTGAAAAATTGGTTAGAAAAGGTTAAAAATCTGATAAAAATCTGATTAAATTCTGTTCTGTACAGTTTTGTAATGCGAAAACCTGAAAAAAAAAACAGCCAAAACAAGAGCAAAAAACGAATTCGACCTCCTACGCTAGCTCTTCTGTAGTAACTAGCAAAATAAAACCGTTTTCGTACGATCACATAAATTGTTAGTTATTCCATTGCGAAGCACAGGCATAACATTAGAAAATTAATAAATAAGCACAGAATCATATGATAATAAACAGCTGACTAGATTACTGAGATGTAGTCATCTCCACAGTCGGCCTCGGAGTGGACACCGGCGATGCAGCGTTCATGCTCCCTCGGCGAACCAACTCTTCCAAACGTCGTCGAGCTCGCTGTTCTCGGTCAAGCGCACGATTCATAGTCGCAAGTTCCTGGCGAAGACCAGCAACTTGGTCCTTCAATGCATATACGGTATCCACCAAGCTCCTACAACAGCTCAATTTAGGTCTGCTACGAACCACGAGCCTCGCCGAAGTAAAATTTGGATTCGTAGCAAAAACAAAAAGTCAAGGCCAAGCCGTGAAAAATAAGAACCAAGTCATACTTCTCCTGGATGATGATCTCGTCCCCAACGACTTCTTCCACGAGAATTTTCTCATCTTCAGCTACGATCAGCTGCGGTGGCCGACAGTCTGGGACGACAGCAGCACCTCTAGCTGCACCACTACAGTACGCTTCAATAATCCGTAACAGTTGTGCATCATGCTGCTCGCCGACATTCACTAAAACAAAGAACCTGATAAAACTCCACGGAATTCAATTCAACTTCAGGAAATGCAATAAAACCTGAAAGAACTGACCTTCCTTCCTCATTTTTACATTCTTCTTCGACGTTGTGGTGCCCGCCAATACATGACGATGTGGAGGTACAACACGGAAACACACCTTCTTACTGGCATCTGAAGGCATAACATTCACAGTGAATAAGTGAAATGACACTACAATAATCCTACCACCAAGAGAACGTCGACTAGAAACATTGAGATCAGGTTCGTCAGCATCGTCGGGCAGAATCATTTCCAGTTCGTGATTCAATCGCAACTCGTTATTCCCGATACTAAAATGATAATGAATCATTGCTAGCCATTACGATACGTTGTAATGAAATTTATCATGTCAAATTTCGTATGAACAGAAATACAAGGAATCCATTGAAAATGTTCTATTTAGACAGCAGCTACACCTTATGCACAACCTACATTGTGCTTGCGCATCGAGGGAAATTCGACATAAGTCGGTCCAATGTTCGCGGAATCGCAAAATCAGAAGTTCGATACGTTTCACAGACTACAGGGTATTTACAAGGTGTAACTACGGCCCTAGATCGCATAGCCCCTGCACGATGGAGTGCTGCAACAAAAAAAAAAAAGGAAAAAATCACCCTACTCACAACGAGAAGTGGAAATTTCCAAAGATTTACTCACGATGCTTTTCTCCCAACAACGGCACGCTCAGCTGCAGGCAACTCCGAAATGTCAGCTTTCCGTGACGGAGATAGTATATGCTATAACATATAATACTGAAATACTGGTTTACGTTGAATAGCTTGAGATAAGGGATTACAAAAACACATCGGTGAACGCTCCCACCACTTTACAGTCAGATGATGTAATGTTATGAAATGTTGTTTTGCTTCTTCTGTGAAAAATACATATTCGCACATCTTTACTACAAACTATTTCTCATGACAGTTATAGGACTAATTAGATTACAATTCTTTTCAGTGCAAAATATGCAAATATGGCGGAAAATGTTATACTATTTTTGCTCGATATCCTAATATCCTAATGTTCGAATATTTGTTTGTTTACCACTCACAAGTCAGTTACCTGATCAAATCAGTTGCCCCTCGTAAAAAAGGCAGGATCTTGTCCAAACCGTTCATGATAAGCTTAGCCCCAAATGGTGTCAACGATAAAAGTTCTTGTTTCGTATTGGTGCCATATACAGTCACGTAGATGTAGTAGGAATAAGTGGAATGAGTGGAGCAATTAAACTAATGGAAATGATAAAGATACTTTCCGGCTGGAGGAAACATGGACTAACACGGAAGGCCCAGGAGGTCATGGTGAGCTTTTTCAAAACGGTTTTTTGCATTTTATAGGGTCACATACATGAAGCAAAAAACCGGTCTCAAATTCGGCTAAATGGTTTTGGGGGGGGGGTCAAAAAATGAGTGACGAAAGTTACTTGGAAAGAAGCAATTTTGACCAGTTTGTTGCAATGCTTTCCAGCTGCGGCGTTCAGTATCTGCATATCAGAAGACTGTCTTCAAACCTACGCCAAAACCACTGCGAGCTCGTTCAAAGATGTTGAATCACTTATGGTAACTGCTAAACGAAGCAAGGAAAACTGATGGGGGACGCACAGGCAAGTACCCTTGCAGTGGTTGGATGACCGAATGGATAGTGGGATGAACTGGCATTGGCACGGTGGAGGAGGCGTTTGCGGTTCAAGTCCCTTTGACGTTTTCGCTTTTGCATTTTCTTAATTTTCTTTGTCCAGCGCTATACTATTTGTGCACATGCAAAATGACAGCAATTTTGGTCGCTGGTGCATGGAAGTGACCTCATTCGCAAGCTTACAGTGGTTGAAGTGTTTGCACCCTTCGGCGCCCCTATCACGCGTGCCAAGCGTTTTCCTGCGAAACTAGTGTGATATTCGTGCTCAGGAGACTCAACTAGCCTAGATACAAATTACTATCCAAATTGATATTTTGACCCAAACTCAAAGCAGTGGGGTGGACATGGGCACACAGTCACTGCTCTACTTGTACAGACGAACAACTTACAGCCTCGATTAAATGCAATGGAGCATGTGCAGAATCAACGCATTCCAAGTGACCGGTACCTAGCAACATCATGCGAAAGCAAAAGATAGCAAAGATTTCCTTATATCGGCTAGGAGCTCCTTTCGTTGAATGCTCTGTACTATGGCAGTAGCAGTACTATTGGTCGCCCAATTTTCAGAGTTTGGGTCCAAATCACGATTACGCTGAAAACTTGTCATCTAGGGTAGTTCGACCCCCTGAGCATGAATATCACACGTATTTTGCGGGAAAACGCCTAGTTCCCCTGTTGAGCGTTGGCAGGTCCAAATCAATCATTCGCTAAGTACGCAAACATACTGGAGATAGCGATTCCCTGGTAGAATAAAAATTGATTTTGCACATATTTTGTACGTATGGTCTTACATGAGCACAAATGGATGAAAACTAGAAAAATGCAAAATTTTGTCCTCAGTGGGAATCGAACCATCAACTATTTTCTAGGCCCCCCTGATGGGCCTTCCTTGTAAGTGGAAAATCAGAATAAATACGTACTAAGTCTTTTTCTACGATTTTACTAATTCTGCAATTTCCGATTGACACTAAACCAAATCAATTTCAAAGAAATTCACCCTTCCGCCGATTCCTTCCACTTATTCCATATAAAAATGCTTGTCATGTCCTAAATGCATAGCGAAATCCTATACAATCATGTAAGGCTCCCCAGTTAACAACCTGTGAAAATTACCCATGACCCATATAATCTCCAGTCCAATAGACTTGAGAAGAACATGGAATTTTCTATATTGGCTAACTCAGAGTCATATGGTTATGCCAAGTGTAACTGCCACCAAATATACGTATTCTTTTGGCCGAGATTACACCAAGCGATTGGTTTGCAGTCCGTTCACAGTCCGACTGAAGATTAGGTGCGTATCGATCTGCGATCCGCAGGATCGCAGAATGGCACGTGTAGTCACGCACACTCTCACTTAAATGCGTTTTTCACAAACAGCGTAGCGGAGGAAAAATAACGCGCTCTAGTGAGAGTGCGCAAGACGACTCTTGCGATTCCGCGACCATGCGTTTCTACGAATCTTGAAAACACACAATCGCAAGGTATAACCTCGGCCTTACACCAACTAAAACGCAACACTAAAAAAAGAACCAACCATATTACTAATGGCATATGATTGCGGTAATGCCGGCGGCGTCATTACTGAATTGTCTTCGATCACTGTACCCTCACATCTCGAGAATGCTTCAAGCCATCGTTCCAAGTCAAACGTGGTTGAGATGGATAGCTCCATATCTCCTGTAAATATGATATGAAGTCAAAAACGACCTCAGCCTTTGGCGTGGATTATAGCTAACACACCCATGCGATCGCATACGACGTCGTTGCGTATTCTCATTTGAACGTGCCATTTTTCCTCACCTACGTTGAGGAGGAAAAAAGCATGCTCATTCGAGATTGTGCACCACGACACATGCACCGCACCTTCGTACGAATTGCAGTTTCGCAAAGAATAGCCGCAGCCTTACTTGCTTTATTCACTACCAGTTGGGCTGGCGCACACTACTGCGGGTCATACAGGGAAGCATGCAAAATCAGCGCATGTATCGAACTCTCTCACCCCGCCACACACTCTCACTCTCTTCACGTACTCTCACTCTAGCCACTCACCCACGTCCGTAATTTACCTCAAACTTGGGTAATTAAACCACAGGGTGGACAGACAAACATACAAACACACCAAACTCCTGGTTTATACAATATATATATCCTTACTGCTTAAAGAACAAAATTCACGTGCAGTCAAACCAGACTGCTCGATGTACAAGAGCACTCACCGACAGCAAGGCCAGCCCTGTGCTCTAAACAACGAACTCTCAGATTCTGTGTGGAGACCTTCCGCAGTAATCTGTATGAATTTATGTCCAATGTAATTTCCAAAACCAAGAGCATCTTTGAGAACAACGCAAGGCATCTGGAAAAAAGTGGAAGAAGGAAAATGAAAAAAAAATGAAAATCAAGAACGTAGAATACTTACCTGTCATCGCATACGCCATCGCATGTAAGCGGAACCACACCAACGTAAAGTATACGGCCCCGCTGCTCGAAAGACGCCCAACCCTCTACTAATCCTGTGTACAAGAGTTCAAGTTGCAGCTCCTTCTGCTTTCGTACTGCTTCACACAATGCCTGAGCAACAGAATACTACAGAACATCAAACGCATCGGCATATGATACTGAAAATACCTTCATCTCCTTGAAGACAGCGCATGAACGCTGTACATCACCACGATCAACATGACCTTCCTAAAGATAACGGATGTGATTACAATGTTTGGAAAGAAATCAAACAATCTGTTAGTCAGTGGCGTCTAGTCGGATTCGACCCTTTTGGCACTACCATATGCAATCAGGTAACATTTCTATTGCAATTTGTCGCTTTCACACATGGCAAAAACCAAATTGTCGCCAAAGAGTGTTTAGAATTGGCTATCGATGGTCTAACAACTCATAGTAGCTTTATAAGGAAGCTGATTAATGCCTATCGTGATGATCGATCATTATTTTTACCGACACTCGCAAGTCATTCTCTTAGAGGTATCCTTACATGAGCAATATACCAGTATCAAACCGCCGCCATGCCTTGCGAAACTGCACTTCTATGAAATCACAGAATCGCAAAATCAGCTTTGTCGTCTCACGTTCGAATGGCGGCGCCGCCGATCACCTAAACCGCACTTTCGCTAGCGATTCCTACTGTCAACCTTTCCTTCATAAAACCGCTCTGACCGCTCACGACGATCTAATGAGAAACACCTCGCGACATTAATGATTTGCAATCTCACAGACTTGTTGGATCGATACTTATCTGAACTTCACCCGCACCGCAAGCGCTACATAGTAATGTACTGCACGCGCTATTTACCAGCTTTTTCAATGACTACAATCAAATCCGACAAAGAGTAGTGGATTTCCATGAAAAGAAGTTGAAACCATAGCAAAGACTACACAACTTACAGGCATATTACGCTCCAGTTCCTGCAACACTGTCGGATATTTATCGAGATGTCGAAAAGGTTCACTGAGACCAGCAATCAGGGTTGGGACATCCCTACCATGTTCAAGAAGCACACGTCTCACAGCATCCCTAGAACATTTCCCTTTCATATTAATGATAAAGAGCGTAGAAAAATTAGGCTAATCAATAATGGGACATCTATGATATCAACGTTCCAAAAAGTATTCGTTGAACAGCTTACATCTTCTCGTTGAGTACTTCTACCGCTTTTGGATGATTCTCACAATATGCCATTAGCAATCGTTTCAGTTCTGCGGCACAAGAAATCAGAATACCGCCGATTCTTTGCTGAGAAATGTCCAAACTAAACAACGAATATAATAACTGTTGGACAATCAATGAAACAATGTTGAATAGTTAGGGAAACCTGGTGTTAATCTACCTCAAAGCATCCTTGAGGCGATGAAGCGTAAGCCTTTGAAGAGCAGCTATATCCTCGATGTAACACGACAAAACAGAGTAATCCTCTGGAGAAAGGCTAGAAATCCAACGATATGACCGAAGAAAAAACTGGAACCATAATCCATAGCGGTGTTGGCGTGCAAGTAAAAACCTACATGCCAGACGCTCTGATTGGTAGTAAAAGTTCCTCGTGAGTTCTTTGTACACTAGATACATAGGCTTCTTCAGACCGAATAAAATCACGCATAATTTCTGCTCGAAACTGGGAGCGGGAAGCATTAGAGTTCACCACGTCGCCACTGACTAAAATAAAAAGAAAAGAGTGTACGAATGAGACGGTACATTCAATGCATAATAATATATGCGTAACAACCACTTTACTGAGATTTGGAATTTTGGTACTGTGCCAAACTATTGTTCCTTCGATTAACGTCACCAAATGACTAAATCAGCGAAGAGTATATTCAAAACTGATAGAAATTTCAAGTTTTTCCAGAATAGAGTCTGTCATTCGGGCAGATACACCTCGTTTCGCACTGATTAGAGCAGCTCAGAGCCACAACTGTAATCGGTTAAACAGCATATGGGAGGATAAATGATGAGCATACCAGTACCGCGGACAGTTAGATATCAAAGCAATTACCACTACTCAAAAGATTACAAAAAACAATCTGGTATTCTACAGTAATAATCTTTTAACGAAATCTGCCTCTGGCAGTACTTTATAAGCCAGTTGCAAAAATAAACACCCATCTATTGAATTATGGCAACTGAAATCCGGGACCGCTCATGACTCTTGAAATTGGAGCATCTTATTTTGCTGCCCGAACAAAGTTGCGGTTTCGTTTGATACCCACAGCCACAATAGTTCATACCAATCCACCGCCTAACTTCATGGAACGTCTAGGAGGTAAGGTGGCGCCCATACAAATTAAGAGATTAATTGCTTCTCTGTGAAAACGATTTTTTTATCCGAAGAAATGGAGAAGCTAAAGGCGCTAGGCGCCGAAAGCTCGCCAATAAGGCTCAACACTCTTTTACAACGATTTTTCGCAATCGATTTTGTGCAAGACTTTTTGAGTCTCCTGGAATAAATTTTGCAAGTCTCACATTGTTCAATACATATTTAGATCAACATGAGGCTTCGGGACAAAACAATGCTCAAATGGAGAAGCACTTATCCCTCTGCCAACACTTCACAGTTCACTTGACGAAACGGCAAAATAGCTCGTCCCGTAGATACGTATCTAAAGTCTGCGAAGTGCAACTGTCGACTACTCATAAGATATAAACGATATAAATGAACTGTTACAATATCCGACATGGAAAATACATAAAGTACTGTCAAAAACATCATTAATACTATCAAAAATATCACGATAATGAAGCTAAAAATAAAAAATGAAAGCTAAAAAACAGAATTGACCTGAAATCCCATTCGCTGCATTGATACCATTTGCTAGAGCGGTCGCATTTGGCACGGATTTCGACCTCATTAACTTGTCTGGAAAGAAGGAAAAAATTGGCGTATCTACAAACAGGAACACGTGGAATGCAAACCTTTTTCAGTGATTATACTCGCATAGTTGGCCGGAAACCATCCCGTCTTGCCATTTATCGTACCTTCCCACCATCCTCCTTCGATTTGTTGAGTGATAGTTATCATGTCATTCTTCGAGAAAGATAGCTTAAAAATATCCAATAAAGAAGAATGAAAAGAAGTACAGCGATGACTCAAAAAATTATGAAAAGACTCAAAAATTTCATAAGCCCCACTTCGTCATTGTTTTTGCCTTCAAAACTAAATTTGGCCTTGGCTACGATTACAGTTGGCTCGGCTAAATGACTATCAACTCTGGTTTCAGCCATTACCGCAGCCTAAAGCAATAAAATGACAGTGAAAACCGGGGACAATTCAAGTCGGGGGGAGGGGGGGGGGGGGAGACGCAATTTTGCGTCAAGATCGGAGCCTTTCCCTCCCTAGGCTTAGGCTAAAATTGATATCCTCTCCTTCCACATGAAAAAGCATCTGTCAAAGCATAGGTTTCATCTGCTTTAGCCTAACCCTAGGGAGGGAAAGAAGCTCGACGTCGATGAAAATTAGACGCAAATTTGCGTCTCCCCTACGACTTGAATTGCCCCGAAAACCGTTACATAGACAAGAATGTTAAAGCAAAGAACTTGTGGGTGAGGTAAAATATTATTTTCAAAAATGCAAAAGCGCCACAGAACGTAGTCGTTCACGATGATTGGTTAACTGCAGATGGTACGCCATAAAATTCGGCACGCATGCAGGCATGCAACAACTATCTGTCAATTATTTGTCCTTCTTTTGTGTTTGTAACATTCTGTAGCTAGAAATCCAGTAAACTTCCGCATCTATCGTTTCTTGTCGTGTTTCTCACTTCTTATGGAATTTTAAAGCATTCTTTTTCTTTTTTTTTGTTTTCAAGTTAACGTGCACAATTGATTCCTTCACAATACGCTTTTAATGAATCTCCCAAACCCCTCCTTATCCCAGGCAGGGCTGTCCCTCCTCCCCCCACGTTTTCATGCTGCCAACTTTGATTCGGTGGTTTTGAAAAATTGTCATTAATTCAAGATCAGATGTGCACCTTCGAAAAGTGACATATTCTCACATTCCTTTTCCTTTTACATGCCGTGGGGGCAATCAACTTAATTCATCAGTATCTCGGAATCACTGCAGCTTCAGTGATAGTTTATGTTTATAAATGAACGCGAATCGGAGTGAGCTGCTCACTCCAGTCTCTCGTTCATTTATAAATCAAATGATTATGTTGCAGTCACGCATCTTTCTACTATACTGTGGCCGTTGTATCAACATCGCATGGATTGCCTACACCTACTACGGTCGGTTTGGTGACGAGGTTTTGTGCAACACTTTTACTCAGTGTACTCCATTTCGGAGCGCCTGATAGGGCGTGGCCTACGGGCCTGGGT
Organism: Trichostrongylus colubriformis; assembly: GCA_963978905.1. Classification (NCBI taxonomy): domain Eukaryota; kingdom Metazoa; phylum Nematoda; class Chromadorea; order Rhabditida; family Trichostrongylidae; genus Trichostrongylus; species Trichostrongylus colubriformis. Next base: position 27,976,602 of record OZ022261.1, on the reverse strand, counting down.
GAGTGGCGAGAGTAAGAGCGCGTAGGAAGAGAGTGTGTGGCGAAGTGAGAGAGTTTGATACACTCTCGCCCAAGTCCGTAGTCCACGCCCTATCAGGCGCTACAAAATGGACTGTAATTATTGTGTGTGCCGAGTACCTTACATTTTTAGGGATCTCTTAGTTTTCTCTCAGTTCAGGCACTTTAGAATTGTTGTGTGGATAGCACCATGGCCCTGCAAAACCCCATTACTGCGAAATAGGCAGTAAATGCTATGCGTTTCTTCCCGTCTGTCCCAATGCGCTCCACCACAGTCATCTGCATCGTAGCTTCTTTACTGTTGCCGACTTATTTAACGCATTTTGACCTCCTCTCCGCCTCGCCTGCAATGCTGCAGTCGGCTGTTCCCTGAACACCCGACTGATGCCAAGAGCGTGCATAAGGCAGCTCTCGCCGATGAAGAAACATTTGGAAACCGTAGCGGTGTCCTAATTGAAGAATCGATCTACTTAGCATGGGGAGTAGGATGTGTGAAAGCGTCAAGGAATTCAATCAATAAAATGCAAGTTGATTTTGTTCATGTACGTATATCAGCTGTTTTAGATGAGATTACTCGAAAATGCCGGCTTTGGAGCCCTGGTTTTACTCGGGATCGAAGAGGGCCGTCGCACATGTGTTAATGGATTACCGGTGATATCCTCAAGTATTCGAATGCTGGGTCGATTCGAAAAGATGAAAAGTATCAGGCATCCGTCGCTGTGTGCTTACATTGAGCTTGTTCGGTGTACTCTAGGTATGCTTCAGAGGATGTTTTGAAAAATTTGTGCCTGATTGGAAGCCAGCACGTTCGAATGACGATTTAGTATCCAGCCGTAAAGTGCTGGGACAATCCGATCAAGCTAACAAGGGAGGGATGGTAGGTTGAAGTGGCTTTTTGAAACGAGATTTATACCAAGGAGAGGACTCGGGGTGCTATTCACCAATCTGCTTTCCTTATCGGCACTATTTACCCAAAGCAATCCCATTACCTCGAATCTTGATGGAGCGGAAGAGGTGATTTTTGGTGAACACGGTGGTTTGGTTATAAACTTGGACACAGGGTAGTCCGACCCGTAGAACACGAGCATGACCCTCGCTGGGCGCAATACCGCTCCGCGCCCGCGCCACAGGCGTCTGCGCCAAAACGGATGAATCGCCGAAGTCGCTCAAAACTTGTCCATAGGTGTGAATTGACATCCTGAATAAGAACATCTTACTTTCTCAACGCGAGCATGTCTGGCTCCCTCGCTACAGCAACTGATGATTGGTTCTATCTGGCGCCGGTGCCTGTGGGCGGACACCAGGCGGTATCAGGCCGAAGAGTGTCATATCCGTGTTCTACGGGTCGAACTACCCCCGAGTACAAGTTTATAACCAAATCGTAATGTTCACCAAAAATTACCACTCCTACCCCATTAAGATTCGAAGTAGTGGGGTTGCTCAGGGTAAATAGTGCCGCCGTATCTCCTGTGCGTTTCTAGGAACAAAGTTACAGGTGTTTTAAGAGGTATAACTCATAGATACTATAGGCAAGCATGGCTCCTGTGTGCCTCGATAGCCTACTGGTTAGTTGCCCGTACTCCAAAAGAAAAGGACCACCAAAGTTGCCCGAACTTGTCCATATGGGTGATTTAACATACTAAGAGGGGTTACCACACCCTTCGTACACGAAACCGCCTGCCTCCGCGCTTCAAGAAATTGAAGGTTCATCTCACTTGGCGGGGCGCGGGCGCCAGGCGCTTTTGCGTTAGATTATTATTATATTTGTTTTATAATGGTTGAATTACCCTCGATTATCGGTCTATAGCCAAGTCGGAATGTTGCTCAAAAATCTCGTCTTTTTCCATCAGGACTCGAGCTGGTGGGATTGCTTGGGGTGGGTGATTTCAAAAATTAAAACATTAGATTTGTGGTAAGCTGCTTTCCATCCAATCTGCAGAAGACTTCTTGTTTTCACGGTAGAATGCAAAAACCCGTGTAGCAAGGATTCGAGCTGATGATGTCCGACTCTATATCTTGAGAGGTCACCGAGCAACTAACCATTTGGCTACCGAGCACACAATGCTTGGCTATCATATCTATGTGAGTTGCTCCTTCTAAAACCCATGTAACTTTGCTCCTAGACGCACAGCAGATAAGGAACACAGATTGGTACATGGCATCCCAAGCTCTATCACCGCATGAATCTCATTTCTAAAGAGAAGTTAATAGCGGAGCTCAACGCGAGGGTGTGTGGCGCAGATCACGTTGGGAGGCGTATCTTAGGCTCTCTGTAATGCCTCTACCGCGGTACGCGTGGTTCGCTCGACTGAGTGCCTAATGGGTGGGGCAGTGGCTAAAACATGGCTTGGCCGCTGTTCTATCCCCTCACGTGATGTAGGACGGGTTCTAGATCGAATTTGAAAAAAGCCTTACGTCACGGTTCTCGTTTCATCTCGTTTTTTTCCATACTCGCACTCCTCATATCTGTCCCTTTGATAGGGTACCGTATAGGTGTGATTTTCAATTTGTGCTGCAAGTCCAAAGTCCCTTTGATAGGGGCCACATTCCTAATATCTGCCTTCATATTCACGGGATCGCCGTGGTGATCTGCTGCAGGGTAGGATTCGCGTGTGCAATCACACCAACTGACATCGTGTCGCTTCATCCTTGCTTGCTGATTATACGAGCGGGCCAGTAGCTGCAGCTTGTAATAGTTGCTACCGATTGGTTGGCAGCTGCCCACTGTATCTTATCCTGGTCGCATTATGGCAACGTCGAATAAGGTAGATGACAATTTCCGACCTATTCTTTGCTATCACCTTCATTTCCATAAAATTCATCGTTTCCATACTTTGTCATTTTGTTACGACTTTACCATCCCTGTGTAAAGCCATGTCGTTAAGCCTAACCATAAAGTTTCGAGCCTTCTTAAACTCCCTCCAGGACTACGCACAACTTTGATTGGTTGGTAGCAGTGGTTGTAGATCTTGTGCCTATTAGGTTTAGGTGTGTCATGATCGGTATTAATTTTTACACTTTCAATTTCAGTCCTTTAACAATGTGTGTTTTTAGTTCCAAATGCCGTAATACTGGTCTCTGAACATCATGATCTATCACTTTCATCACTTTTGTCAACTAGAAGGTGATTTTTCATTAAGACTTATCCCTACTTGCAGCAGACTTGGAGGTGCATGATTGAAGGTGTTCTGCACCTTCTTGTCTCTTTCGTGCTATGCCATAAAGTAACTGATGTGCGCCAATGTCATATTTGTGACCTCGGGTCAATGGTTGTGCGAGGAGACATCGCGCACCGTGAGCCCGCGTTCTTACATTGCAGTGCCAGCGGCAGGGCGTGGCTGTGTGTCTCTGTGTCTCCGCCTGTGCCATCCTGTCTCGTTGTCTGCGTCGTCTCCGCACCTCCCCGTGCCCTCTGCTTCGCTAGAGCCTACCCACCCCCTGCTGGCGCAAAGTATGAATGCGCCGGCTTGAAATGAGTCTCATTTCACGATATGGGAATGAGTTCTCAGAAAGTTACATAAAAAGCTCCACTGCATGTCCCCGACCGCAGCGGACGATGGGGCGGGGCACCCATTCGGAGGCCCCGCAACGTTGTCCGCCACTTTGAGAAGCTGTATCTTGGCCGAATTCTTATTTTTTCGCGTGCATGGGGTTCTTACTAAGTAAATGCATCATAAATATATGGGTAGCAGTGGGATTCTTTTTCCGGGAACGATTCCTTTGAGGCGGAGATGACGGTATCAATCATTTTATCTTTTGCCTGATCGACGATTACCATGCAGATAATTCGATTCACACTTTCAGTCTTTCTTCTGATGAAATTTTCAATGTGACATGGCAAATCGCGGAGGGAATCTCGGCACTGCATGATGCTGGTATTTGTGCTGGAATACTGAGTTCCGACTCTATCGTGATACCCGATGTTGAAGATGACCGATTTCTGACCGTTCGTCTCACACAATATGCTGTAAGGTGAGAGGTGCTTACAGCTGTCATCCGTTAACTGATTGTTTTAATAGTGTTTTTCAGTTATATTTCAAAGGATGGCTTGGACATACAGAGTGGATTGCCTATTGGATTCTCTATAGCTCCTGAACAACTTGTAAAAGGATTGAAATCTGGAGGAACAACTTTTAAAACGGATGTATGGGCACTCGGGATTATATTACTGGAAATGGCCACGGTATATGGGTTATGAGTCAGTTTTACTTACAGATTGAGAAGGGTACCTATAACATTCTAATTCCCTCAATCTTGTTTGTTTTTATCCAGTGAGCTAAGGAGTTCACAGGAATTGCTTATAGGGTATGTTGTTGCGAGACATTTGGTCACTGAAGCAGTACATGACAATCTTGAAGTGTAGCATGCCAAGAGGTACTTGCTTTTCTCGGTGTTTTGAAATGAACTCATGTCTTAAGTTACAATTCCTAAGCAAGCAGCAATAGTAGTACAGCACCGGGCTGATCAAGAATTCTGAGTCGCCAGCCCTTCAACACTTCCGTATAAGGTTTTGTGAACAGACAGGGGTATATACACCAACTGGTTAATATTTAGCATGGATCCTTTGCTCTTTTGGCACCGCTTGTTGGAAGGGCTCGAAGTTTCCATACCTCTGTGTAGGGCCGCGTTCAGACTGCGCCGGTAGGGCGTGGCTGCGTTCACAGGCAACGAGACAGAGTGGCACGGTAGAGGTGCATAGGCGACGCAAACAACGAGACAGAGTGGCGCAGGCGGAGACGCAGATACACGCAGCCATGCCCTGCACCGCAAAGTATAGATGCGATTCGAAAGGCTTCTACAGTGATATCTCTTTACAGCCTGTTAGGTCATGTCATTATTCTTGCAACCGATTTGCGGTCCGCTTGTTGTTCCTGTGGGGATCGGATACGTATTGACCCAACGGTTACGCCTTTCCTTTGATTGCAGTCATTGGATCGATGTGTCTAGCCTTCACTCGAACTGCAAACGGACTGCACATTGTTTGCAGGGTAGGAGTTGGAATAGTATGCTATTCCTTGATACACTGCTAAAACGTTTGCTGAGTCACAATTAGCAAACGAAATTCTCTTACTGCTCTCGAGTTCCAGCGTTTCAGAGAAGATTTACGCTAGCGAACTGGGGACTTTCGCTAAGAAGGTTATACGCGAATATCTCAGATATACAAATTTTCTTTACAGCCATCAATGGTTCACTTTTGGATCCAATATTGAAGGCGTTGCAATCAGTGTCTCCGGCGTCCAGAGATATAACAGAAATAGACGAAAAATTGCGTTTACTCATGGAAAAGTGTCTTTCACTGTTGCCGTCTAAAAGACCCACTCCGAATGAGATCCTTTCCATTACTAGCCGAGTACGAAATTCCGACTCGCCCTACTTCGAATCTGTCGAAAGTCTTAGTGGTGCGTGTTTGTATTCCTTCGTCTTGTTATTATGAAGTGTTTTTCTGGACTTAATCATTTGCGGATTCAGAAAAAATTAGCTCCAGTAGCAAAAAAGATTGGATCTTACGGGAAATGCCGGTGGAAGATGCATTGTTTCTTTGGAGGCTTTGTGGTTCTTCAGCTGAAGCCCTGTTAATACGCAAAAATATCATCACTCTCCGTCATCAGGTGCTCACAAATCCGAGGTATCGTCAGCACTAGCACTCGATTCCTCTCTAACTTACCTACGTCAGAAATTGTTTGTTTCAGCATTGTTGTGGAGGACCTGAGAATGTTCGGAAACGACGAGGCTCGAAAGTCATGGGTGAAACCTGGAGTTGTGATGCTTCCTGATAAGAATATCCGTGAGGTGGGTAACCTTGCCTTATTTTCTATGTGTTTGAATTTTTAGTTGTTGTGCAATATTGCAATTAAGTAGCCTTCATACTGTGGGGCACGGCGCAGATGGAAGGCGACTGCTACATGCGTTCCCTTTAAGATATGTGTCGGTCGTATTTCATTTCATTTCATTGAATATAGCAAACTGCAGCGATGAAAATAGCAAATGGCTGTTAAACACTATGAAAGTTGGGAAAAGGAAAGATTAAGCAGACAAAAAAAGAGATCCTAGACTATCTTCTTTTCTCTAGCACCGTGGCAAAGAATGATTACGCAAAAACTGTCGGTTTTTTGAAAGTGAAATGCTATCGGGTGACATGCTATATATGGAGAACCAACAACCATAATCCTAGAAAATCTTGTATGATTTTTCAGAAATTGTGTACTATAGCATCAGCGGACATTTTCCTGCAATCGTCTCTTGCTGCGGCGGAGAAAGCCCTTTCTCAGAATGATAACTTATCTGTGATTGTCAAAGAAAAGGATATGGTGTATCAGGTTTGTTGTTGTATAGCTGTCGACGATTGGCTGATATCCACTCTTTCGATGGTAGCTTCTAGGCATCCCGTATGCGACTCATTAGCCATCTATTAGCTTCACGCTTCTACAAGCAGCAAGAACTCGCGTCGTCGGTGGCTCCAGATGTTCCGCCTATGAGAAGAGCTGACGGTATTTTTTAAACTGGCTATTGTACAAGCGCATAGGCAAGGATTGAGTGCGTAGCGATTGGTCGAATAAGCTGGTAGACAAGCAAGTAAGGGAGTAAGCGAATGGGCGAAAAGAACGATACATTTTGATTATATTCACTCCGCCCAGCTCAGAAATGTGACCAGTGAAGGTAAAATACGTGTTGATGGCACTATTCCTTATTTGTCTATTCATTTGTCTATTCTATATACATATTTCTCGCCTATTTATATCGTCAGCGCAACATTTATTTGAAGAAGTACTAGTCGCTCGTCTTCTGCTTGTAGCGCTTCAAATCTCTTCCGTTGGCCAGTATGAGTATTTTTACCAGAATCCTGGACAGAACCACCCACCGGTGTTTAATGGCCTTATACTTGACCATTTTTCCTGGGCCATCATAAAGAATGGGCCCATAACTATTAACTTTTCTGCTTCATTGTGCTTATTGCTTTGTGGGTCCATGTTGAAATCCATTGAGACAGCCAGACGGCTGAACTTTTTCGCGTTTAAAATTGCAACTGCAAAGTAATGGTCCTGGATGTCGCTCGCTAGGAGTTCATTTTGTCCAGAAATATAAGTACTTCTAGTTTTTTTTCTAGTTTTCTCTAGTTAGTTCTCTTTTTCCAGTAATGCGACCAAACTAGGAATATTTTTAGTTTGGTGCGCATTACTGGATGTGCGATCAAGTGATGAATGGAATTTCTATCTTTCCAATACGTTGGATGTCCATGTGAGTGATAGACAGCTGGACGTGGATATACCTCGCTGTCATCAGGTACGCTTAGATTTCTCCAATCTTTTCTTGTGTTTTCTTCGTGGATGCTTAGCGAGCGAAAAGATTTCATTCGGTATCTTTTGGTTTCATGTGTGACACTTCCAACTTCTTAAAGATTCAGGCGGCAGGGCAGGCCCTAGCCTACAAGCGTCATGACCGAATTTGTCAGAGGAATTCTCTGGTGAATGCACCAGCAGGGTATTTTGAGCATCCAGATGCTGAGCAGACATGTTCACGCTGAAAACCGCAGGCGGATCAAAGTGGCGAGTTTGGTGTAACTCGCGTGGGAATGCGCGCTTCAAGTTCTTTAATATGGCCCTGTGATGGGGCGCGTAGCGCGAATAGCGAGTAGCCGTGGGGGTGGGATAACGGGCGGGCTTGGCTGGCAGTTGTCTCAGCCTCTGCTAGCAGAAAAGTGTTCCATTTTCCTGGCTTTTGACCCCCTCATTCATTTTTTCGCTACGACTATGCTTAGCACCTCTGATTTCATATTCAGTAATCTTTCAAAACCCTCCCGGTGAATGATTTCACGGAGTGCTACCGTATGGCCTCCTGATCAGTTATTTTAATTGTTTCTCATGTTATTAATTCTATTCATAACTTATTCGAATTAATTGCAGTACGAAGAGTTGATGACATCTCCCGCTGCTCATTATGGATTGCGACGTCTTTTGAAAGCATGGCTGATAAGTCATCCTCAGTATGTGTACTGGCAAGGGTGTGACAGCCTGGCAGCACCATTTTTGTTGTTACATTTTAATCGTTTGCGTATGTTCCCTAATCATTTCTGCATGGAAGCTTCTAGACCAGCTGTCTTGAATTTGAATGTTCCAGCCACTGCTCTAGCCTGTCTCACCGCATTCATCAGGAAGTATCTCAACAACTTTTTCCTGAAGGACAATTCTGCTGTGATTCAAGGTTAACCTCCCTTTGTCACCTCTTGTAAAGACTGAGCTTTCTGATTGCAGAACAACTTGCTGTGTTCAACCATCTATTGGCTTTTGTGGACGCCAAGTTGTACACTCGTTTGGCCTCCATGGAATTTTATCCGGAATTATTTGCCATTCCATGGTTCCTTACTTGCTTTGCTCACGTGCTACCAATACACAAACTGTTTCACATCTGGGATCAGTTATTGCAAAGAGATTCGTCATTTCCACTGTTCATAGGTATTTGATGAGATTTTATGATTCTGCTTTAGCGTATTCCCCAATGAGCCCTGCATGAATGTACATGCGTCCTGGTATAATATTGGAAGGCATCAGATGGGGTTAATTGGTAGATTGGTGCAGTTGGTACTGCTAGTTAGTACCACAATAAGGAAAGAACTGAATGAACTGGTCAGTAACCTGATTAAAGGAACCATCTCCTTCTCTTTCCCATTGATTTTGTCGAGGACGAGCGCCTACGCCTTCCGCATCATTGAGGGGACAGAGCATGGCCAAGCCAAGTCACCGTTGCAAAAAACTCACTAGCCTGTCATGGCTTCACGCGCACTACCGTAGGGCCATGACAGGAAGGTTGAGGCACGTTCCTTGACGCAAGTTGCGACACCTACGTCTTCCTTGAACTGCGCATCCCCCTGTGGTGTCTTTAAGAATCGCTGTGAGCCATCGCCTGTAAAGTGAGCTGGGATCTAAAAAAATTGTGTGCAAAACCAATGTAGATGTAAGGTCACTCGTTGGACGGCGTGTATGAATTTCGTTGAAGGCATTGGAAGAGGGGAAGGATAACAGAACTGGATAAAATGGTCTTCCTCACTGAAAGGGGGCAAAGATAGCACAACTGTGGTAATAGTTTCTGTGTATAGGAAGGTCAGCTATGAAGAAAATCTGAGGCGATGCCCTCTCCGAAAAACGTGCTTGTTGAGTCTCTATCGCGATTTTATCTCGCGGAGTTGCCGCGAGGGCCGAGCAACGTCAACAGCTGGCTGGCATATCCCCTCGTCGTCTGTATCTACCCCTCAGCGACGAAAGATGCAAACAGCGCAATGGGAAGCAGTGAGAAAAGGTTCCTATTTCTCGCGTTTTGGCCGTTCTATCCAGTTCCTTCTCTGCGCTGCATTACTTAACGACTCGACTTTCATATGTCTTTCGACCGAAATCGCCCCTCTGTTGCCTTTGAATAACCACCCGGCAGCCGAATGCATTGATTGTGCCATATTTGCAGTCATTCATCAATGCCTTATGCTAGAAAGTCATGGTTCCGTTTATAATTCACCCGTTCTTTCTTGCCATGTTGTTCATAGCAACATGCTTGATGCTGTTCATTTTCAGGTCTGGCTATATTACGACAACTTCGTCACACTCTTATAGATGCTTCCTTCAATGATGCGATATTGTTGTTTTCCGACTTACCCGGTGAAGATTATATTGCGGTTGTCTAGAGACTGGGTTGTCTAGGGTTGTCTAGAGAAGTGGAATGGCATCATCATGATCAATTATTCAGACCTTTCAATGGAGGTGGTCGTCTCGGATTCTGTGGCATATTACGATCGCGTCCCTCCAAGCTGCGCGTTCCGGTCGCACGCCACGCGTAGCGGTAAGCTTTTTTCTTTTGGTGAATATCATGGATCAAGGAGTAGTTAGTTATATGAATAGAAGAGGTCAGCTTTATAGGTGACAGCAAAACTAAGGTAGAACCTTATAGGAAGGCTATCTCAAAATCGAGACTGGAAATCAGATCTTATTTTGGTTTCACTGCGGCCTACTTTCTACTTTTCACTTTCATGACGATGCCAACCTCTTTATCGTTCCTGTAGGAGTTGGAGGATCATGAGTATCACAGGCGCTGCTGTGGACTTTTCGTGCATTTGTACGACGAAACAGGCCGTCTTTTGTTGAGTTTCAAGGCCTCCTATGTTTGATATATGGGTTGATCACTGGGTGCTCATTTGCCCATTTGCTCATTTTCTCCCAGGAACTATTTACCTCGAACATTTATCATCTGTTTATGTGATTTGATGAATGCATGACACGGTGCTCAGAACATTACGTAATTCGGGTTTGTGAAACCTAAAGCTCTTGTGTCCTGTTTTTAGGTGTTGGTTACGTTTTTCAGACGCACCAATGGCACCTCCTCGAGGGTTACCTTGCAGTCTACGCCATGTGCCCTACAAAGAGCTGAAAAAGTGGCATTGTCCACGGCTGTCACATGAGGAGTTCGCCTGGAGAGTCACTGATCAGTTAATCGTTGCTATCGACATTCGCCCTCAAATTGAGTTAGATTTTGGTTCATTACTTTTTTTGAACTTCTATTTTTGCATCAAATAGTTACAAATCTTTTTATTCAGATTTGGAAGGGGCTGCGTATTGCGCTCGATTAATTATCCTAACGTTAACGATAAGTCATTGTTAAACATTGCTGAACCAATGAAGGTGGCTCAGAGGAATCAACATCCGATTTGTATCGTTGGTGGAAAGGATGTAGATATAACTCGAACGGTATAGTCATTCATTATTTCTATTCATTCATTATTTCTATATGGTTGGATAGGATTTGTTGTTTATCTAACATGTTCCTGGGTTGTCGATCGATCTTTGTCTGTATCACTGAGTTTGTGGGGTTGAAACGCAGCCTTTGTGGGGGGGGGGGCAGTTATGAAAGAAACGTTAATGCAAGCAAAAAGGGTATGAAGTTCGCATACAGGAAGCGTAGGAGGGGGCAAGTTTTCTCCGATGCCCGCAAGCTCATATTTCGGCTTATCAGAGCTTTCTTTATTAAACATGCTCTATCATTCAAAAACAATGGACATTGAGCACGGTGGTTAGGTGACACCTGGCGTTAAGCCCCTTTTATACATTGCGGCACCGACGCCGTCGTCGACGTTAGTGCGTGCCATCGACGATGCCGGCGATATCGCGACGCGCTCTATTCATAATGTTGGACTGCCCCATGCTATAGTATGAAGATCGTGGAGAGATCCCGCGCGAATATTGGCGGATGGATTCAGACTCGGCATGGTGTCAAACTGTGGCAAGATTTGCGCCGACTTTGCCACGGTCATCATACTGTAGTATGGTTCCGTATAAGTGGAGCACATCGCAGTAATACGGTGAGGGTGTCGCAAATTATGAAAACGGCCTCAGAGCTAACCCGTGGAGGAGATACCAGTGTGGTGCGGTAGGTACTGCCCACTGTCGCTCCATTCACGCCCCCTTCGAAGTGCGGAGATTGTAAGGGTAGAGGCAGTGGTAGGGGTAATTTGGATGCATTATTCATTCCATTCTTTGATAATGACTGGTGGACCTTTTCACCTTGAAAGGTGACACGTCAAGCACCACGTCATTCCGATCGAAACTCCTCTAACACGATACGATAAGTATCATTCTGTTATCATGCTCATTATCTACACCCCAGCCATTCTTTGGCAAAGTCGATCCTAGGTGGCGGGTCGAGTTGAGAAAAGTGGCTGGAGCTAAAAAGACTGCCTCCGCCACAGCTCAGGGGCGCTTTTTTTTCGCAGGGGGGATTCCTTATCACCCACACTATCCCTATGACTGTATTTAAAGGAATCGTGCATGGAAAAATGAGTTCCGCTGTTACCCATATATAGGGTCCGCCAATAAGCGCGCTTGATCTTTGAAATGAAATAAAGCAAGTTGTGTGGGAGGAATAAGTGAAATTTATTCTTTGTTTGAAAGAGTATTCGAAGGCATTATGTATGGAAAATGACATCGTTCAAATGGCCACCTCGGCTTCGCTTGGTGGCGCGCATACGAGAAGTCTAATTTTCAATGACTCTGGCGCACAAATTTGGCTGTATTTCATCGAAGGCGTGGCGTATGTTGACCATGAGGTCATCAGTGTTTTGTGGTTGGTTTGCGTAGGCCTGCGATTTAAGAAAACCCCACAAGAAATAGTCTAGTGGGGTTAAATCGCACGATCCCGGTGGAAAGTTGATGTCGCCTCCGCGCGAGACAACCTTCCTTCCGAAACGCTCGTGCAGAAGATCCGTTGTGGCGCGCGCTGTGTGGCTCGTAGCGCCGTCCTGCTGAAACCACATATCCTCGTATCCGACATCCATATTGTCGATTTCATGCCAGAAAAAGTTCGTTATCATGGATCTGTATCGAAATTGGCGGAGCGCAGGGAACGTTGCTCGAACCGATGAATGATTTTCGCAATAAGCTTTCAATGGTTTGCACACGTTGCTCGCGGCTGAATTGGTTCATGGTGATTTGTGAAGATACACTGAATAATAACAACTAGGTTTGACAACTTTACCACAAACAAAGTGACCGCCAAGAGCTGTCAAAGATAGAGCGCGCTTATTGGCGGACCCTATATTTATGCTGTACGTGAGAATCCGGCTACGATTCAGCTTCTCAAAGTCGCAGCGGCCGCCTCGTCGTCCGCCGCGGTGGGCTACCCACAAAGGAAAAAGAAAGTTGCGTAAACAGTTCCCTCTCCGTCGTCGACCGCGGAGGACGACGGGGCGGGCACTTACTCGGAGGCTCCGACCCGCGACCACCATTTTGAGGAGCTATATCTTAGCCGGATCGCGTTTTGGCGTGAAACTTTGCACGCCGCCCTTATTTGACAAATATAAAATAAATATATGGGTAACAAAAGTCGTTTTCCGTGCACGATTCCTTTGAGCGATGATTTGATGATGGTTGTGAAACCTATTTCTCTATAAAGAGGTGTAAAAATTTACTACATTAGCAATCAGCTGATTTGAACATTGGGAAAAATGTCTTTATTGTAAATCGTCTGCAACATAAACCGTCTCCCTTTTCAGTTTTCTGGTGATTTGGTGAACCTAGGAATTGATGGCATTTGCGTTCTAGACGGTGGCTTCGAGTCTATTCGTCATAATACTTCACTTATTCATGTACCTCACTAGTAATTTTACATCGCTCCTGTGTCCAGTGCCCAATCAATTTTCAGACCAGTTTTACGGTTTATACAGATTATCTTGAATGTTTGCTTAATATATTCACATCATTACTAGTCTGATCATTTGATTATTGACGATAGTGTAGGGGCAGTCTATGTTTTCAAAAGTTATCGATGAAGTATTACTGCATTACTCTTACTCGAATCAATTTCAAAAGTAACAACTGAGCTGACTGCCAGCAAATTGCCATTTATGTCACTATCATATTTTACTTCTAAGAACCTGCTTTTGCAAAAATCAAAGTTGCACTAATTCGATGAAGGCGCCAGAAGAGGGGCAAAAAAGGGAAGCGTCTTTGAGAGCAGATTTCTCTGGAAATATGAAAAGGCTAGGTGTGACGAGATAATGTGCAGCGAAAGTCGCGTTGAATTATAAGTTTTTGGGGCGCTATTGCGATCCTGGCGCGCTTCGCTTCAGAATCAAGACAGACCGCTTCAATGACCGAGCTTGCCGGTGGTGGGCAGAGAAAAACCCGATCTGATGCCATTTTCATTTGATATCGCGTGGGACGACTTCAGTATTATTCATGATAATGTGAAATGAGTGAAACAACAACAACAAGCGAGTGGTACAATAAAAGGGAGAATAAAGAAAAGAATAAAAGCAAAAAGGAGTTCATGATAAAAAAAATCCTAATTGAATAGAACACTTGGAATGAATTTCACATTCGACTTCTTGGCTCAGTGAAATGGCGTCGTACGTGCAATTGCGGCAAACGAAAGCTTGTTCGGCCAGCAAGTGCTGGCTGGTACCCTTATGTCTGGATTTTCGCACGACTACGAGCGGCGTGTGACGCAGTGTGTGCGAGCTATGCGCGTCGCGGTAGTTGGGTTTTGGAACGATTACACGCTAATGTGGGCGCGATAGCATTTGGCTTGCAACCACTTCGGGACCCACCAACATGGCGCCTTTAGCTCGTCCGCACTGCTTCGCTTGCGACATGCCGCGGTGCGAAAATGATGACATAAGGGCACACTCGCGAGCGCTCCGTGGGCAAAAATGGGCCCCTTGCGCTGCCTTCAAGAAACTTGGGGGTGAGAGGGTGGCACCAATGAGCTGGGGGTGTGTGCAGTTATGACGGAAAATCGCATTCGCGGCGTCGCACTCGCGGCGCCATCAGCACGACTTGCCTAATCGATTGCCCTTGGGAGCCCGGCAGAGCGTGGCTGCGTCACCTCTGCACTTCCACCAATGCCACACTGCCTCCTGCACCCATGCCACCCTGCCTCCTCCACCCATCCACGCTGCCTTGTTTGAAGGCTACCATGCCCTGCCACTGGTACTCGCACCCGCCGAGCCGCTCGCCGCGGGCGGTCACGCGATTTTGCGTCATAAGTGAGCACACCCATGAGTTGGTGTCGAAAGATGGTGGTCCATAAATACAAGAGCGGATTCTTCCACAGCAGTTTTACAAGCGCAATTTGTTGGTATGCAGGGAAACCTATAAATCTTTTCTCGTCTTCTTTAGTCCCGCTTCAGGCTGGTGTGAACGAGTCGGTCCCGTAGGAATACAAATCTTACTGTGTATCATTCGGAGTAAGGTCGTATGGAGGGCCCCTGTTTGGAGGAGTCGTATTTTTTGAAAGATTTTTTCGACGCCACGCTTCACCCCGGCGGTGAAAGGTTATGTCAGTCAGCGCTGATTTTGCTCCGCTATCGCATCAACTCGACGAGTGACTGCAGATAGAAGTGAAGCGCAATGACGTCACGATAAAAGCCCATGGCACACTTTTTTGATGCAAATTTCTACTTAAATCGTCTCTTCATACAGGCATTTTCAAGACCTCGGACAGTAATCTTGATTGGTTTTCTCGTCGACACCTCGGTTCAAGATAATTTTACATGTACGCTATCTTGCTATTTGGGACGTCGACATTATTTTAGTCGCCAAGCGTCACACATGGAAACCGCGAAAGCCGCTTTTCACTGATCGGCTTATGTTTTTTAGAGAGGAAACCTCAAAATAGCCCTTCTAGTTGTCGCAGAAGGACCGAGTTTGATATACATAGTTCCTTCCTTCGTAAATTGCCTTTTTGAAAAAAAAATTTCACGATAATATCAATTGGCTTTCTGCGTCCAATAGTAAAAGACATGTGCATGTGGCAGCAGTGAAGGAAATGAAGGAACGACGCACTGTGAGCTCCTCTCGTTTCCTCATTGACGCCCGTTTTTGCACCTTCTCCACCTATTTATTCACTAACTCGTACCTAATGTGTTAGCTGCAGGAACTCGGAGGTCAAGTTATTTGCTGCTTAAAGGAATCGTCCACGGAAAATGAGTTTTTGTGTTACCCATATGTTTATGTTGTATTTGCCTAATGTGGGCCTCATGCAAAATTTCACGCGAAAAAAAGTGAATCTGGCTGAGATGCAGCACCACAAGGCGCGTCCAGGTGGGCGGGGCCTCCGAGTAAAAGCCTCGTCTCGTAGTCCGCCGTGGTCGGAGACACATTTTAAGAACAGAAGGTAACGTAAACAGTCCCACTCTCCGTTCCCAACGACGGCGGACCACGGGACGAGGCTTTTTCACGGAGGCCCCGCCCACTGGGACCGCACTTTGTGGTGCTGTATCTCACAAGGGACCCCAGGTCGAAGTGGCCATTCGGAATGAGATGCATATTGTCCGATCTCTTTTCGAACGCTGATCTCGAATCTGCATTCCAAATTTGCAAAACGATTCTCTGAGCGGAGTTATGGAGGTTTTTTTGAATGAACGGTTCATCAGCGTGGCCGTTGCTGAGCAGTCAACGGCCTCAGCGGCTCAGTGGTAGTGCTCCGGATCTGCAGGAGAGGGGTCGAGGGTTTGCTCCCCGCCAGTGCGGGTTTTTTTACATTTTGTGTTTCATTGTCAGTAAGTGCTTTTCTTCCACTTCTGGACGTTTCCTTGGACTGGTACCTATCACACCCATCATTTACTCTGCCACTTTATTTATAACTGCTAACATTACTCACAAGGAAAGGATACCAAGTCGAAGAGAATCCCGTACCACACGAAATAGGCGTTTTTGCGTGAAAAGATTATGATATTCGTGCACAGGGGGTCGAATTACCCCTCTGTGCAAATTTTCAGCCAAATCTAGTTTTTGGTCCAACTTCGGAAAATTGGTGATGGCCAGGTTATAAAGTGGTAGATTTTGAATTTTCTTCTACAGAAAACCCTGCAACCTGAACAAGATAGCCTACACATACCTTTTCCACTTGCCCATCGCACTAAATGTACGAAACAAGCGTCAATTAGGAGCATTTCCTAGGCAAGGGTCAACGACTTCTCCTTTGTTCAATGGGCTGCCACCCTATAGCCCGTGAATTTTTCCGAAATTTGGTCAAATTCTCGAATTGGCTAAAAACTTGTCTTCTGAGGTAATTTGACTCCTTGAACACGAAAATCTCCCTGGTTTTGCGCAAGAAAGTCTGGCTCGCGTGCTATGGGCTTCCAAACCTACCATAATAGTATTGTTTTTTCAAAAAAACCTCCATAACTCCGCTCAGAGAATCGTTTTGCAAATTTCGAATACAGATTCGAGATCAGCGTCCGGAAATACGTCGGATCATATGTATCCCATTCCGAATGGCCACTTCGACCTGTGGTCCTTCCCTTGTCAGCCAGATTCACATTTTTTCGCGTGAAATTTGGCATGAGGCCCACATTAGGCAAATACAACATAAACATATGGGTAACACGAAAACTCATTTTCCGTGGACGATTCCTTTAAAGCAGCGGGGCAAAATGCCGGCGAGGGCCGGACAACGTTCGCGGTCGGCTCATTTATCCTTTCCGCCCGTCTGCAGTCCGCCCCTGGCCAGTGACGCAGAGGGACGCGAGAAAGAAAGAAGGTTTCTGGCTGTCTATTTATCTGGTTTTTCGCCGTTTTATTACGTTCTTTTGCTACTGATACACTGCTGAGCACTCTTAACCCATTCGACACCATGCAGCCCATATGTGGGCTGCAGTTTGTCGGCCGCGTGGGACCAAGCAGCCCACATGTGGGCTGCAGTAATCAAATAGTAATTTTTTCTTTTTACTTGCATTTATTGAACAACTTTTGTTTCTTACATGTTGAGCTGGGCTAAAAAAATAAGCATTCGTTGTGGGTCACAAAAATATGTTGTTCTTGCAATAAAAATACCTCTCGAAGTTGGTGATGATTATCCAGTTTAAAAAGTAGGTTTACAAACGAAACTCTAGCTGGTGAGAAACTCAACATAACCCCGTATAGCCATTACATATCCAACGTGCGAACGTCCGCCCAAAGCTGGTCTATGGCCTCAGCAATCATGAAGACGCGGCGAATTCACTAGGCCCATCTAGAGAATCCCCAAAAACTCCCTCATTCCGACTTCTGTCGTCCCCTGGAAAGTTGCTCCTCTGTTTTCGGCCTTCTGCTTCCCACATCTATTTGTTTCCTTGACAATGAGATCCATCATATCTGTACTGAGAAAGAGTTTGTGATAATCCACAGGCTCACTGCATTCAAACACATGAGTAGCAGGTCCATACTCCAGTGAAAATCCATCGGTCGTGAATGGTAGTAGTATTGGACCAGGTGATTTCCATTCCTCCATCATCTTCGGAGCCGGTTTTGTAACCAGGGAGAAGCGATTCATCAGCGGATTCATCCCGTGTTGTTTCGGTCCCTTTGTCCAATTCGATTAGAAGGTGGTAGAAATATCCTTCAGGTGTTTTTCAGAAGATTCCATTGTGCTGGGTCACTGGAGAAGGTTAAATGCGTTCTCTGATCGATCAGGAATCCAGGTTCTGCATCTCTATCCGTCCTACCAAACTTTAAATGGATGAGGGAGATCGGACAGGGTGCAGACAGAAGCAGAAAGTGCGCGGGATCGCAACATATTTCAAGGTTTCGTGATCCTAATTTTCGCCTCCCTTCCGCGTTTCCTGCAAAAATAAGAGCACTTCCAAGAAACCGGCCACAACAGCCCACGTAGCCCATATACAGTGGCGCTCAAAAGTCTTCGGCGAAATGGTCTTTCACTTGGGGTTTTTCACTTGTAACTTTTTTGCAACTGCACCGATCTAAGAGAAATTTTAGTATGTTGTACCTGGAGAAACTGCATACTTAATATTCTATTTTGGCGCTCAACGGAATAGGTTACGCGGTTATATGAAATTTTTTGTTTTTGGAGTGCCATCGATATGACGTCCCGCTGTGCCGCTGTCATCAAAAGTCGTGGTCTTTCTACAATATATTAATGTTCTCTGAGGCTTGCTCGTTTTGTTTTTATAAAGAAAGCCGTTCCCCTTGATCAAGCCTTTTACTTTTTTGGGTGGTCTTGTAGTAAATTCTTGTAAAAAACCATGAAAAGTGTCAAGCGGCACTCAAGTAGAAGGAAATATTGGCAATAGACTCAGGCATCACATATTAAAATTTTGTCAAATTTGGTCAAGTAGAAAAAAAGTTATGACAAAAGAGTTTTGGCCGAAGACTTTTGAGCGCTACTGTATGAGCTGCAGTCGCGACGTCACATCGGGCGGAGCGGTCCCACGTGGCTGCCAGTCGCAGAACATGCGCGGGCTCCAATGGGTTAATTTCACATTCCACAATGTGTCAAAATTTCCCCTTCCATGTCTGTAGCCTATAAGTTGAGTGCAATGTCAGAGCTAGCACACTACGTGAGTAATCTTTTGGTTTTTTTTTGTTACAAGAAAGAGTCCAGATTCATAGGCTCTGATCTTCAATTAAATACTAGTTAATGGATGTAAAGGTGAGCTTCGAAATATAACACCTAGAAGAAATTACAAAGGTGCGAATGTTCCTGAGGTGGCATATTGGGAGGGTGCACAAGGAAGTAATTCTGTCGAATCATGCAGGAGGAGAAGACTGGAATGAGAGGGAAGAGGCATAATAGTGGACAGGAGGAAATGGAGAGTGCACTGTATAAGAACTATGACTGTATAAGGACTACAGAGCAGGCTAGAAGCAACGGTGAGCAACTGTTGATCAAAGTTAGCGCTGGGAAACATCACAACTTGAAATAATGTTTGCCAAAAGTAATCAATTACGTTGATTGCTCGTTCACCTGCCTAAATTAATGCGTTTGACTTCTAACTAATGTGCTGAAATTGCCTTGAGGCCAGAGTGATTTATATTGTAAGGTCGAAAACCTATTGATAGTTCAACCGATAAGGTACTGCGTGCACCAGTATCAAACCACAATAGATGCGATGAAGCTGCGAGTCGAGGGAAGGGGCCAAGCGTTCGCGAATTCCCACATAAGGAGAGACTGTAACGTTCGGAAAGGAGAGACTGTAACGTTCGGAGCCCTGTAAATCTTCGTCTGAAAACTCTAGGCACTGAGTTTCAACACATGCATGCCGTAGACAATAAGTCTTTTACATGCTAGCTATGGCAACTGATCAATGTGAAATCAAGAACTCGCCATGCCATTCTTTCCAAATATTCGTGCTCGCACCTCGTCCCTCCGCTCCGTGGTGCCTGTCTACCGTAGTCTTAAATTGGATTGGACTGCTCGCCTTTTTAGTGGAATCCTTACGGAAGAGCTCCTCCTGTGAGCATTTCTAACCGACACAGCGAAAATGCCGAGAAATAGGGACTCGAAAACCCCTTTTCTTTCGCTCCTATTAGCGTCACTAGCCCGGGGTAGATTGCAGACGGGCTAGAGGCAAAATCAGCCGCCTGCGAACGATGTCGTACCATCGGCGGCAACCTGTCCGGCTGATGAACTGCAGAACGGCATTCCGTGCTGCTGCTGCGGGATGGTGATAAGACCCCGAGCCGCCTTTTCCAATGCCAGTTGCTACACGACATCTCTCCTGAAGTGGAAGGTTTGCTACCAGAGAACATGAATTCACACTTCTCACTTTCTCCTTACTTCTCCCAGTGCTTTCAATAGGTAATAATACGTATAATAAAAACCAATATATAGTAATATGTATAGGATCCAATATATAGTAATACGTAACAGTAATATAATGCAACATGCACTATAGCACATTGAATAACAGATAGAGTTGGAGTTTAGAGTTAGATAGAGTTTTTAGCGTTAACAATTCCTTGAAGGGATGCGCCGAACATTCTAGTTCCATTTAGAATCGTGATGGCTGGTGAATGTGATGTGGCCTATACTATGACTTGCGGTGGCCAGCCGATGTACAACTCTGGCTTTTATCCTCTCAGACGAGTCTGGTACCAATTTGCCGACCCCGGAGGGATGGAAGGCTTGGTTGGCCTGGGCGGGCGTTGATGCGGGATTTGATGCCCGCTCCATGAGAGTGGGGTGTGCGCCATCTGTCACTACACCACCTCCGCCCGTTAAATAACATATACAACCAAATAGTTCTGTTATAAAGTGCGCACTTCGAACACAAATTTTCAAAATTTGACATTATTACGCCTGCAATTGTGATTTCAAGGAATAGGCATGATGACTCAAATATCAAACATTCTCTATCCCGAGCGGCTGCTGCACATGGCAGCCCGACGTGTAAATAAATACATATCTTCACTTGTGCCACTATCAATCGTTGAACGTCACGATTTCGACCCCTATCCATGCTGAATTCGAAAAGTTCAACCTTGCATTTCGGGAACCTCATCAGTGCATCATTAATATCCAAAATGATTACTCTACGTGTGTTTAGGCCGTGGAAAACATGGTGTTCGGATTGCATTCAGCTTCAGAGTTGCGTTCGCATGTGTCACGAAATTGGGCTGACCGCTACATGACACATGTTGCTGACGTGACTGATTTTTTGACTGCGGTTTTACAGCATGGAAGTTTAAAATTAGACCACCACCGTGGTCATGCCTCAAGTAAAGTGTAACCCTGCACCATCTGTTGTCCACCAGTTCTCACGAGATGTATTGAGTGCTAAACTGCCCTGTCGAATATGAGGAGACAGTCGGCTTACATCCGGCATTAGAAAACCTCGTTAGAGTTTATAAGTGGAATGGTGCCTTGGCAAAAGACGGCGGTCCCACAGCCATGATTTAGGGGTTCAGGGCTTTGATCAGTGCCCGCCCAGGCTAACGAAACCTCTCCGAACACGGGAACGCAAGAATGAATCGGCACCAAACTTGTCTAGGAGTGAAGAAATACTGACCTACTTCGGTTTGCTACTACAATTCATTGTACAGACTAAATACCATTCATATTCCGCCACGATTTCAAGTGGAAACAGAATGCCTGACGCATCGCAAATAGGATGAATAAAATGCTACATGTTCTGAGCTTTTTACTTCAATCACTTGTCAGATCAAATCTACATCAAAAGGCAGACCTATGTCGTTGGTTATCCAGGCGACAGTCAAATCAGCTTATTTCTATCGCGCTACCCACAGCGGCTGCGGAAAGGAGGTGTGATGAATGTACTAGCGATCCTAATCTGCTTCCTGAAATAACCGACTACTACAGAAAAGGTTTACAGAACAGGTGGGATCTGAAACCGACTTGAAGACTGAAGAGGCCCATGCCAAATACAGAGATCAGTCTCAGATGCCTACACGCAGGCACCGCTCTCTTCCAACAGCTGGGTCAGAAACTTTGTTCGCAGCTGGGCCAGAAACTCTGTTCGCACTGTATCCTCTGCAACCAGCTGAGGATTACACGGTGCACGCCAATCATTGGAAGTTTAGTAATTAACTTTTGATAATCTACTCTATCAAGAGCTTGATATAAATCTAAAAACATATATCATCATCCGTTCATCCAAATAGGAAAATCAGTCATCGAGCGATTGCGTTAGAGCGGTGGTCGTAGATTTACCGTCTTGAAAGCCATGTTAAAACGGTGAAATGACTGGATGTTCTCTGGTGTGAGTTACAAGACTTTCCTTTAGAATTTTTTCAAATGTTCCAGCAAAATGGAGGTAATACTTATTTATTTATTTGATATGTCAAGCGACATGCCGTAACCAAGAGGGAGTTTCAACATGAAGAATGTTCCATGAAAAAAGAAAAAAAGAACCACAGTAAAGAAAAAAAAAAGAAACAACTAGCAGAAGAGACAGGCTGGAGCGGACCAGAAATGGAAGGGGCGACGTTCTTGATAGACAGTAGAGATAGCTATCAGGTATGAGGGAGCGGGAAGATGTCCAGTGTGAAAGGAGTAAAAGAATTGCACCACCTGTACCACAACGAATCGGTCATTCTGGAAAACATTACAGAACCGCGAATATCGGTTAGATCTCTGTTACTACTCAAGGAAAAGAACTTCGCGAACGTGCTAACCAAGTTAGGAGTTAGGTGCCGTCAGGAGTAGTGAAGTCAGAACTGCGCTGATACGTTTTCCGCGAATGAGGAAGCGAATTCAAAGAGATAATTCGTGGATAAAACGCTCATTGGCATTTTTATCGCAATCAGAGTGTGCTGTGCTACGTTCCTTCGTTGCACCCGTCCGAGTTGCTGTACGAGGCTGGGTAACGTCCACGACTGGCTGACATAGCTACTCTCGTCGTCTGCATCACCCCATTCAACGATGCCGAGGGCGCGAAAGCACATATTTTATTCCTTACTCACCTTACTCATACATTAGATTTCAATTTGAGCACTCTCTAGCAACACTGCTAAACCTTGCTAGATTACGGCTCCCTTAATGACTTTCACCTTGGAGGTTTTCAAAGGCACCGTTCGCGCTCGCTGATGGGAGGAGACACAGCTGTTTCTCATTGGTAGTCGAGCACTTTAAGGCGGTCTCTACACGCCTTACTCCCTGGTGAGGTGTGGTCGATCCGTCCCCTGCGCCCGACTCCCAATGAGATTCAGCTGTGTCTCCTCCCATGAGCAAGCGCGAACAGTGCCTTTGAACTGAACTTCTTTTTTCTTTGATCGACAAACATGACTAAGCTGCTCTTGAACCTGGAATCAGCTCCTATCCAAGTCCACCGAAATTGTGATTTATGAGCTGTGTTGATTGGTGCGATATCACGGATGATCGACTATGTAACTCTAGGAACCAACCTTTGTACCAGATGCTCGCCGCCCATCGCAAGCCCCTCCCTGGACATCTCCGCCCACGGAAAGCTAAGTGGAGACACGCACCCGAATGCGTTATATCCCGCTTCGCTGTTCTCAGAAGGAGTAGAATGACAATGATTCGAAGAGGATCCTTTGTCAGTGCATGTTTGTTTGAAACTATGTAGATAAAAGTTGTTTAATATGTAGATTCATTTATTTATTTATTATGACACATAGTGCGTTATAATATTAGGCAGCAACAGAGTAGTTACAAGCAAAGAACAGGACACACTGAATACAATTATATTAACTAAACACACTAAACATATACTGGTACATTCCTAGCAATATCCGGAAATAAGTACACATCCGTCGCTTTTCCATGTTTAGTCAACGCACCGTGACAACGAAAATTTTCAAGGAAACTCTTAGTGTAGGAGGAGTAAGTTTCTTTTGGATCCGGACCATTTTTAATAGTTTTTTTCATGTATATCGATATACTGGTACATCCTAGCAGTATCCGGAAATAGGTACATAATTTCCGTCTTTTTCCTGTGTTTAGTCAACGCACTATGACAATAAAGATTTTCAAAGACAAAGACACCAGGAGGAGGCAATTTCGTTGGTTTACGGTATGGGAGGACGATGGCTTGTAGTTGCCGCAATGCACACCTGGCACCTTGCGAAGAAGTCGAAAGTAGATTCATTGGGTTTTAACTGTAATCACTATTTTTTTCTTACGCTTTCGCTTATTCTTCACTTAATTGTTTTTCTTTTGTTGCTGTGTGTTGTTTCACTTATTTCACATAATCAGCGATGAAAAATACACTCTACGAGACAACGAAGGAAATATCTACAGCGGACAACTCGGAAAGTCAGTGTGTTGATACGAATGTGATGCGAATACACACCACAGCGCCGCGCTTTTGAATTTTGGTTTTTCCACCGATCATCCCTTCCAACTTCGAAGGTTCGTTATAAAATGATCATTTTTTACATCCTCCTCTTTCTTCGGACCCCTTCCGGTTCTTTTGAGGAAACTGTTAATTGTAAATGGGGTGGATTTTTTGGTTTGCGGACCATTTCGACCAATTCCTACAGGTGAGCAATCAGTCATATTAAAATGAACATGGAACACCTAATTCTTAGAGTCAGCCAATGTCGGTTAACTGTTTCGGAACGCGCCATGCATTTGACTAGCGCTAAGATTACAAATATTTGAATACATGTGTTGCGTATGCAATGACTTTCGGTAATCGCTCATGTGAAAGTTAGCACGTTTCTTAACGTAACGGTTTGTTTTTGAACGACTGAACTCGAAGAGCATAATACTTGAATTAGCCAACTAACCCAAGAAACTGTCACGCAGCGCTACAAGTCACTGCGCGTCTTCTTCCGTATTTTACTAAAACGGCATCAAGTACAGTGATTTAATCATTTGAGCGATTCTATCATTGATGGGTCACTTTCAGTGACGTAGTCACTTCCTGTACATCTTCTTAAAAAACCCTCACTGATACATGTCACGCGCTTCCCTTTCGAAAACAACAAACGCATCGTCGTTTCTATTAATAACAGATAATTACTTCTTCAATAAAAGCGTTCAAGTAGTTTTTAAGAAAGTGTCGAAAGTTTTCAACAGACATTTATTTGATGACACATGAAAGCGGCCGCCATTTCTGACATGGCTGTGTGAGGAATCACGACGGCGAGAGCGCAGAGAAACGCGAGTGCCCATCATAGACGCAGAGATTCGCGCACACGGAAGCTCCGCTATCGTACGCCTGATTATTTCCTTACTTGTTGTACTTTATAGGGTTTTGTTATTGAGTTAACTTGTATTATTAGTTTACGAAAGTTAAAATAAGATGTTGGGAACTTTACTTCGTTGATATTGCGTTTGCACAAGCTGCAGTAAGCTATATGTTGTATGTATGTGTAGTGAGCGCCTGGTCGGTGTAGCCACAACTTTACCCAACTTGTTACCGTTACGTGATGGTATTTTATTTGTTGATTGCATTGCTTTAACATTGCGACCGTTAACGTCGTTGTCAGATTCGTTGTGTCATGATAGTCGCGCATTTTTCCGCTCAACCGTATTTTCATTAACCGGTTCTATAACGTCAGTGGATAACCTGTATTAGTTAGTGATGTTTATTTGTTTCGTAGCCGAAATTACTTATTCATCGATTCGTAGTGTTCCAAATTGATTACAATGTTCTTCGGTTACAGTATGAGCGAGGGAGGTTCGAGCGCCGCCGGCGATGCACTTCCGTCGGGCAGCACCGAATCGTCGACGTCGGAAACGGAAAACCTCAGCCTCCTTCAGCTACAAGAGGTGCGCGATCTTAGAATTCGGATTTTTCCTTTCACGTTTCTTGTTGTTCTATTCTAGTTTCGTTTCAAATTTTTCGGCTCATTCCTCTATACTAACGTTTTCCTGAAATTGCCACAAAAAGGTTAAGCGTTCGTCTATTTTTGCCACGTCGTAATTTTCCGCTTCACTCTTTTGCAAGAGTCGATACCGAGTTTGTGCTCTCGTTTTTCATCATCCTCCTTGGCGCTTGCCTCACTCTGACGAGCTATTTTTAGCCTTTATTTGCTGTGTTGCGGCCTACAATCGATTGGCATCGCGCTCGCCTCAATAAGTAGAGAGATAGACGGGATGTGTTTAGTTGATGAGAAAAGGCTCCATGAAGGCTTTTACACCAGTTATAGCAGATGTAATTCTGATATAGCTTCCAGTACAAAGATAGGCACTAATAGAGTTTATTTTTAAAGCTTCGGAGTTTTCTGATGTTTTCCCCTGGACGTGGGAACTTGTCGAAAGTAAACAATTCTTACCATTAATTTGATCATTTTACATATTCCATATTCGGAAAAGTTTACAACTGAATTCTTGATATTAGGCTCATAATTAAAAGTCTTTGGAATACTCGCTGTGGGCTTGAAGTGCGCTCCTTTGGGTTCTCAGGTAAATGAATGCCACATCTTATAAATCCTCAAGAATTTATCCATGAGATTCAAAAAATTTCCAAATCACTCAAGAAGTTTGATCTATGTACTTTGTGGTATTGAGTGCTTAGCATCTTCAAGCTGACAGTTCAATTGTATGAGGTCTTTGACCCTTTCCTGCCGATCATGGGCCCTGTAAGAAAGTAAGTAATTCGTTTTTTGATTATTTGATATTACTACTTTCATCTCAGATTCGACTATTGGTAACGTTGAAAATGATTTGGGCCTGGTATTACCCGTCAATAGGATAATTATATTGCTGAGAAAGTTTGCTGCTCCTCGGTGTGAATTTTTTAGACTTGCTCGTTTTTTTCTCCACATCAAGTTCCGATGTCACTGTCATTGCTGTGCTACAATTTTAGTTGTGAATTTTTCTAACTTATTCGGACTGTAGGTTGATGCTTTTGGGAGCAATAGAAGCTCTTCGTAGACAATGGGGAGATACATGTGCGTTCCTAAGCACCAAATTGGTCGGCCACCTGGGCGCTATCAATCGTTCGCTGAGATAATTGATGAGTAGTGACGTAAAAGGTGCACGCTTCGTCTTGGACACCACTCATTCTTTTTTTTTGCGACAGATTAATTAATGTTCGAAATGGCATTTCAAGTTTTTTGAGATCCTGAAACGAATGTGGGCGCGTTTGTTTTTGGCCCTTTTCTCCTGATGAACGAATTTCAATTTATGTCTGGATGTAAACACCCTATTTCTAAGATGTCAAATCTCATAGGGGAGAGGGGCCTGTCGTATGCTATTGGGGTGATGTAAAAATATGATGTTGAGCACATGTAGAATGACATCTGGTGGCGCGAATGCAGCCTTCCGTGGTAGGGGTCGGTAGGGTTATGCTGTGTGGATTCGACGACATTATCCACGTCGTATTTCACGACCACCACCTTCCTCAAGGATGTCCCACTACTCATCTAAAAAGATTCGGTTGGGAGAGTGATTTGGGTCTGTCGAAAACATGTGAATGGCGAGTGTTTTTTCCTGTATACACACACGCTTTCTTTGACAATACCTTACTCCATATATGACCCTACCTCCTAGTTCGGAAGTCGTGAAGGGACCGCACGCCAGCATCAGGAAGATAACCTTTCTGAAACCCGAAAAGCCAACGGAAACGTTGGACCTTACCCATCGGTCTTTATATACCATTACTCGGTGATAATGTGAGATGGTGGTAAGCGAAAACTCCCAAGTAACCAGTATATGCACCTTACTGAAGGTTTCGTAAAGCAGACTTGACTCTGGGCCGGTGATTAGGTGGTCGACTTATCTGCGAGAGTATATGTGAAACACAAACATGACAGTCAGCTTCCTTGGAAAACATTTTACTTCAAAGAGCTTGGATTTCTACTCTGAAAACCAAGAAAAGATAGTGTTTGTTTGGGTCAGAACTCACTCAGATGGTTGCAAGCAGTAATCAGGATGCAAAAATTTTTTCCATGAACTGAACCCATTTGTGGGTCTACTTGGCGTTCTAATGGCTTCATTATATTCTGATTTCATTATACGGATTTCTCATTGAGTTTTGTCTTGTGACTATTTTTGGAAGTGTACGCGTTTAATTAACGCTTTACAGCCTCATTATCTCTCCAGCGTGACCAGTAAATGTCTAGACTGCTCCTCGGTCGACGTTAATGATTACCTCGCATTAATGCCCAACAATGGACCAGCTTTCCAATTTTCCTTTTTTTAAGTTCCTTTGTATGGCTCAAACAGGAGTTCGCTTGCTGTAACGTCCAACATCCGGCCCTTCTCCTTTCTTGAACCTCGGAATTCTCTTTTCAACAAGTGCGAAATTTGGTTTAAAGATACCGGAAGGGTGTAATCTTGGCCTAGGGTAGAACAGACGTAGTTCGGACGAGTTTGAGTGGCCGCCATTGCACAAACTCGCCACTTTGACGCCCTGACATGGTGCCAAGAGGAGATGTTCCTATTACAAATTTTTCCTTTTATTTTTTCCTTTGTTCTTTCTTCTATTGTTTCTAGATGTACTTACATGATTGCTAATGTAGTTGGATATGGCCATTCCTCTGCGCTGGGAGTCAGGTGCTACAACTAACGTTGGCCCGCGGCCCGTCTCCCACAGCGGACAACTCGGAAATCAGTTTGTTGTTGCGAATGGGATGCGAATACACACCGCAGCGTAGCTCTTTTGAATCCGAGTCTTTTCGTCGATTATCGCTTCTAACCTTGAGTGTTCGTTACAAAATGCTCATTTCTTCGCATCTTTCTCTTGTTTTGGACCCCTTCCGGTTCCTTTGAGCATGTTTCCGCAGAAAAGATCCGCTTCAGCAATTCTGATCTCATCATTTACAATCTAGTCACTTACCTGATGATAAGTTCTTATGAGGATAGAAGAGTCGGGAACCATTGGTGAGAAAGAAAAGTGCAGCCTTTCTTGGAGTGTAGCTGTCGGAGGAAATTCTATATAGAGCACATATTTTTTACAAGCTCGAACATAAAACCACACGATACTTTGGCAACTAAAGGCACCGGGTGGGGTAGGGTGAAAAGAGAAACGGGAAGAAATGTCGTCTTACAGCGAATGCAACGAATATCCGAGATCATAAGGAGTAGTTGGTTAGAAAAATCGCGTAGAAAAGTGCGACGTTGTAGACTTTGTCGCATCTCTCGCGCAGTACCTGCGAAGTGCATACATCACCTTTCCGAGTTCCTTGCTGCAGGACGTGTCATTTGTTGTCTCGTAGGGTGTATTTCTTGATGTGGAACAAGGAATACAATTAACAGCAGTGGACAGTCGTAGCGATGAGACGAAGATTAAGTGAAAGACTAAAAAAAGGTGTTTATGATCAAAAAAATCCAGTGAATTTTCACTCGACGTCTTGGCTAGGCATCGTGTGTGCAATGGCGGCAGCTGAAAGAACTGCAATACCATAGGCCAAAATTGCCCCCCCCCCCCCGATCTTTAAACCACATTGACCATCATGTAGAAGTTACATTGTTCGAATAGTGGAACATTCAATTTTTGTCCAAACTGTAGCAGGCAAGCAATTAGTGATTAAAAATTTCAAGGTTCTGCGCTTCACATGAAACAGATCGAAATTGTCTGCACATGTACGTTTTTGTCGGGCTCGTAAAGGCTTACAGCTGTGTGCAACATTCCTGATTTGTTTTTCAGTCTATGCAAATGTTAATTCTGCGTTAGCGTCGCCTTCGCTTTGTCATTTCTTAATTTTCAAGATATGTGAAGACTGTCTGGACGGCGCTGACTCATCTCCCGTTCACTGTGCATTCATTCGTACTGTCGAAGGTATCATTAGGCGCACAAGAGGCGCGTCGAATCGGTAGAGGGCGTGGCAAAGCTTTGTTTGAGACACGGCATGTTGGAGCTCGCGGGTAGCGTGGCACTGTAGTAGACGAAATCTCATTTGGTTCGCAATTCAACTCGATCAAAACCTTTTTAGATACACTCTACAATTAAAACCTCAAACCTAAACACTTTTGGGGTCTTTTCTTTTCTAATTCCGATGTATTTTTGAAAATGGGTATATCGAACCATGAACTCGTTGAATATGGAGTCGTTTACGATACCTTTGAACAATCAGTTTTCTCTCTTTCAATACTAAATCATTTGGAGCATGAAATGTTTAGAGCGAATTCTTAGAATGTGTTGATTGCTGCGGTTATTGGTTTCAACGAAATTGTAGCTGTCTGAAATGGAAGACATGGTGATGTGTTGAATGTTGGAATTCTTTGGAGATGCTTCACGCATTTTAAACCTCCGCAGAAGTATGAAAGAATCTGACAATACGGGCGAATGGGCCGAATTTCATGGCCGGCCAACACTCATTTCTATCTTCACGATTTTTTGGTGCTAGATGGCTGCCTAACGATTGATGTTTTCGATTTGGGCAGTACCTGATGTACAGAAGAACAGCTCAGCATTTCCCATCTGTGCCCTCTCCGATGTATCAGCACAAAGAGCAGTGCTACTTTAACCCATGACGTACCGCGTGCAACGCATGGTGTTGCACCTGTATGAAACCACAATTTTTTCGTATTTTGAAATTGTATCGTGGTCAAAAGCTGTCACTACAAGTTTTCGAATAATGGAGACTAACATGTCTTTCTGTCACCTTTCCCTTCCAAAGAGTAGCTAGGATTTTGGCACCACGCTTCTTGAACACCATAACAAGCAATAACAATACAATTGACAGAACAACTACTCATCTCTACAGATGAGACTTCGACTAAGATTACTTTTCTATTGACTGCGGACCTAACTGCCTAGTTGTAAAAAAGTTAGGTTTTTCCGAGTGACATTAAAACGCAAACCGATTTTTTGGTACAATGATGGACAGATATGTTGTTCCCCATATCCGAAAACGTATCCTGACAGCTTTAGCCTTCACAAATCGACGGTTTCATGTGACCCAAAAAAATACGGTCCTGAGTAGCCAAGTGCAACACGCGGTGTGGCACGATTTGAAGACTAGATAAAAACGTCTGGCCATACAGGCAGGAACGGTAAAAGTAGCCTAGACATCGGTCACTGAGTTGTTCTTCCATGGGTGCGTTCAATTGAAACCGTGGTGGGCGCGCTCGGCAAAGCGTTTGGGGGGGGGGGGAGGGGCAACGACGGCTCACCGTGTTTGGACTTGTGTCATGGACTCTTCTCAGACCCTAAGATCGGTACGTGCCATCTCTGCTGTTTTTTAGTGCCAAATTCAGATAACATAAGTGACTACTCGTACTTTTATGAAGTCACACCCCCTCCCCCCGTCAGTGCCCCGGTTATACCTGTTCTAATTTATGTTACCTCAACTCATCGGTGATTCGGCAAAGAGTTAGTGCGAACCACAGTTGTTTCTACCGTGAGTGAATGGTCGTAGACTACGGTTGAAAACAGGGTCAAGCATGGGCCGTGGATCCGCAGAGGGGTCGTACTTTAGGTGAAAAAGAGGGGAAAATGTTGCATTTTGAAGATTTTTTAGTTACTCGACGACTCGTCAAGAACTGTTCCCATTTAGGCATTTCCAAATCAGTCCAGTTAAGTTAAACGCTTACGAGTGAAGCTTCACCGTACGCGGCGCCGCTTCGGCCCCTTTGGCACCAACCCGTACACACCGGTACAGTGATCCCTTTAACAAATGTAGAAAATGCAAAAAAAATTTTTTCAATGTTTTCCTATCCACTGTCCTGGATTTCCATAGGGTCGTGTAGCTCTCTTCTAGCGAGTACTGGTCATCTCCCAACTGATTCCCAATCTGATTGGTAGATTTAAGCGGAATTGAGTCAGTGCTCAAAGTATGGTTTATGGCGAGAAAGCCAAGAACTTGAACGGGTGCAGTTAAAAGGAACCAGAAGGATAGCAGTCATATTTTTTGTAATTCAGTAACTAAGGTAGAGATTTCGAGTCAGTCTGAAGTAATAATTGCGAACTGTAACCTTGCTTTGTGTCGAATCGCAGCTAGATCCGTGTCTCTTACCTACCTCGGAATCTCTCCAAAAACTCATCCGTGAGGGGTTATTCTGGTTGATCTCGGAGTGTTCGACAACAGGCAAATAATGAAATGATATGAAGCGGTCAAAAACTTTCTCAGATATGTGCAAAACCCGAGAGGTTTCTTGCATTGGTAGCGGAGCAGCACGAAGCGCACTTACGATACCGCGATAAAGACCCTGAGGGTGTGTACCCTTATGTCATGGTTTACCGCAGCGTGTCGCAAGCGAAGCAATGCGGACGAGCTAAAGGCGTCATGTTGTTAGGTCCTGGAGCGACTACAATTCAACTGCGTCGCGCCCCTAACATTGCCGTGTAATCGTTCGGAGACTCAACTACCGCGTCGCGCATAGCTCCACACAATGCGTCGCACGCCGCCGCCGTTGTCGTGTAGAATCCTGACATAAGGGCACACACCCAGATCCTGAGGTGCGCTTTTCAGTGCGAGTTTCGTGCTTAATGAGATCTCTGCGAAGCTCAAACTTTATTCAAAGAGAAGATTTATTCCTCCTTTATCCCTAATGGTGCTTTCAAACCACTTCGTTACTTGAAACCTATAAATTTCCTCATCAAAATTAGTTACACCCTGATCGGCAGCTGCTTGCAGTAATTGGAGTCATTTACACTCGGAATAAAGAGAAATACGAAATTTTAAAATGATGAGTAGTCGATTCATGGATTCGCGTATTTTCTGGTAGTGCAGTTCCGTTTCCAGATTTGGAACGTGTGTATCCGGAAGTGTAAGTTTTTGTGCTCCAGACGGAACTAATGCACTTATTGTTTGAGCATGCCTAATGCGCGTACATAAATGCAAAAAAAGCTTAAGTAAAAGTGGACAACGTTGGCTAGCTACTTCTTCGTACTTTACTGAATGTAAAAGCATGGTTTTTTTTCATCGTAAGAAGGGAGAGTAAGTCTACGGTAGGTTTAGGGCAGGAAAAGCCAAAAGCTGCGTGAAAATCTCCAAGGGCGATGAGTTCGTCGAAATTCTCGTTGACGCGGTACGTATTTGGTTGTGCGATATTTTTAGTCCGTTCTTTATTGCTTGTGTTTCACAATATTCTCTTCATCTTTTGACAGGTTTATAAACGTATTCGAAGAGCTTCTTTGACTCTGTGAAATAGTATCATTTGTTTTCAAATCCTTCAGTTGTATAAAACTTGTGAGATTTGGAGAAGGGATATTCAGGGGCGAAAATCTACATTTCTGGCATGTCCTCCTCTTCGGCTACCGTCAGGATTTGAAATTTATATCCTCGATATTTTTAGCTCTACAAAACGGTGCTATCTGTTTCAGAACTCGATTTTCTGTTGTTTTTGAGGCTTAGAAATGGATTACATGGTAAGCAAAAATCCGCACTTTCGGCTCATCGAGGTCCTAAAAAGCCTGACGTTCTCTGCTGCGAATCTTATCAGGAGAATTATTCATCCTTCCTCAATTTATTGTTATAATTCAGGGTTTTTATTCATGAAAGCTGTTCGGTAGAACCTC
Organism: Trichostrongylus colubriformis; assembly: GCA_963978905.1. Classification (NCBI taxonomy): domain Eukaryota; kingdom Metazoa; phylum Nematoda; class Chromadorea; order Rhabditida; family Trichostrongylidae; genus Trichostrongylus; species Trichostrongylus colubriformis. The sequence continues at coordinate 27,943,494 of OZ022261.1, read as the reverse complement.
AATTTCTAGCGGAAGGGAGGTGCCGCAAGAGTAGATTTTTGCTAAACACTCCATTTCTAAGCCTCAGAAATACTGAAATATGAGAGACACAGAAAACGAATAGTACGTCTAGCACCTATTTGTAGAGCGGAAAAAGCTATATCGGATGCACGTATGGATATTTCTTTTGACCCCGTTGCTAGGCGAAGAAGAGAAGTTAGCGAGAAAGCTCATTTTTATAGTACTCCAGCTCGAAAGTGAAGTGATTCAAAATAACAAACAGTACCATGCTATAAAGCTGAAAAGCTTTGTCGAAAACATTTGAAGACATATTTTAGCCTCGATAGTTGACGAGGAAAAAGAAGTGCCGGAAGTGCCAATTTTTTCCTTCCTGATTACTCCATTTCTGAACCTCATAAATGTTGAACAGCTGAAGGATTCGAAAATTGGATGACACCTGTTCGTGTAAGAGAAGAAGCGCTATCGGATACAAATACTAGCTTTGTCCAAAGATGAAGAGCGTTGTGAGACTTAGGGATTAAAAAGGCACGATTTCGTTGCGCTACCTGAAATCAAAGGCTGAATCGCACGCCGCGATGCCGTGACGGCTCCTCTTGCACCACCCTTACGATAGCAAGGCTTTTTCATAAAAAAATACACGACGGTTAATTGTTCATGAACGAAATATATTGTGTCTTATGCAGTGTTTGTCACTTTGTTGGTGCCTTTTTCTTTCTTTTTTCACATGGTGATTAATTGTTTGATAAGTTTAGTGCAGATAATGATTTTTGGTACGAAAATGACTTCTAGGTGTAATTTGATGTTTCGAAACTAGATTCTCCCGCACAGATGGCTTGCAGATGTTCTGTAGCATAACATAATTGGTATTTTGGCACGGCGTATGAAAACAGACGGTAGACCGCTGCAAGCGTTTTATAAACAACATATCGCTTTCATTTTTTCGAAAACCGCATTCTCCGTATCGGCTTTGTCGGCTACCATCATTAATTGCGCGGCACGACACGATATGAAATGTGTTCTTTTCGGAAATTTTAGTGTAGTATACAAAGAAAGGGACTTGCAGTTGATGCTTGGGCTTAGAGGGAGGGGGGGGGGGGACATGCTGGCGTAAAAGCGTAATACTTTCTGCCACGATTGTCAAAGTATACATTTGTATAACATAGCGCATCTGTTTATCATCGTCGCGCATGGAAAGGGGCATATCTGTCATTGCATCGCCATTTTTGCAAAATTGAGGGATAAATGTGGCTTTGTGAGCATATCTTTTATGTCTCATCTAGCTTGTTTTTCCTCCGGTTTCTTATTCTGCTCCTGGGACCCTTTACCTTTCACTGGTGATTTTATTTTGCGAGTTCAAATTCGACTGAGCAGTAATGGAGACATCCACAAGCGTGTACCGAGCTTAGTGACCCGGGGATAGGGCTGATGGAGAAACGACGACCGTTCGGGTAGGAGGCGTAATTGGATCAGTTAAGGGAAATCGGATTCTGTGAGTCCTCTCACAATGCCCTACGGTGCTTGGCACCAGCGCAGCAATAGTTGTCGATGGACGAGTGGGTGTTGCCAGTATGTAGCAAGTGCCCTTCTCTAACTACATCATTTTTATGAAATGTTAACAACCCGCCGCCTCCCTCTCGACGATGGTTTTCGAGACGTGCTAGGGAGGGGGTCGTATCGGAGTCATGTTGGCGGACTCTCAGAGGTGTTGGGGTCACGAGATACAAAAATCCGAAACTTTTGCTCGACGCGATGCATGCCCGTTAGATGCCACCATTCCTCACTGGTTTTAAAGTTTAGAGCTGGAAATTAGTTTCTAGAGGTTTTACTCGATAGGGACGCTTCAATAAAAACGATTTAGAACGTTTTACTCAAAATATTGTCCTTCCCGTACATATGTTGTGGGCTGCCCCAAACAGCGTGGATTTTTCAAAAATTTCGGAAATTTTAAAAATTGAGTGCCACGCGACTCTGCGCAATCCCAGTATGAAATATTGAGTATACATATCATGAGAATCGTCTTTCAAATCGAAGGGGATGCAAATTGTAAAACTCTTTCATCCAACATATTGCCGAACCTAGCACCATCTGACTTCCATTTCAGGTATTCAGATAACTTTGTGGAGGGTAAAAATAATGAGGTGAAGTACCTTTACCATGATTTCGTGCTCTGCAGATCCTCGTGCGTTTTTTAAGTAGGATAAGCACTATGGGTAACGATGGAAGAAGTATTATGAATCGAATGGGCTAATTTTTTTATAAAACGAGGCTTTTCGAGCTGATCTATGGTTTTTTCTTGATTTTGAGCTGATCTGTGGTTTTCTCTTTTCACATTTTTTGAAATGTATTGAGTGTGTTCTTTGAAGCTTAAGTGACCAGCTGTGTCACTCTCCTTTCAGATTCATACTGCTCAATACTGGAGTAGTGAGAATTTTGAACGTGAAACTTTGCCGTGTTGAGAAAGAGGGGTCGAATTGCAAATATTGGAATATTGTCTCTACAGAGATTTACTTAGGTTTATTGGTTCATTGGAGGGATTTCGTTTTCTTATGCCTTTCAGTAAGCGATGTTAGTGGAAATAAATAGTGAATTTGCTATTTACTTCATGCTGTTGGATGGGGTAATTTGATATTCATCACAATCATTGAAGGCTAGTGCTTGTTTTTGTTTGACTTTGCTTACGTATACTAACATAGAATGTTTGAATTAAAACAATAGAAAGTACACATTCGACCAGATCCAAGATGTGATTAAGATGCTCTTTCGCGATTCAGCACGCGGTTCTGCTTTTCGTCGCAGATTCGCACGCGAAATCGCGAAGTCACGAATGTTTGAATCCGTGTTCATCCCTTACACTTTTACCATTTCAAATCTCATTATCATTATTTGTAAGTTTACCACTTAGTTTGCGCCGTTTATGATGCTATCTATTATATTAAACGTCAAATTTTATAAATATCATATAAACTTCATAAGTTACAAGCTTTATACCAGTGATCTTCTAGAAGTTGTGGACTTACAAATAAGCTACTTTCCCGTACGGTTCAGTTTCTGAATGTTTCAGTGGCGGAAAATTGTTTACTTATGGCCATGATTACAAGGAAGGTCTTTCAGGTCATGCCGTGCTTTTTGATAAGGGCTTTCTCCATCGTATGGGGTACCTGCGTGAAACACATAAATGTCGTCCATTTTTGCTGAGCAGCCCTACGAGTGCCAAAAAAGAAGTGAATTTTTTTCAGGAGGGCGACTCCTATTAATGCATCCACTTTGTATTTTCAAGCATGTGCAGGTTTAAGGTGTTCCTCTATTGCACATCCAAATCAAAGTGAAATACCGAGAGAAAAAATCGTAATTGTGGCATGTAATAGAAGTGCGCAGCAATCTCATAAGCGTACCCCAATGTCCAGCCAACTTGTGATTGGATGGCCTAGTAGATACGAAGGCGGACTCTCAAGCGGATGCTATTGATGGGTTTAAGGTTCTACCCCTACTAGGGCAACATTTGGCATTTTTTTCGCTGTCTTTTTTCATTTTCATATATCCCTCTTTATGCCATATGACGATGATCTTCGTTGACAGGGTGTCGGATCGGCTCTAATTTCGAGTTCTCGGCGAACACAGTGATCTGACTTTTTCGGACACGTAGGAGCCCGTAGCTCTCGAAATTCGTGTGTTTTCGTGCTGATTTGGTATCATATTTGTGTTCTGGGGGTCAAGCAACCCTTGGGGACACATTTCTAGCCAAATCCAAACTTTGACCCCAACTCGAGAAAGCGTAGTAGTGACCATGGGTGCATGGTCTCTTTCCTGTTTGTGGAAGTGATAACTAACTTATTCGATTAAAATTAGTGGAATATGCACAGCATGAATGCCTATCGCTGCAAAATCTCCTACCAAGCATTACACAAGAGAAACAGTGAGAATTTCGTGACAAGTGATACCGCCGTCTCCTTCGTTGAATGTGCAGTCTAAGGTATACCCAAAGCCCACCTGAAATTTTCGATTTCGAGTCGAAGTCTCGATTGGGCTGGAAACTCACCTTGGGGGTAGCTGGACCTCTGAGTACGATTAGTAGATCCGTTTTGCGTAAAAATGCCTCTCTCATGCGCTATGAGCGCTGGTAGGCTCAAAAATTGGTCGGTCAAAGCCGCTGAAAAAAATGATTTTTGGGAGTAACCTGACACTCTGATAAGAGTGAACATTGCACTAGTTTTCATATTCAAATATTTACGAGCCCAGAAACTGGAAATCTAAATTTTGAAAGAATTGTCCTCTGTGGGGATCGAACCATCAACCATTTTTTGACATCTGTAGAATCACTAAGGAAAATTGGGCATCAGTTATATGGTTCATGCACGTACCCCCACATTACGCAAGAAACCGCTTTCAAAAAGCACGCCATGACCCGAAAGACCTTCCTTAAGAAGAATGTTCGGTATTTCCCTGTATATTGAAGTCGGTGTTCGGTTGAAAATCGTTTTAATTCTCGCCTTGCAAGTTTTCATTCGATTTACTTTATTGGTATTTGATTCTACCGATTCGAAATTTTGAGGCAACGTGGTGCTCATCCAATCATCCTAGAGTAATTTACCTGCAAAATGTGGTAGAAAAATGAAAAAAATCATCTTTCAGTCTAAGAATATCTTCCCCAAGTGGTACCCGGATTTGTATAAATTCTGTCAATTTTGTTTGCTCAGCTGCTCGCAAAGTGCTCAGTTCGATTTTACAAAAAAAAAAAGACGCAGAAGGAATTTTCGTAATGGGCACGCCCACATCTTAAAGGCATCGCCAGGGGTAACTAGAAAATAAGAACTAGGAAGACGTAATCTCTGTCAGTGAATATCCTAGTCTGGAAGAGATGGTCCGTGGTGGAACTCACGTTGAAAAAAGCGCGCCTTGGGGTCTTTATTGCGATCTGGCCGCACTGCCTGTAACGCTGCCTCGCATCCGTTGAGCGGGTCGCTGCGAAGGCGGGACAGCGTGTGCCACTGGAACATAGCCCCTCGCCCGTTTGCATCTACCCTCACCGGTTAGTGATGCAGAGAAAACGAAGGGGAAAGAGTGAGAAAGGGGGTTTCCGGTTTCTCTTTCTCGGGTGTTTGACCGATTCATTCATTTCTTTCTCTTCTGTTACACACTGGCTCCATCGACTCCTATATTCATGAATTTGGCGAAAATATCCCCAACGATGCCTTTACCAATGAGTCCAGCGTTTTTCATGAACTTGTCACTCGAAATAGTTTCTACCTTTCTCATGTACGCCTTTCTTATTACCAATTTAAAGTTTCCTAGCCTTTCCGAGTAAAGACGTAGGCTTCCCTAGTGTGCTTTCTTGCTCACTTCTGATTGTTTCTACGGCACTATGGGAGTAAGGGGGGGGGGGGGCAGTACACTGTGCTCTGCGTGTCTAACGCTATGGTTAGAGCGCAGAGAAGTCACAGCGCTAGCGGAATCGGGTTCGAATTTTGCAAAAAAACAACTTTGATAATGTAAATTCTTGTTTTTTGTCTGTTTTAGCCTAAGTTCTAGAGAAGGAAATTCCATTTCCAGGGCTTGGTCGAATACGCGTAAATGGTTGTTTAGTCTAGTTCAGGCGAATTTCTCGTAATACACTGATGGAAGAATAATTTAATCGTTTCCTCAGTTAGTTAGCTGTATCTAGACATAATAACCTTGAGAGTGCCTATAAGCAGAAATCGGGCGCGACGCTTTTGTCGAGTGCCCCCTACTCCCATAGCGCCTTTCTACTCGTACACTTGTGCATACGCTCATGCTAGTCAGTACTTCACAAGTAATGTTATATCTTGCATGGAAGATGAATTCCGCAGGAGTTGTGAATTTGAGGAAACTCATTAAAAAATTAATTTATGGGGTTTTCATGAATGTGGAGTGCAGATGATACCATGGCAAGAGGTGCTCCTATCATTTGCATTGTCCGGTAATGAAACCCGCCTTATCCAGCCAAGCGTTCAGTACCTTCGCGGTAGGCCGCTGTTCTCGAACCCGTGGCTGGTGAGGGGCAAAGCTCGAACCACAGACCGGCTATGTCTCATTGTTTGAACCAAGTGCGGTGTTCAGTGGCGCAAAAGTTGTAAATTGTTTTGATTGCGTGGCGCATACCAGGAAGATCAATAAACTCTAATTCAGTTGGCATGGAAATTTTTACTGATTTTTCGAAAGGAAATTTCGAAGTTTCCGGCGTGTTCCTGAACGTTTCGATGCTAATGGTGTTTCTAGTATGATTTTTGATGTTGGTGTTTGATATGTAATAGTGTTTATTCTTGCTAAAGTGGATCGGTGGGTGAGCACTGGACTTCGTTTCTATATCACCTGCTGATGTTACCGTTTAATCGTCGTGTAAACAATTTCTCTTTCCCTGAATATGTTGCTGTCCAGTAATTTCCTAACAAGCCTCGCAGAAAATCATGTTTTGAGAGGATTTGTGCAGGTATGAAGGGATAAGGAGATGTTTTCCGGATATTACTACTATGTCTTAGTTACTATAGCGAAATATCGTTGAGTAAATACTATAGTTAAACTATAATTACAAATTCTGAAATCATCATAATCATTCAAATATTATTAAATTTATCGAGTAATCGCGGGTTGTTTTTTTCTGCTCTTGTTTGATATGTTGCTTGATTGACTGATGTACATGTTGGGAATTCTACTGGGTTAGCGCACAATTATCATGGCCCTTTTTCGTTGGAAAAATTGGTGTTTTGCTGCTTTTTTGGATGATCTACACTTCTCGTATTTTCTGATACTGTTAATTTTGTGGAACAGATTTGTTTGAAAGAGGCGAAGTAATTATGTATCAACTTAACTTATATATAGTTGTAAAAGTAAATGTACTTCTGCTTATATCTAAGCTGCGGAGCGGTGAAGTTCTCGATGGAAGCATAACATTCAATGACGTCACTGAGGTTATTCAGAGGCAGTCTCAGGAAAACTTATCAATATTGGGTCTGGTTGAATATTGTTGTGAAAATAATGGGATAAAGGAACATAAGAAGTGACGAAATCAGCGGAAAATGACTCATTCCTGAAAATAGTACGAGACGTCTACACGATTTATTGACGGAAATGCTCAAATGCGGTGTTAAGCTTTAGATTCGTAGATCACTTCTTCGCTTACTCATAAAACTGTTCGCTGAATTGATGGTAGTGTGGTTCCATGGAGGCTTATAGCGGCCCGTATACGGTCGTAACTAACCCACCAGTATATAGAACCTGTGTCGAGCTGGTGTCGAGGAAATTTCTGCGTTGTAGGTCTTCCCTCTTGACGGTCTGCAATAGTCTGACACCTTTGTGTAGAAAATTATGATTGATTTTGAGTAATTAACACAAAATTACAGCGTTAAAGTGCTTAGTATACTATGAAATCGGCACTAGCTGATACTGTAGATTTTGGGGGGGGGTGTGGTATTTGGGTCCCCATAGAGGGGGAAGATCGTGTTGAAGCCGCCATTTTTCTCGACCCTCAGGTGTGCCCTGTCCATAGGTCGTAGATCGATCAACCAGATGACTTTCAAGAAACCTTCCCGACTTAGGCCACGGATTATGACCCTATCCCTTTCTGTGGCTCTACTCATGCACGTCGCTCTCATTCCTGGTACTGTAAGCCCATTTTTAGCTAGCAAATCTCATTTTGTTCCGTTTGAAATCGTCACAGATCAGTGTTAAGTGCATTTGTCTAGACGATAAAAGCAATTTCCAGGCAGACTCCATTCTATTATTGTGTAGAAGTGCTTTTAATAGATCCACATGATGTTGTTCGTTCTTTCGGCTAATATTAGCTCTTTTCTGCGGTAACGTCAGCAGTTTTTCATTTTGAATTATGAGATTTACAGGGATGTTTTCGATTGATACAGTCCGTGTGTTTATGTTGGTAAGTATTGTATTGTATTGGTTCCCCTTTTGGTAAGTATTGTGATTAACAATAACACTGCTGTCAGGGGTTTACAAGTGCGACCTGGCGAGAAGTTGACGGTGCTTGCATCCACTAATTTTAGTTACGTTAAAATTTGTGAATGTATTCTACTGCCTGACAATGCTTTTATAGGTAAAGCTCGCTTTATTGATGGCGGGGCACAGGTTTTGCTCAGATGCGTGTGGGCGAAAGTATCAGTCCGCCCTATACCCTTTCCCGGGACTTGGAATGGTGTCTTATGTTGTACGATCCCTTTGATACGCGGAGGTCCGAAAGCCGTCGCAGGTACAAGGGGGGAAAGCACTGATCGCAATCATTTTTGCGCCCTCAACCTCTGTGTCGCTTTTGACGATTTTCCGTAGGTGGTGTGTCAAAAGCGCCTTTGGCGCGCGGCGTAACGCGCAGCAGATTTCCTGAGTAGTGTACTGCAGTCTGCCAGAGTGAAATTTGCTTGAGAAACCTCCAAGTGGAGTCAAAGGAGGGTCGTTTCAGGTGAGCACCGGTCCAAGAGTTCTTAATAGGATTGCACTGTTTTTTTTTTGACTGGCTGGGTAGCAGCACAAAATATGATTATCTATTGACGGCTTTCTGAAACCATTTTTGTATGGAATCCCTTACGTTTTGGGCATCTGTAGTAGGTTTGGGGACGGTCTTATCTTCTCTCTCTCTTTTCTCCATATATCTTTCAAAAATTTCCCCAACCAAGTGCATGACTAAGTAAGTGGCAACTCGTACTTGAAGGGTGCGAAGTCGCGACCACGCCCATTAGCGCGGCAGCTGGACGGTTTTTTAAGCGTACCTCTACCATGGCCTATCTGACTTTAAAAAAGGGGACGTTACAGCGGCCGCAATTTTTTCACATTAAGCGAAACAGTTGTTTCGTAGATGTGATCGAACCGCTGAGTAATGCAGTGCAAAACTTTCTTCAATGATTTTCATGGTGTTCCCATGAAACATGTTACCTACTAAACAGCGGTCCTTTTCTGGGTAATGTTCTACATATAGCCTGCACACGAAGTTCTCTTGGGGTTGATGATATAGTGGCCTGCCTTTTCCTTTATACGGATCTGTCAGTTTAATATTCGTTTGTATCTCATAGTCACTCCTAGGCTAAGGTGGACGTTCGATCACATTTTGGGCTGCGTTTATTTGAATTCATTGCAATTTCCACTAGCGGACAGCTCTAAAGAATTATTAGGTTGTTCGGAAAGAAATGCGCGTTGAATTTGTCTATTTTTCTCTCCTACTATAAAAGATTCTTCAAAACAGTTCAATCTATTAGAAAGAGATTTTTATTGTGCATCTTTTCATATATCTTTGTCTATGTCTACTTGGTTTTTTTCAAAGAAAAAAGTTTCAACGACTTGAGGCCGACTTCCATGTTCTTCGTCATCCAAGCTTTCATTACCGTTTTTTAAACGCTGGAACTTTGCCCGACACTTTATACAGCCAAATCTTTCTGCAAACATTATACGCATGGCGACAAATATTTACCGCTTATTGCATTCAATCTTGCATTTTTTTTGAGATTTTTTTTTCAAAATTTTGAAAAAAAAATTGAAATTCTTTTTTGAATTTTTTCTTCGAAAAAAAAAACAAGTAGATATAGACAAAAGTATTTCAAAAGATGCGCAATAAAATTCTCTTTCTAACAGACAAAACTGTTTTACAAAATCTTCTGTAGTAGAAGAGAAATAGATGGACAAAAAAAACGCGCATTTCTTTCCGAACAACCTATCATTTTTCCAGTTCAGCACCAAGTTTTCTATTCCTTTCATAGCTGACCGGGTCCTACATGGCCTTCTACATTGGGGACTGGGCAACGAAAGGCTAACATCTCTGTTGTAATTCATATGTGTGGGTTATCTGGCGAATTCCTCAATTTTTATCTGATTTTATGTTGCGACGTTTGAATTCTATAGCAGTAAATCAGACACCGAAAAAAATAGAGAAATAAAAGCTGACAAATAGTGGCGCGCCATCGGTGATGAATTGGTTGATGAACTATTGTAAAGTTGTGAATGATGGCATGGGTTCAAAGTAATTTTAAACTCCCCCATACTTCACCGCTTTGACTGTGCCTGCGCTTCCTCCACTTTCAGAATGTATGTGCGAGTCGTCCCCGATTTTTTAAATTTTGTTTTTCAATTTAATTTTTTTTCTTGGAATCTGAGAAAGTGCTTATAGCGGATGTGCCTAGGACAGCTGTTGTTAGGAACTACTGACCTGATTATAAGTGCGAATTGACTGGAACAGGATGGAAGCTTATGAAGGATATTGTCTGTCGGAGCATCGGATCAGTTGAAACATTGAGCCAGGTTCATCTTGCTATCAGTCATGCTCAAATCCTATCTCTAAAGTACTTATCTGTCTGGTATAGTATGCCTCGCCCGTGGCTCTGCCTCACTGATACTGATTTTTCTTTTTGCTCAATTTTTTTATTGAATCAACTTCAACGGGGGGGAGGGGAGGGGAGGGAATCGTATGAAAGCAGCAGTTTATTCAAAGCGTGTTGAAAGACTGTTTCCGTTCTTATTTTTTCCCGCTAATCATCTTAGAGTTCGCATGAAGTGTAGGAACGGGTGCATTTCGTAGTCCAAAAAAATGATCTGTCACAACTTTTGTGACGCTCAGGAAGGTAGCTTCTTCACATATCATTTTATAAGCTTTTCATTGTCATACGAACTCATTTTTCAAGTATGACATCGTGTTCCTCTTCATAGCCTTGCCTTTTGCAGTCTGTTTGTGCCATTGGTTTCTAAGCAGTATGTGTCATTAGTACTAGTACGTTTGGATACTGTATCGACTGAACAAGTGAGTCATTATAGTAGACTTATTGAAGGTCGTGGTGTATTCGTTTTCGTCAGTTTCTCTCTAGAAATGAACTAATTGCGTGATGTGTTGGATGAGCTGTATGTACCCACGAAAGGAATTCGTGTAGCTTTCATTTTTTATTAGGGATGGGTGCAGGGTCAAACTTGGCGTAGAGGGAACTTTTCGAAAAAATGGAACCCCCCTTCCCCCCTTCCTTCCCTCCACTTCCCTCCAGTCTCTTTTTCGGAAAAGGGTGTCTCTACGACCTCTGCTCGACGCACCGAGCCGTCTCTTCAAAAAAGTTGTCATCAATCGATAATCGTAGCATTACTGCCTAATACTGAGTATGATTATTGGTTGACGACCTTTTTTTCAAAGGCACCATTAGGGGTAAGGGAAAACTGAGATTTGGAAGTACATGTTCTCTGAAACGAACCTTCTACTTCAGAAAGGGTCACATTTGGTGAAAATCGCATGAAAAAAAAAACGCGACTTGGGGTCTTATGGCGGCCCCGCAACTCGTCATGCCGTTATGCCGTTATGCGGAGATGGCTCCATCGGCTCAAAATTCCTCAGCGTGGAATACGACCCCCCCCCCCACTCGAGAAGTCTTCGGAAACCTGAGCTTGTGTGGGTTTCATAAAAGCAATTAAGCTGCGCATAATAATTATTGGTCCCTGTTATTCTGTAAGGTAACATAACAGTTCAGTGGGATAGAACTCCACTAGATTTGCCCACTTTATGCGTGCGGAAGATGTTAACTCATGGCTGCCATTACGTGCAGATTTCATAGTCATACGAGCTGCTTCTCGTCGTTCTTTTTCTAATCAGTTTGTTTCGAGTTTTTATCAACATCTCCGATTGCCAGCAGTGCAGAACTGGTTGCGCACGGTTATTGCCTATCGATTAGTTGCAAACCAGCGACCGCGCGCGCGCCAAAAGTGGAAAGGTTGTTCCTCGTATACGTTGCTTACGGGCTCAATTCAAATGGTTTTGGATACTGAGAGTATCTCTTAATTTTTTGCTAGGTATTCAAGTGATTCTCTTAAGTCTGGCATCGTTTGGCAAGCCTTTGAGTTGTAGATGGTCTTGAAGGTGATCTATTTTGCTTTCTAGGAATAATTCTAGAAACGGAAGGGACGTCATCACTTTTGCTTCTACTCATGTCGTAGCTGTAGTTTTAACAATCAATGATGAGCCTTTACGTGCAAATCAAGAGCGAGTCGAAATTCGTCGATGATGATGTTTTTCAATGGTTTCCTACGTAGCCAGGTGGTGATACTAATTTTGGAACGCTGTTTCTGCCTCATTTCCGTCAGACTTTGAAAAAATATCGACGCTCCTGCCTTCCACTGCTTTTCGCTTTTGGGCGCATCGGTCTGCCTATTATGGTGGGGCTGATGGTATCGTGGGTAAGAAGCGCAATGCAACGTGCGACGTGAAGCGTGCGAGTTAGCAGCAGCGTATGTAGTTGGGTCCTGAGGCGGTTACGGTATCCCACGCTCCGAACAAGGCGCCCTTAGCTGGCGAGCGTCGCGTCGCACGACGCAAACCGCTTTGCGATTTTCGTGCCAATCTGCTCACCTGTGGTGTACTACGTACTGTTCTGTGTGATGTTTCCATACCTTATTGAGCTGCTGATAGTGCTCACAGTCTTTTTGACGGTATTTAGAAATGTGAACGTAGCCAGTGAACAATCTTTTTAGACGGTGTTTAGAGATGTGAACGTAGCCAATCTAAGGTAAAATGGGATAGCATAACTTCAGTGTTGAAATGTTCTTGGTGGTCCTCTTGGTGGAGTATTCATTTATTTTCTTTCTGCACCAAAAAAATAATATTAATATAAAAGCACGGCTGTATGGAATTGTACGATATTCAGTTGTTGTCCCACATTCACGGATGGTCCCTTTAATTTTCTTATAAACAAAGTGGATTGACTTTGTTGGCCAATTAATTAATCTCTGGTTCTCAGATATAGTAGCAGCATCTCATTTGTCTCAGGAGAGTCGATTTCTCTGTGTGATTACGACTGACTACATCGTGAAAAGGATTCATTAGCTATTCACGGGACGCTTCTCATGGTTTGATAGCACATTTCGCTCAGTACTGTTTGACAATTTGCCAAAAAATCCCTTACAGAACGATGAGTTCATTGCGTGCTTTTCACAAAGCCCCGCTAACGAAGTTATATTTATTAATTTTCTCATTTTCTTCCATATCCTTGTGAGAGGTATCTGAACAACGAGAGGTACACATGTGTATAATCTCGTGTAAAGAAGTATCAAGTGAGTTTCTAAGTTGTTCAGATGTTGACTGGACCGCACAATTCTTAGAATTCCGTGGTCATCAACAACTTGATTCTTATTCTCCGAAACGTTAACTTAATGGAAGTGAGAACTTCTCTGAAAACAGACATTCTGCTTGAGAGGAGGTGATGTCACGAAACTCGTACTGAAAAAGCGCGGCTGGGGGTCTTATGACGATCCCGTAGCACCGTTTCGTGCTGCCGTTCATCCTTTGGGGAAATTACCGGCGCGAGCGGGATAACGTTCACAGCCGGCTGATGTAGCTCTCGCCCGTTTGTAATCTATCCCATCGGCCAGTGACGCGGAAGAGCGCAAAAGAGAAGGGTATTTTCGGTTTCATATTTTTCGATTTTTAGCCGTTTTATTTCGTTCTTTCTCTACTGTCGCTTTGCAGAGCACACTCACTCTCACATTCTTTATTCTGCCAATCTTGCCCCTTCCAGTATCCTCAATCTCGAGATTGTCCATAAGTGCATTTCCGGTGGCCATTTGAGGCTTTGACAGCGAAGAATTCCCATAATTTACAACATGACGTCTTTCCATGCTGACTTGCAAACCAGTTCCTCGAATCCGTTTTCTGAATATTCGTGATCAGGTTTCATTTTCTTTCCTTGCTGTGCCTTCCATTATATGATACTATTTACTTATGCTGTGAATTTTATATAACATTAAGTGCTTTCACAAAATTTTCGGAATGCTTTTTTGTAATCTCCGAAACATCCTGTGGATATCGTATGGTAAAGTCAGAGTGAGCACATTGATATGTTGGATAGGTTACTTTTCTTCGAATACAGATTTGCTGTTCATGGAGCAAGAATCGGTTCAGAGTTAGGTTCCCAATGAACTCAGTAGTTGCCACACGTGAAGTCTCAATATCCTAGTTTGAAGCCATACGATACTTCTAATTTTAATTAATTTCATTTGAGTTTGGCTGAAGAAATTTTTTGTGAGCGCAGTTTTAGCTGCGAAGCACTCATCATTTGATGTGAACTTTCTCGGAATCTGCCTTAAATGATCCCTATTGAGGACGTGCTTTCGCGCGTCCTGTATCTCTGAAGAGGAACAGAGCTATGCAGATGGCAAGGCCAGCGGAAACAGCAATGCGCTGCTTCCCAGGACTACTCCACCGGTGGCACCCACCACACCAAAACCTTTCCAGGCAATGTGGCGGTAGGGAGCCCGAGTGCGCCTTCCAATGCGGGTTCTGTCGCAGATTTTTGCGTCACCATTTAAGGAAAATGTTTCACCACCTCATTACCCCTGACGATGTCTTCGTATAAGGTGGGAGGATGAGGCCTCGAAGCTCACTTCAATTTTGCTCAAACTAGTCCATGGTTCGTTATCCAGCCAAGTTTATATAGTGTTAAACTTAGCGCCACTCTCTACCCCGATAGACACGAGTGAGAATCTTTCCTTGAAACTTCTTATAACGATCTTCTGATTTATAAGAGAAACGCCACTCGTCAAGATTTGTTGCAGTTCGTCGATGGCTTCATGTTTTGAAGTTCATCGGCCCTTTGATTAGACAGTGGGCACTTTTTCTCTTGGGCGAATTCGTACAAACAACTGTCGCGTTTATCACGTTTTCTTTAAACTCATTTTTATTGCAGCAAATCTCCGTTGTCCAGTTGGTTTTCTTTTTTTAAAACACAATGGGCTATCTTCCATTATAGATGATGAAGATGTCTTCCACTATAGATGATGAAGAATTTCTTGTTTAAAGGAATCGTCCACTGAAATATGAATTTCTTCGTTACCCATATATTTATGTTGTGTTTTTGATATTTTTGACTTTTGATAGCTGCTATTATCGCCGCAGCCCGCGATGCGAAAGTTACTACTAGGATGCTGAGTTATGGGCAAAAGCTTCGGTGTCGGACGGGACTCGAAAATCTCGGTGTCTGGGAGATCTCAGTGAACTGACTAATTGCTGTGAGATCGAGGGGTCAGACAGGGTAGAACGGTAAAACTTCCGAGAAGGATTAATAATTTTAGTTATGATCATGGGCTTTATACATCAGTCAATTGAATCTTCTTTATTGTTTTCGATTTATGTCTTTTTGAGAAACCTGAAAGATCGTTAAAGCGTGATAAAAATTGTTTTTTTCAAACAGTAATCGGATGGTGACCACTATAGCATACTGGGTGGAGTGATACTTACTGAAATATCATTATCGAAGATTGAAAATCTCTCTCAATTCAGTTTTGACTAGAACAGTATCCCTGTAAGTTGTTGAGATTTGTATGTTGACGGCAGATTTGCCTCCTGGTTATAATAATAGCGCACGTCGCTCGCTGATGAGTGCCCACTGGCACTTCGTGCACGCGAGAACATTAAAGGTTAGCTTTTTGGAAGTTTGAAGAGACCATATTGTAGAGCTCGGTGAGCTGATTTGATTGAGATATCTTTTTATGGAGACTTAGGCAAAACAAACCGAGATACAGCAAAAAAAAACGAAAAATACGCGGATCCGCGCTTTCCGCGTTTTCTTTTGAAAACTTGGAGCGGGTATTGTACACTACCGACATCCCTTCCACCTTAACTCAGCTTCTGAATGGTATATTTACCATAGATCATCAGCACTCACCGTATAACGTGATGAGCCGGTTGGCCAATATCGGCATCGAACCGTGAAGCTGAAAGCTTGAGTAGAAACTGGTTTTGATATTTTTGTCTTTTGATAGCTGCTGATTATCGCTGCAGCCCGCGATAATCAGCAGCTATCAAAAGTAATCCAAGTAAAAGTCCCGCTCCGTTGTCCGCCGCTGTTGGGTCGGAGGGTGGGACTGTTTACGTAACTTTCTGTTCCTACAATGTTCCCCAACAGCGGCGGACGACAGGGTAGCACTTGCTCGGAGGCCGCGCCCACTCGGCCGGGCATTTGGGGGCTGTATCTTGGCCGAATCCTCATTTTTTTTTCGCGTGAAACTTTGCATGCGGCCCTTATTAGGCAAATACAACATAAATATATGGGTAACAAAGGAGTTCATTTTTCTGTGGACGATTCCTTCAACTGAGGTCATCTCACAGGCAGATGAGAGTAGCGTCACGTGGAAGGGATTCTCTAGTTGAATTCCTGATCAAAGACCCACATCCGTAAATAGCAGTTTCAGGTATCACATATGCACATTAAGGAATATATATGGGTAACAAAGGAACTCACTTTTCCGTGAACGATTCCTTTAAGTGTCGTAGGTGGACTTCGCTTAGAAATTAAGAAGCCATTTCTCAATAAATCGAGGGAAAATAGTTTTGCATATATTTGCGAACATCTCATATCTGAATACGGACGCGATTCCTGTAACAGCCTTGGATATCTGCTGAATGAACGCCATCCGTCTGAAATATTGAATATGCTCTGCATTATCGAAGATAAGGGTAGGTACCCACTCTAAGTTGCTGTCAAATCCTTTGTTGATGTAACAAAGGGTTTCTCAGTTCTTCCACATACAATTTTGATACTATTTTCACATGAATTATTCGAAAGATTTTTTTCTATGTTCTGGACTGTGTACCCCTGACGAACATCCACCAATTAGTTTCATTTCACGTTTTAAACTTTGAAGTTAATTTTCGAAGCCCATCTGCACTTTAACGAATTGGAACTAATGAGGATTTCACTAGAAGTGTGCTTTGAAACGAATATAGTGAGAGGATGACAATTCATAGCTAGATTTTTTCTGTGAAGTCCACTACATTGATGTCTTTTTACATGCTTCATTCAATAGAACGTTAATGGCATTTCTCAACCTTCCCTTCCTTCAATTCATCTTCTTTTTGATATAATGTAGTTAGAATACAATACGCATTAGATATCGTTGTATTTTCAGGTTTTCAAACAAAAACAAATGGATTTGATGGCACATTTCGAGCGTGCACAGCAAGCGCTAAATGTGCAACATCTCCAGCAGTACTATCAAGCTCTACAACAACAAGCACAACAGCAAGCACAACAACAAGCCGCCGCTGCAGCCGCTGCCACTAATGCTCAGACAGCTCCAGAACGGATGGATGAGGGATTGTGCGATGCGGCTAGTGAGTGTTGATTTTCTGTAGGAATTCTGGAAATCATTGCAATCCAAACGAGATGCTTCAAAAGGGGTCCGGTGCGATATCGGTTTAGTTGCTGCTTCTAATTACCAATTTCTATACTAGTTGTTGGCCGATAAATTGTCATAATACGGAGTGAAACGTGCACGTGCGGCTGGTATTGTAGCTCGCGTGTTGCACGATTGTGTTTTCTCATGTGTCGTCGCATGCACTCTCACTTGAGCGTACTATTTCTCAGCTGCGCTTCTGTTACCACTCTCGGTCTATCAACGCTCATTGGTCGTCATGCGATTGCACGATCGTGCGAATCCCAATTTCGGTAGGAATAATAGCAGCCGGGGCGGAGGTGATGTAGTGACAGGTGGCGCACACCCCACTCTCATGGTGCGGGGATCAAATCCCGCATCAACGCCCGCCCGGGCCAACCATGTTTTCCATCTCTCCGGGGTCGGCAAATTGGTATCAGACTTGTCTGGGAGGATAAAAGCACTGACTTGTACATCGGCTGGCCACCGCAAGTCGTTGTATGGGCCACATCACTTTCACCAGCCATCACGATTCTGAATGGAACTAGAATGTGCGGCGCATCCCAGAAAGGGATTGATTAACGCCAAAACTTTAACTTTTATCTTTTTTAATAGCAGCCTAACCCTGCACACGTTTATCGAGCCTTTAAGACGGAATAGCTCTGCGCTTGAATAGGAATTCTGAGATGGGTAGGTTTTTTGGTGGCTCAATCAAAATCGACAAGTCCAGTATGTGGTCCAGTCGTATCAGTAGTGAATGTTGAATTGAGAGAAATTCACCTTTGATTCCAGTTGCTCCACTTGTGCTAACTTCATCTGTGGGTAGTCTTCTGGGCTCCAGTCAGTCGCCAACGACATCCCGCGATGCTCCAGCTCCACAGCGCATTCGAAGGTATACGAATAGTTCTGAATGGTACAAATCGATTCACTCTCAGTGCTCATTTCTTTTAATGTTCTCCTTTATTTGTTTCGAGGTTCTATAGTTAGCCTATTTCAATGCTCCTTATTTTCGTATCTTCAGCGAACATCGTAACTCTTCCACGAACTCATCATCGACTACCATTTCACAACATACGAAGGACCGGTTGAAAAATATGATTGCACAGCGAAATCGTGAGGGGAGTCAAACGAACCTTGCCGGTACATCTCCTCAACAGCACGCTCCTATGAGTCCACAGGTATTTGAATAAAGAAGTCAACTTTGAAAGTTTTGGTTTGTTTACCAATGTTGAATGTGCTTTGTAAGAGTTTCCATGACCTCTTGAATTTCACACTTCGCTCAATGGTTGCGAATCGCTCATGCAGACACGTTTTTATCGTAGTACTTGAGAGTAGAGGAAAACACAGCGTTTCTTGCAGTAGGAAGATGGCTCAAGAAAAAGAAGACGATGAATTGTTGTCGTCGATTGCTTTCTACTGTTTGTTATTTCAGGTGAATGTGTCTTCGCCGCATTTCGAGCCGTATCGAGTACCTGCGTCATTACACAGCGTTCAAGCAGTCAGTTGTCAGCCATCTGGAGAATATCAGCTGCGAAAAGTGAACAGTGAACCAAACTTGAAAATGCGAATCCGAGCAAAGCTTCTCAGCAAAGGTTCAAGTCCTGTGCAAAACCAGAACAGCTTCAGTTTCACACATCCCCAGTTGAAGCGGTAAGTTTATTTGTGGTTTCAACGGTACCGTAGGGGGAAATCTGTCGATCAATTTATGTGAAAGCAGAGGTGATAACTAGTATCGTAGTAGAGAAGGAACGCCACGAAATGGGCCAACATTTGAAAAGTCGAAGAGTAGTACTCAACTGCCCTTTTAACTCGGCTCGCGCCCGTTGCAACACTGGAGAGGTGGAGCAATGATCTGAACTACGGCCGTCGTTCCACCGCTCCATCGCTGCACGGTCATTGCAGCTATATAGAGGTATGGGGGTGGGGTCCACGAGGTCGAATTTCCGCGCGGTCGCGCGATGAGCGGCACGGCGGGTGCGAGTGCCAGTGGCAGGACATGGCACCCTTCAAGCGAGGCAGTGTGGCATGAGTAGAAAGCGCAGACGTGATACAGTCACGCTCGGCCGGGCGACTAAGGGCAATCGATACGGCGAGTCGTACGGGGGCGCCGCGAAGCGGAAATTCGACCTCGTGGACCCCACCCAGAGGTATGGAGTTGGACGCGCCTCCCTAGGGCCACTCTAAAGGTCTCAATTCTTACTTTTCGAAGCGATTTGCGCTCAGCTCCGTCTCTTTGAACCATCCCCTGCTTCTATTCACGTCACATTAGATTTCGATTAAACCAATTAGCTTATCTTAGAAGCGACAGTGAAACGTCGGGTAATGGTGGTACAAGTGGTGGTGGAAATCTGGCGATGGACGCCCTGTTGACGAATGCTGCTGCAACGGCATTTCCACCTCATCTAATAATGCCTTCACCGAGCTTGCCAAATCTTGCCGCTCCAGCTCTCGCACAACCTCCTCAGTTGCCTATCGGTAAGCATTTTTTCAGAATTTGAAAAGACTATATAACTGCAACATTTCGTGTAACTCAAATCTGCTCTTCAGATATGGCTTCGTTGATGGCAGCAGCCCAGCTGACACCGTTCCTTAGTCTGCCGAGTCTCCTGAAGACTCAACTTGGTCTTGGTGGTGGCCTCCTTGAAGATGAGATGTCAGATCGAAGTAAACTTGCCCCAGGTGTCGCTGCACTTGGTGCACTTTCACAACAGGTGCCTGTTGGTGGATATCCCTCACTGCTCAAACAACAACTCAGGGAACTTGTGCTTCGGAGGAAAAGTCTTGTGCGGTTAGCATTTTGATAGTGAAATATGAACATTTCAAGTGCATAGGCATGTCTTGGGTGAGTTTCAGCGAGGAACCTGAAGATGATGACTCGTTAAGTACACAACCAGTACTTGGACAAATGCCATCGTCTCTCGGATTAGGTGAGCTTTCGAGTGGTAAAGCGACCGGTCTCGCCTATGACTCCAGCATGGCTCGACATGAATGCGTTTGTGGTGAAAGTAGTTCACATGTGGAACATGGTGGACGTGTGCAAAGCATTTGGGCACGGCTTCTGGAACGAGGACTTGTGCAAAGGTGAGCGTTACCCTCCGGAAACATCCAACTTTGCTTTTCGCTCTATAGTTGCAAACAGTCAGGATTGAGTGGTTCATGGGAAACATAAGAAGGCAGCAGCTCTCGGTCTTCTCTTGTGTTTTGCTTAACTCTACTGAGAAAGTCATCATAACATCATTCAGTACTCTTCAGTGCAATACAGTGCGTTTCATAAGTATAGACGCACCCATGAAAATACCATAACTGAGCTTTGTGGAGGTCGCTGACAAAAGGTCTTGTTTCTATCAGAATCAGCATGCTCAATAACCTTTATAAAGCAGCTCATATGCAAAATGAAAAGAAATAGGCCATTTTTGAACAATTGTCTGCTATATGCACCGTTGGAGCTCCAATAATCTTATTATGAGAACCAGATACGAAAAACTTTTTGGTAGTTGCTCGGTCCTCTATGACTCGAGACAGGTTCGAAAAGGCAATTTGGCATGGTGTCAGCAGCTTATTGATCAGTTTTGGATTAAACTGTTTACAAGCCTGAGCAGTCACTGCTTTCATATGGTGGAAGTCCTTCTCCGTTGATTTCGCCAGAATGAAACATCCTAGATGTTCTCCATGGGGCTTGCATCAGGTGAGCAAGCAAACAATTCCATGGCAGTTACATTTGCCTCCTTTAACCTTGCCTTTGTGGAGTGGCTTCTGTGGGTGGCAGCGTTGTCTTGCTGGGAGGTGGAGGCTCCTTCGATGTCATTCGCCAGAAAAGGTAACAAGTGGGGCTCGATTAGGTTCTAATAATCCGACGAGTTCACAATTTGTGTTCATGTTACGCCTGGCAAAGTGAAGCCGAGCTCCTTTTTGAGGCCCTATGAAATGAGAAGCTGGACCGAAATGGTATCGCACGACATTGCTGTTTTGTTTGGCTGCCCTCCAGACCACTGCTTTCGAAATGTAAGCCATTAACTGGTCTGGACTCCACCACAGTTGATTGATGGGTCCGATACAAGTTGCCCAATCTGACCTTCTTTTTTATGGTGTAAACTTTATTGATGTAGTATGTATCTTCTCTTGCTTGTATGATAATCGAATCATGTTAAAAATGACAAACAACCCGCTCTAAAGGGCACAGTTAGCAAGAAATTCTACGATGACCCAAACCTGCCGTGTGCAGGGCGCAAACTGGGGTCTGGCTGGCTCCGAAAGGGAGCGAACTTCGTGGCATTCACCAATAAGATGCAGAATGGTCGTTAATGTTTACTGCTTCATCGGTACGACATTTTCCTTGTTGAATCATCCTTGTTTTATCAAAATTTCTGAAGTGCGTCTATACTTATGAAACGGTGCATATGATAGCCAAATGCTAGAAAATGGCCGATTTAATTCGAATTGGCACAGAAACCACTCCATAAAGGTTATCGAGCATGCTGATT
This sequence comes from Trichostrongylus colubriformis, assembly GCA_963978905.1. Lineage (NCBI taxonomy): Eukaryota > Metazoa > Nematoda > Chromadorea > Rhabditida > Trichostrongylidae > Trichostrongylus > Trichostrongylus colubriformis. The sequence continues at coordinate 27,921,886 of OZ022261.1, read as the reverse complement.
CTGATAGAAACAATCTTTTTGTGAAGAACCTCCACGAAGTTCAGTTATGGTGTTTTCAAGGGTGCGTCTATACTTATGAAACGCACTGTATTTCTGAAGCATTCAAAATCAAAACTGTTTCTTCGTTAATTTGAAAAATCAACATTGATTATTTCTTTTATTCCTCCTGAACGAAACTGGGAATACCTACTATCATCTCGCTGATCATCTATGGCCTCGAGCGGAAGTCAGCACTGTCTGTTTGCTGCCGCCACGAGTCAAATAGGCCCCAAAGGCCCTCTTATGACGACAAGCGGAATTTCGTTCCTTTTCCTTAGTCTTCGTGAAGGGGCCCGACCTGTGGACTGATGGTAAGTGTGGTCTCCCCCACCCCCCCCCCCTTCGAATACTTCGCAAATACGGCAACGTCTCGTATCTTTAATCGTTGACTGAATTCGGGGAAACGAATCCTCCTCTTCGTTCAGTGTGTCGGGCAAATCCGAGCACTCTTCGTTTCTGTACACTGGATAATGTACAGTCTCAAGCATATATCAAGGAGAAAAGTCTTGAGATCGGAGAAATGGCTTGGTTCCAGTTTTCTCTCCACTGCTTCGTGGGTTTGTGCGCTCTCAAAGTCAATGGTCTTTTCTGCTCTGCTCTGCTGCTGACTCAGTCATTCCGTTCGGTTCAGTTCCCCGGCGTCAATACCAAGTGTTTGTTACGCTGGACGTGAGCCGCAGTCGAAGTCGGGTAGCATTCGTTATGCTTGCTCCATTGTCGGCGGTATAAGCACGACGTCTCAAATGGATGCCGACAGAGTGCCGGTCATCAAGCTTCACTTTCATGCCTCCCACTCAAGTGGGAAATCTTGCAGTCTGATTGTGAATTGAGTTATGGCTTCCAGAAAGCAGAGCTGCAAAAACCGGTCAAAATTGCGTGTATAACCCATAATATGACAGGTGTTGCGCTTCCCTCTATCATAGTGCGGGGATCAAATCCCGCATCAACGCCCACCCAGGTCAACGGACTTCCATCCCTCCCGGGGTCCCGAATCGGCACCAGACTCGTCTGGGAGAATAAAATCACCGTTGTATATCGGCTGGCTCCCTCAAAGAACGCTGTAGGCCAAATCGCATTACCCGCCACCACGATTTTGAATGGAACTAGAATGCGCGGCGAATGTCACGGGAGGGATGGATAAAGGTCAGAAAACTTTTTTCTTTGAACTTTAATCTTCTAAATCTCATATAAAAATTTGAGTAAGTCGATATGCTTGCGAAATGATTGGATAAAGCAGCCGATAATAAAGACAATATTTTGGGTGGGGGGAAATCCGCCAAAAAATCGCGTCAGCGGCGTCGCACTCGCGGCGCCACCAATACGACTTGCGAATCGATTTTGCTCTTGGGAGCCCGGCAGAGCGTGGCTGCGTCAGTTCTGCACTCCAGCCATGCCACACTGCCTTCTCCAGCCACGCCACCCTGCCTCCTCCGCCTTTGCCACACTGTCTCGCTTGAAGGCTGCCATGCCCTGCCACTGGTACTCGCACCAGCCGAGCCGCTCGCCGCGGGCGGCCACGCGATTTTTTGGCGGATTTCCCCCCACCCCAATATTTTGGATGACTTTCATTTAAAATCTGAGCCGCCGTCGTAAGACTGCGAGTGACAGATTGATAGTACATACCTATCTTTACTTTGAACGGTCGACCATTAGCATTACCGGTAGCCAAGATTTGTTCGAAACTGATTGCACTCTTGTGTCGCTGACGTTATATTGTTTCAGATGCGAAAGAATTGCGGCAAAGAAGGCTTCACTGGAACAACTCCGAATGGTCCACTCACCAACGTATGTGACCTTTTTCGCAGTGTCACCGACGGCTTGCCTGAAAATGGAGCCTTCACAGTTACCACTCAAGAGCTTTGTTCAGGTATTTCTGCGGATTTCTTTGTGAGTGTGAAAGTAATTCATGTAGATCTCACAACATGAGTTCCGGTTGTTTTCGCAGCGAAAAATGAAAGGCACAGTTCGCGATAATTAGACTATTCTAGCTCCATCAGTGAGTAGATAGCCCCTCCTGCAACTGACATCCGTGTACTTTTAAGGGGCGCTAAGATTAGTAACAGGAGCGTATAGAATCCGTAAAAAAATGGCGTTCACCGTTTCAAGATGACCGAACCTGCATTGATCTGATAACGGAGCAGCGGTAGCAATTGCTTGGCAAAAAAAGCTTGTTTTATTGGCATCCTTAGGAGCCGACAAGGCATCACTTGGGAAAAGTAAGCTTCTCGCCAGGACCGCACCGTGATCCGACTGCACCTTTTGTGCAGTCGAGGAAAACCGGGACTCGCATGTCCGCGGCCGATGCTTTGGATGTCCTGGATGGGTGCTGAGAGTAGGGTTTTGTGGTCCTTGCTAGGTAATAAAGTGAGACGGTGGTTCAAGATTATATTCATTAGAAGAGATAGAGAAGTGGTGGGTGAGCCGTTCCTTCACCTGTCGAGCTAATTGTAAGAATCCTATCTTGGCAGCATTGCCTAACTCCTCCTCCCTCCCAGACGAGGTAGAGAGAGCAGCTGCATGGTCACAGATTATAGCACAAGTCGTCATCGACGACCTTGTTATCGATTGTGAAAGATAGAGTCAACGAAATTGTGGTGGGAGAGTTGATGAGTTCAAAGGAAAAAGGTAGTATCGGGCGATGACATTACGTAGAAACTTGAGCACTCTGTGCTGTAATCTCGTCCAAGCCAAAGGTCGGAAATGCCTTAGTTGCAGTTTTCGAAGGTTTTCTTAAATTTTTCCTTCACTTTTGGATTCATCAGCATCCTTAGAAACTTTATTGAGCGCAACCAGAATTATCGTGAATTGTAGCTTTTAAGTTGCGGTTTCCAGCGAATTCAGTCGATTACTTTTGTTACCCGTATTGTTGGTTTCTGTGTTAGCCGATGTGCTTTCAGTTGCCATGTGGTGGAATCGGAATCGATTCGGACACCTACTTCAATGATGCTACCACACAAACTGCTGCTCGAGTAGCTGCTGGCTCACTCATTGAATTGGCGTCTCAGGTGAGTTGCATCTGTATGTCAGTACAAAAACTCATGTACTGATAATTGGTAATACTAACTGGGTGTGTGCAGATATGACAGCGAATCGCGTGGCCGCCCGCGGCGAGTGCGAGTGCCAGTGGCAGGGCATGGCAGCCTTCAAGCGAGGCAGTGTGGCATGAGTGGGAGCGCAGAAGTGACGCAGTCACGCTCGGCCGGCTCCCAAGGGCAATCGATACGGCGAGTCGTACTGGTGGCGCCGCGAGTGAAGCGCCGCGAAGCGATTCGGTGTCATATCAGCACACAGCCATACTAACTTCATACGAATCGCTCATACTGAGATCCTCAGTTTTGCATTAATCATATAGTGATGGGTCTGACTAATGACTGCAAAATTGTTGTAAAGATTATGTGGTTTCACAAATCCTACGAGTTAAAAAGAGTGCCGCAGTATTTTAGGTAGTGGAGAACAGGTTGCGGAATGGCTTTGCTTGTATTCGACCGCCAGGTCATCACTCTGAACGGGATCAGGTATGCACTCGACTTTTGTTCCAACTTTGGATGGAACTCCATCAACTTGCTATTAGAACCGTACTTAGTATCAACCATAAAAATTATAGCCGTTCACTTGGTACATAGGGGCGGTTTTTCTCCAAATATTTCCAAATAAAAATAGTTAAACGAAAAACAGTCAATACGACGAGCTCGTTGCGATCTTTCATTGTTAGGAAGGGACACTTTCAAAGAAATAACCAATCCATTGAGACCTTGTTGAATCCGTGCTCAACGATTATTCAATGTCTTGTTCAGGCCATGGGATTCTGCTTCTTCAACAATGTGGCTATTACTGCTCGCTATCTTCAGCAGAAGTATCCTCAGCAATGCTCTCGAATAGCCATCATTGATTGGGTGAATAATACTTATGAATTGTTTGATTTATGTCCCTTATGTACGTCCAGCTCATGTTCGTTGATGTTCCGTAGCACACTGTTGGTACCTTCAACTCTTGTTGTTCAGAGGGAGATTAATCCGCGTTTGTATCATAGATCTGAAATGCCCCGCCCCGTCGTCCGCAGCTGTCGGATACGCATAGTGGCAGTGTTTGCGTGACTTTCTCTTCCCACTACGCATCTCCGACAGCGGCGCACAACGGGGCGAGCGTTTACTATGAGGCTCCGCCCTCGGCCATCACTTTGAGGAGCTGTATCTCAGCCGGATTTTCTCTTTTTCGTATGAAACCTTGCACGCGACCCTTATTAAGCAAATACGACATAAATATATGGGCCAGGAACTCATTTTTCGGCGCACAATTCCTTTAACTGCACTTATCATAGAGCTAATCCCCGCTGTGATTGTTGAGTCGAACATGCACTTGGTTCCTTGTACCACTCTGTAGAATAATCGGATGCCACTCATCCTAGGAATGATAAATGTTGATATTTGGTGATTAACTGAGCGACCAGCCATTTCATAGATTTGTTGTCGGCGTTGAAGGCAATGGCCCGTACTTTAAGTAACGTTGGTGGCTTTCTTTCATCAGAGTTACTGCAGGAGGAGCCGCAGCAATGTCGTAAGTAATGAAGGGCGACCCACGCCGGCATTTCACGATGAGCGGCGTGGCGAATAATCCAGGCTTTTGGCGCGATGCGCGGCCGCCGTATCGGCTCCTCCTGCACCCCACTCTTTTTGTTGTGGTACTTACCGTGTTAAGTGAATGCCTAGAACTCAAAGTATTGCACTCAGCCATGTGATTACAGGACGTACATCATGGAAACGGTACCCAGTTATGTTTCGAAGAGGATCCTACGGTGTTGTATCTGTCTCTCCACCGTCATGACAATGGCAATTTCTTCCCTGGCACCGGAGCTGTAACCGAAGTTGGTCGGGGTGCTGGCAAGGTACAGTACAATTTTTAGTTCTTTTTAACTCGTAGGATTTCTAGTTTCCGCTGCATCCCCTTTGCACATTTCAATTGTTTTACCATCTGATCCAGTCTGTTAGTGAAGGTGGTGAAACGTCCCCAAATTCATATATTCTAGGGTTTTTCGGTGAATGTGCCGTTCTCTGGAGGTGTTATGCGAGATGCTGACTATCTAGCGGCCTGGAGAGTAGTCGTACAACCCGTCTTGGAACAGTTTCAGCCCAATTTTATCCTGGTCTCAGCTGGTTTTGACGCATGTTGTGGTCATCCAAATGCTCTTGGCGGGTGAGTAACAGCCTTCATTACCATGATCGCAGTTGAGTGTCTAGTAATCGGTCAATGAGCTTCCAATTAAATATTGAATTGGTCAAATATGCTATGATATCGTTATCAGAACTGGTGAAGGGGCAGGAGAGTGTTCGCCCTATATTGAAGAGGGTGAGGGATCCCCTCGCTATCAAACCAGAAGGCGCGAAAAACAGCAAGAATGGGCGAGTACTAAAAATGGGCTTGAAGACATTGTTAGGCGTAATCTTGGCCGATTGTGAAGTAAATGTGGAATATGAAAGTTTCGGTGCTCGGTCGTGCAACAGCAGAGGAGCGGAAAGAAACGGTCAGGGCCAAGGAACGGTTCCCCTTTCACTCCTTTCCTTTTGCACCCTTCGCATCACTGGCCGCTGAGAAATGATTAGGACGGCGACGGGCTTAGTCAGCAAGCCATGTTGCCCCGCTCCCCACAGAAACCCAGCGGCGACGGCGGCGCAGCACGAACGGCGCACAGCGAAATCGCGACTGAGAACCCCGACATGCATTTTGAGCCTGATTTTCGTCAAATGTGAGCACTTCGGAACTTGAGTTTCATTTGCAGGGGACATCCCTTCCCGTTTCCGACTTTCCTCTGAACCTAGTGGTGCCGTTAACTTTAGATTGTCTTCAGTGTCCTGCGCCACTCTGTCGAACCTTTATTGAACCCCTGTATAGCATGTATCGACATTTCTGTTTGGGACAGTAGACTATGGGCATATTGCGGTTGCAATTCACTATTTTGGCATTGGAGCAAGATTTTATAGACACCTCGGGTGCAGGAACAAGGGAAGAGTGGGGAATGTAGGACATAGGATTGATCTTGTCCAATCAATTCACGATTATTATTATTTTTATTTAGTTATTTGCTCAATTACCCTTTGAGATGGTCTCGTTTAGCTAGAAATTCATTATTAGTATGTCGGTATTAAACAGGGAGAAGGCTTTCATTATTAACCACTTCTGAAGAGTTCAGTATGAGTTTCCTATTTCAGGTATAAAATCTCTGCAGAAATGTTCGGTTTCATGACTCGTCAGTTGATGGGGTTCGCGGGAGGACGAGTCGTCTTAGCTCTCGAAGGAGGCTACGACCTTGCAAGTATTTCAGACGCTGCAGAACAGTGTGTTAAGGTCAGTTACCTGTTAGAGATGATTGTTTTTATTTTATTGTAACCGTTGTTGTTGTTGTTGGGGCCAGATGTTTTCTGCGCCATTTTTCAAAATGGTTCACTTTGCTAAACATGAAAAGCAGTGGGACATGAGGATTGTTGGAACGAGACTTTGAGTCAAGGGATAGATCAATAAGGGTAGATGCGTATTTGTAAGCAATGTAGCTTGTGGTTTAAACCCCAGTGTCTGGAAGGATGTTTAAGACTGTCCAACTAGGTCACCGCGCCACGCGACTTGTGTCGCCACCCTCTCCAAATGACCACATTGCAGCGGAAATGGTCATCTAGAAGAGCGTTAGTTCAGGCTGGACGAAGGATGTGGGAAAAGGTTCGTAGGGGTACTAAATGAACTCTTCTGAGAAATGGTGAGGGAACAACTGTTGTACAGCTCTGTGTTTTCATTCTCCCTTAAAGGCAGCATTAGGGGAAATTCGGACGAAAAGTAAAAGAATTAGTGGATCTGAAAGTCGGGCGTAGTAACGGGACAGTGAAAAAAAAACGGATGGAAATGCCCAAAAATCCGAGAAATGGAACCCTCTTCTCTTGTTGATCCTCAACGCGGAGACCTTTCCGTCGAGAGGCGGATACTCCGAACGAAATTGCCATTGGCATGCTGCCAAGTAAACACAAGGGGATGTTTGGAAATACGACAGCGTCTTTTTCCTGGAGTGAGCTTCAGGCTGAAACTGCGAAAGCGCAATACCTTCGATCTCACCGCATATCCTCGGCCGCTCTCATCGTAGCCGACCAGGTATCACGTCGATAGGAGGCGGGGTCGATTATCGAAAGGCGGCAGCTCTTATCCGTTGCGTCGTTAGCTCGGAGGCGCTTTTTTTTCACCGGGATTTCGCCACAGATAGCCTTCTTAGGCTCATGTGAGTAACTTCTTTCAGGGAATTCTCAATAACCACATTACCCCTAGTGCTGTCTTTAACAACTTTTATTCCAATTCACCGACCAAGCAGGAATTCGAGGTTTGGCAAGTCAGGGCTGCCATTGAATCAGGTTTTGATCCCCAGACAGCGATTCTATGAGCAGCGTCACTCGGCTGCCCTGCCATCACCCTCTTTGGGGCAAACTTGTTATTTTTTATATGTACTCAGTAACAGTACTTGTCAATAACTATTGTTTTAGGTACTTTGTGGAGATGATGATAAAGCGGGTATTTTGAATAGCGAAGCGCTCGAAGGGATACCGTGCCTTAGTGCCCAAGAAACTATACAAAAGGTGAGGTAGCCAGAGTTTGTGGCATTCCTTCCCCATTTATGTAATGAGTCTGTTTAATTATATTTCTGCGTACTTATCTTTATAATTATAGGTAATTGCAATTCACAAAGGATACTGGCCTACCTTAACAGCCGAGCAGGGTTTATCGATTAGTGAACTCCATTGGCAAACGGTTGGCAGACAGTTTCAGAACCTAACAATGGGGACCGTCTGATGTTATCAGTGCACGCCATTCAAATTTGACGCGAGTATTGTTAGATTTTTTTGCTAATTTTATCATACCAGTGACTCAAAGGATTCCATATAAAAATTGGATTCCTATTAATCCGCATGAGTTATGTTGTACTCTGATGGATTAAAGTACTGCAGACTCGGCATTTTATAATAAGAGATTCTGAATCGCCCAATAGTTTATTCTGGATTCGGAGGTTGCTGACTTACTATGCAGATCTCTCTACCTCTTATTCTTTTGCGAAATTATTCTGCCCTCAGGATCGTGCATTTCTGTTATTTGTGGGTAAGAAAAGGTTATGCTTGCTCGAGTGTTACATATGGCACCTGAAGTTGCTCCTATGCTTCCAATACAATCCGGGTTGTGGATACTTTTTGAGGTACATCTCACTTTGCTAAGAGGGCTGGATTCACTGGATCGTCATTGGTACAAAGTCGCTAGGGGCGTTTTCACTACATCCCAAACAGGGTGGGTGAGCCCGCCCATAAAACCTTTTCCAAATGGCCGTCCAGGGAATAGCCTCCTGCCAGCGAAAGTGCAATGCTATCAGCGGATTATTACAAAAATGCTGTCAACAAGTAGCAGAGATACGCGATTCGTTGAAAGCTGAATGCTCGTATTATTCCCGGCTGACGAAAGTTTTTCGATTTAACCATCGTCTTTGTGAAAGTATTGATAAGGGACGTAGTAATATCATGGGCTTGGTCTAGTCTTGCGTTCCATAATGTATTTCGAATCGCACGAATTTGTTGTAATGCAGGTATTATTGAATTTTGTCGATGATTTCATTTTTCACCATCTATCATTATCATCATCACCATTTACTTTTATGCTTTGCTCTCATTGTTCAAATATTATAGGAGAAAGAAGAAACAGTTGAAAAGTATAGGAGATTATGTATAACGGAGCTATAAGAGTGTGAGAGCGCTCCCGCAAAGCGCTGAGTAGAAGGCTTGTGGATGTATAAATTTTGAATTACGTCTAGCTCCCATACTCATTAAAGTTACCACTGCTATGTTATTCAGATCGGCGTACTTGTTTGTTTTTAAGTGTTGATATTTGTGTTTCAGAGGTACTTGAAGTGTTATTGGTAGTGCAAACGTCAATAGGTGGTCATTTGTTATTTGTATTTGCAATGTGTTTCCGTTTTTGAAGTTCATTTCTGATCCTAGCACTACCGTTTACTACCACTACTACTAATACTACTATTATTGTTTTACAATCTGAGAGGCATATGAAGCTCATCTCATGTAAGAAGCATTTCGCTTTTTTGCGTCGTCGACACATTGGTTGATAACTATCGAATTGTGATTGGAATGTGATCAATTCATCAAGTCATTTCTCTCGGCTCGTTTCGTCCATATATATATCGTGAATTTTTATTTGTTTTTTTTACAAATATTTCTATTGTATATAGTCATGAAATGTAGCACGCTGTATTGTTTTCTGCATGCGAAATTTTCGATTAAAGTATTCAGTGTGCCCACTATTGTACGCATTCTTGGAACTGTTTGCAAAAGTATCCACGCAAGGACTTTGCTAGGATTCGCCACTGCTGTTCCCGTATACCATAACGCATATTAGATTAAACTTTTATAAAAGTAAATATTTTTCATGGGTCGGTGTATTCGCTAGAAAGAGTCCAAAAACTGCATGATGACTTGGCCCGACGCATTTTTACAGACAATCGTAGGAGGAAGCGGATTACGACTTCATTATGGCAGCGCCAGATGACCGATTGAACAGCGATTCACTTCTGTCACTTTGCGGTCACATTAAAAGTACATTCCGCTTCACTATAAGAAAATGCGGAGCCGGCAGCTGTGAGCGGGGTGCACCAGGAGTTGAGGATTCCTCAACGGGGAGTTGGTATTTGACGGATCGGATGAGGGAGGTCGTAATTGCGGAGGTCAGCAATGGTCCCACATTAGATCATAAGCGGTACGTACCGTCAACTGAGCCGGTTATGTAAGAAAACAAGATTAAATTTTAGTGATAAACCAAAAATTACAGTAATTAAGTACTTAGTAATGCTATGCAATCAGTTGATCTTGTAGAGAACAGAAGGGGTCGTACTTGGATCCCCGTTGGGAGGGGAGAGGAGGTCGTATTAAAGCGGCCATTTTCCTCGACACCTGATTGTGCCCTGGCTGTGAGTCACTGTGATCGAACGGTGGGGGCATGCCCCCTGCTCTTCCCCTTTGGAAAGCAGTGCGGGTGGGGGCGGGGAGGGGAGGGGGGGGGGGGGTAGGGAGGGAGGGGGGTGTTGCGAACCGCTATCAAACGACAATGGTAATTCTGCCTCCTTACGACGAACACAGACGCGCCTTTTAAGGCAGTGAGCACGATAATTTCACTTTTCAAGAACATGAAGCAATTTCACCATAATAGACAAATGTGCAGAGGGAAGACCTACCACGACGCATGAGCTCGCGCGTCGCGGCCTCCATCGTCGGACGCGTTGGCATCCTTATAAGCCCAGGTCACATTATCTCATCGGGCAAGGCTCTTCGTGAGCAGCACATGAGATCTTCCCCTATTACGGCGTGAAAGGGCCGCTGAAGCGCGAGCAAAGAGTCGCGCGCATCGGAAGCAGGGTACACCGAGAGTCGAGGATGCCTCGACTGCGAGGGAGGGGGGGGGGGGTGGGGGGGTTGTGGGCCGTACAAGACTGTACAAGAGGGGAGGGCTCGTATGCAGAGCTCTAAATAGACAGGCAATGGCGAACCCCTGTAAGGAAGAGTGTAATAAAATTATCGTGCTTCGACTAAGAATAGTTTGCAATAAAACACATTGTAACTCTATAATCCGGCAACAGTTACTGGAATTGAAGGGGTCAAAAAAAATGGGGAGGGCGGTCGTACTGAGGTGGATATTCTCCTTGGCACCTGGGAGTTTCCTGACTGCAAGGGAAGGAAGCCCCGACGTTGGGCTAATATGAGGTGTCGTCAAATATCGATGTTGAGTTTGTAACATCGGTGTAAAAGAGCGACTCTTGACTCGGCGCAGAATCAGCGAGCCTAGCGTTAACTGAAGAGAGAAGAGCCCCCTGACAACAACCCCACCCGCAAATAAATCCGCGACTTGTAACCCCAATCGCGATAAGAACGGCCGATCCACTTCTGCTTCACCGCTGCCCCACAGTCCTCCTTTTTGTCGAACTGACCACTACGATCAACGCTGGCTTTCCCACCAATTACGCGTAGAACACTCTGCGGGTACTTGGCCACATCTCTCTCTTGCTCGAAGTGCGCAGACGGAGCGACGAAACGGGAGAAAGTCTGTGCTTAGTGACGACGAACCGCGACGCGAGCTCACGCGTCGCGGTCTTCCGGTATTAATGCATACCGAAAAATGGAGGCTCTAAAAACCAAGCCAAACCAACATAGAAAATCACTGTGAGACAACAAAGATGTAATCAGATTTTTATTTTCTTCACACGTGACATGATCTCTCATATTGATTTCTTCATAAAACGAAGAAAAGACGAGTATCGACATTCCACTCTAAGCTGAATTTTTTGACGGCTGAATCTTAGCCCAGTGTTGAACTTTAGCTGAAATCGATTTGATTCACGTCAGCACCTTTTTTTCTGCTCTTTAAACTTGCACTATCGGGGTGTCTAAGAACTTCCGACACACATCACACCTTTTTGTCTAACTAGAATTACTTCATCAGATAATTATATCAATCAGCAATATGTACATTAAACATTGCTACGTGTACCTCCCCCTCCCATCGGATGGCACAATGGCTGTTCTTCAATTTTAGAGGTTTCTGAACCCAGTCACTGCTCTTCCCGCGTCACCTCCTTCAAAAACTTTCTCAGTGCGCATGGGTGGTTGGCATGTGGTATCCGCATACAAATAGTTTTGTGGAATGCGATGGATCAGAAAGCCATTGTACCTGCTTCTTTACCCATTCTTTTTTGACGATTCTTAGTTGTGGACGAGCGTCGGTGGTGGGTGGAATTTTTTGCGCTCTAGCTACGGCATCTTACGAAGGGTAGCAGTCGGGACAGTCCTTATTGTGCCCCGCCTACGTCACAGATTCGTGTGGATTCCCTAAAACGCATAGCATTTCTACGGTTATGACCTTGTCCTGAAGACGGACAAAAGCGCATTCTATAGTATTAGTTGGCTCGAGCAGAATCAAGTGCATTTTTTGGTCCAGTTCACTCACCTGACCAGACCGCAGCAACTATTACACATTGTGAAGATAGATTAGATCTTAATCGACAGTCGAGTCACTGAGTGAATCCGTGCCTGGTGCTGTGAGTTGCAAATAACGCGGTACGATGCTCCAGCGTTATTCCGCGTTACGTTTTGCACCTTTGCTGGTTTTATTGCGCTATATGCTCGTTATGGCTAATTGAATTTCCAAAGGTTCGGTCACCTCCATGAATTTGTAGGAAAATAAGCTTTTTTACCTCCACTCTGCACCTTATTAAGCTGCGATACTATGTTTCATTTAGCAACAATTGCTTCAGAATACAAAACAATCTGAGCGACATACGTAACGTCTACCAAAGTAACGGGGGTGGGGGTCACGAGGTCGAATTTCCACTTCGCGGCGGCACCAGTAGGACTCGCCGTATCGATTGCCCCTGGGAGAACGGCCGAGCGTGACTGCGTCACGTCTGCGCTTCCACTCATGCCACACTGCCTCGCATGAAGGCTGCCCCGCCCCCCCCCCACTGGCACTCGCATCCGCCGCGTCGCTCGTCGCGCGCGGCCGCGCGGAAATTCGACCTCGTGACCCCACCCAAGTAACGGTCAAAAGATCGAAACCGTATATATTTCTGACCGCTACAATGTACCATGTTGTATGATATATGCTATATGTTGGTACAAGTTTTGCAAGAGGCCTATGTCTTATCTTCACACGACTTGGTCATTTCACTGCGAATCTCGGCAGCAGGCGAGTGGAGATCCGCACTCACTTTGGCTGCTCAAATCTATGAAACCACCGCAGACCAATTTTCAACCTTGTTCATCGAATCAAAGCGAACTATAGATTCGGGCCCTCCACTCATGCTCGCAAGAATGCGAACAGTTGCAGTCGGATTGCTTTAAAATGCAAAACGCACATTGCGATGAAATGAAGGCAGTGCCAGTCCCGAGCGGTCACCTTCAACAAAAACTGAACCAGTCCTTTGTACCAGTCTACTTACAGGAGGCAGAGGTGGCGTAGTGACAGGTGGCGCACACCCCACTCCCACGGTGCAGGGATCAAATCCTGCATCAACCCGCCCAAGCCAATCAACCCTTCCATTCCTCCGGGGTCGTTAAATTAGTACCAGACTCGACTGGGAGGATGAAAGCACTGACTTGTACATCGGCTGGCCACCCCAAGTCATTTATAGGCCACATCACTTCACCAGCCACCACGATTCTGAATGGAACTAGAATGTGCGGCGCTTTCCAGACAGGGATTGATTAACGCCAAAAACTTTATCCTTTTACTTTAACTTTCTCACAGAAAAGATATCATTACATTTTATATGATGTAAATTATGAAACAACTCCTGGCCGAGATTTTCTAGCAAACCGTCCAAGCAAAAAGCTACACCTCTTGTCCTTTCGATCAATACGAAATCGTCAACAAGTAAGTGAGGTCAAAATGTGTTGAAAAGTTTTGAACAGCCCGATAGATCTCAAGCAAAGAAATCGTCCACGGAAAAAATGAGTTTCATTGTTGCCTATATATTTATGTTGTATTTGCCTGGTAAGGGCCGCAAGTTTCAAGTTTCACGCGAGAAAAGTGAGAATACAGCCAAGATACAGCTCTCCAAATTCTCGGCAAGGTGGGTGGGACATCCGAGTAAAAGCCCCATCTCTTCGTCCGTCACGATTGGGAATGGAGAGGTAGGACTGTTTACGTAACTCTCTGTTCTAACAATACGTCACCGACCGCGGCGGACGATGGGACGGGGCTCGGTGGCCCCAACCACCAGGCCGAGAATTTGGGGAGCCATATCTTAGCCGGATTCGCATTTTTTCGCGTCAACTTTACATTAGGCAAATACTGCATGAAGACACCAGTAACGAAAATTTTTTCGTGAACGATTCCTTTAACATAATTATTTCACGCACAATCTGCAAAATGCCACTCACCGGATCCAAATATTATAAAGATTATCCCTGCCAGAACATTAGCCGCGCTACATAACATAAACGAAGTCATCCATTTGTTAACAAAGCCCTGGAAAGTAAAAGAAATCATTTTATCTTGCAACCATACGTAGCGGCTGACCGCGGCGAGAGAAGTGAAACATAGGGATTTTTGATAACTTCACTTTAGAGTATCAGATAGTCTTTTTTGATTCCGCCTTACTGACCATTGAGCACTTATCTCCCTCTACATTATCCTACGAATAATTACATATTATTTTGCAGTTTTTCACTAACTAGCCACTATCCTCTAGGTGTCCAATTCAGACGAATTTCTTTCCAAAATGAATACTTCTTTCTGCGTTGTATAGCTGTCGCGCAAAAGACACTGCCTTGGTGTTGGGAAATGTTCCGCATTTTTTAGTGGGTTTTCTCGTGGACCTAATGGGCTGACCATTGAAACGCCTGTCCCGTGACCAGTATATGTGTATCCACCATATATTCCCTATTCCCCCAATGCGCATATTTGTGCATTAAAAAAAGGGTAACCATCTTGACCCCTCTTTATCAAAGGTATAACCCAAAACACCTTGGGGGTATTGGAGTCGTCACTGTGAGAGCAAAGGGATCAGTCCACAATTGTGGAGGTTAGAGACCCCGGGAGTAGGCAACGTTGACTTACGGTGAACACTTGCAATTCGTTAAGATCGCCGCAGCTACACACACGACGCTTTGGCATCTACCAATAGTCATAAAAACCTTTTTATTCACACTCTTTCGCTTATGTTTCACTTGTTCCACACCATGAATGAATGAAATACGCCCTATCCACAATTTAATGGTGGACAACGAGTCATTGCATTGCTAATTCCATTGTTTTGCAAGGTGTGGATGTCAGCCTACATATCATGTTATGGCGAGAAAAATGGACCCTTGGATGTAGTGGAGCCGAACCCGATGTGGCGACTCGCAGAGTGCCGCGCACGTCATGTTGACGATTTCGCATCGGATCTCTGGCAGTACACTCAAAAATAAGTAGTTCCTATCAGGTGCTCCTACTGCCGACAGGCTTTCTGACGAAAATCGTTACCCAATCTTCCGTCAGCTTACGGTAGTGAACCATTACGCTGATATATACATACAGTAGCGCTCAAAAGTCTTCGGCCGAATGGTTTTTTACTTGGGTTTTTCACTCGTAATTTTTTCGCGACTGGACCGATACAAGAGAAATTTTAGTATGGTATACTTGGAGACACTGCATACAAAATATACTTTTTGGCGCTCAACGGTGTAAGTTACGTGGTTAAATGCAATTTTTTGTTTTTGGTGTGCCCTCCCTATGCCGTCTCGCTGTGCCGCTGTCATCAAAAGTCGTGGTCTTTTTACAAAATATTGATGTTCTCTGAGGCTTGCTCGTTTTGTTTTTGTAAAGAAAGTCGTTTTTCTTCACCATGTCTTTTTCTTTTTTGGGTGGTCTTGTGGTGAATACTTGTAAAAAACCATGAAAAGTGTCAAGCGGCACTCACTTAGAAGGAAGTGTTGGCTATAGGTTCAGGCACCACATATAAAAATTTTGTCAAATTTGGTCAAGTAGAAAAAAAGATATGACAAAAAAGTTTTGGCCGAAGACTTTTGAGCGCTACTGTATATGCAACGACTATTGAAAAAATGTTGATGTGACTAACAAAAGAACTGTACCATTTTGGAAACGACGCCCAACATCAATGGACCACTAATGTTTCCTAGCATTCCAAACACCATCGAGATCGAAGTTGTGGTCCCTGAGAACGGTGGGGCTATGCAAAGAATGCATGTGAAAAAGCCACAAATACCCGCAGAAAAGAATGCACCTAAAAAACGTTGAGCATGGATTGCCAAGTTAACTGCTCAAAACTTAAAAAAACATCCATGGCACCTACCATATAGAGCAAGTAACGGTAACGCTATATAAGGATGTTCACAATCCGGCAAAGTGGCCAGTGCAATGAGCATTGTGGCTGAGCCAAAAGAACCTAAACACACGGCACATAACGTGACATAATTTAAATGCACACTACGTATTCACCGGAAGAATGGGTCGAACTGGACTATCATTGGTTGAAGAGCGTTGATTGCGTGTCTTCCCCCCTTCCGTGGGCTGGGGGACGCGGCAACTGCCATGACTGCCTTATCAATGACAATCCAGCCGAACCCCACTTTTCAGCAAACGCGGAATGTCCATAAAACGTGTCTGTGTGAAAAGAAACACGTGCAATCGCATACCGATACTTTGGAAAATTTTTGCACACTTAGTGTGGCCGAATATATTATTCCGTTTTAAGTAGTCTGCTATAACCCCAAGAATATTTTTCGATATCAACTGAGATATGAATGGGATCATCGAATAGTATCCGTTCTGCAACAACAATAATCTCACTCAAAGAAAAAGAGCAAGCTGGAGATGTGAGGAGGAGAAAGGGCGGTAGGTAGGGGCACAACTCGGGAAATCATCCAATAGAAATTCGTGTTTGCCCTCCTTTTCTGCACCCACAGGCTGGTCGCTCGGAATCCGCTCCGGCGCGGTCACGCCCAATACGGCACCGCTCCTCTTCGGGCCACAAACCACTTAGAAATATTTTTTTGGTAGAGAACTTAAAACACCGGAGAGAGTAAACTTGCCAGATTGTAAAATATTAAAGTAGGGATGCTTAGCAGTGTAACAGTAGGGAGAGAACGAAATAAAATGGCTGGAAACTCGAGAAGTAGAACCCGAAAACTGCCCGTCTTTCGCGTCCCTCTGCGTCACTAGCCAGGGGTAGATTGTAGACGGACGAGAACCAGCCACGAATCAGAACAACATGCCGTGCTGCGGAATCGTGACAAAAATCCGAGCCGCACTTTTACACTGCGAGTTTCGCTACACCTCTACTGAAGTGGAAGGTTTGTTTCCAGAGAACATGTATTCCCATTTCTCATATTCTCCCGATCCTTCTGCCTTTGAAGTAGGAGACGAACGCAACTCACAGAATTCAGTGGTAGCATGAGCTCTTCTTTAATAAAACTCGGCAGAAACGCTTGTAATAAAGAGGCTTGCAGATTATAGGTATATTGACAAAGTACAGCGGCAATCAGTGGTATAGATGTGAGCATTGCTCTCCATGGCACAGGTCCAATACTCTGAAAGTAAACATAGCGAATTTCTGCGAATACTTAAAACTCTATCCATCCACTTTGTGTATAAAATTAAACAGCACGTTCCATTCGGTTCGTAACAAACCACACCCACGACAAACCACACCCACGACGCTTTTGCCTTGAGTCAAGTCACGTGCTTTTCAACGGACTAATCTATAGCCTACAAAACTATTATCAAAGTGAGCCTCCTATATCTTGTACGGCAAATGCTGTGAACCATCTAATGATCGCGAAATTTTTCCAATAATCTGTAGGAGGAGCAGATGAGGCATCGCCAAGACTCAAAAAGCAATGGCCGCGCAGCATTTTCGCCATTGTTGCGGCAAGCAATCAAAGCCGGTGAGACCTCGCATCGCGATGTCGCACCGGCTCCTCCTGCAGAACACCTGTTTCCACCTAAAATCGATATGAAAACAACGCCCACCTTTGCGTGAGTATGCTGAATCTGTTCAGCGAGATATGCTTTCTCATCTTCTGAGATGCATTTGTGAGTAGTTGGTGAATTCGTTACATATAAGTAAAATCCAACGAGCCACACACAACCCAATGCACCGAATAAGTAGAATATCGAGGGCCAGCCAATACTCGAAGAGCACAGATGAGCCGATATTAATGAAGACAAGGAGGCTGCAATCTGGAACATTTCGCTGAAAAGTCAAGCAGAAGAACGGAATAAAGGAACGGAAATGTTCGTAAATCACAGGCCATACTACTCGTGCTCCGCGGCTGCAAACGCATGCAAGGGTAATGAGGTTTTATTTTACACCAAAAATCGTAATCCTTATAGCCTTTTGCGACGTTTAGCCAAGCAATTGACGGCGGCGAGAAGTGCGGAATCTTGAGAGACTATCTGTGCTTTCCGAGGCTAACTCCCACGCACTTCAACATGATAACGCGCCCAGGGTCCAGGGGTTGTACACTTATGTCGAATTTTCGCTTCGCGACGTCGCACTCGCGGCGCCATCAGCACCACTTGCCGCGACCGGTCGGAATTCCGCTCAGGACGCAAGGGTCTGTTACCGTAGAGGTCCTTTAAGAAAAAGCTTCTCGACACCTCCGCTTCCAGATGTGAAGGGCAAGAACCGCGACTCGCTGACATTCAATTACTAACCGGACTGTGTTATCCAAGAAGCCTCATTTTTGAGCTTGAAGAGCTAGAAAAAAAAGAAACCTGGTTTCCGGAAGTGTATAATGCTGCTACCGTCGACTTTTCTGCTGGTGCAAACCATTTACCAACAAGACATGACAGACACGGGAAAAAGAAGCCCTAAATATGCATTTTGCGAGGGCCACAGAGCCTATTTCAAGGCAAACTAATATCAATCAGTTGCAGCTATTTACAAAAAGTAAAATCTTGCAAACCTCGCCAAGTCCCATGAAAAGTCTGGAGACGAAATATGCATAGTAGGACCACCGAGAAAGCAAAGGAGTCAGCAGAGTGACAATGATGTAGTCTAATGTAACGACTGTAAAAAATATTGAATCAAAGAGCATGAAAAATCAGCCGCACGAATTGTACAGCGCATCCTCACTTATAAGTATCGTCTTCGGACCGTACTTATCAGCCAGTACACCAGCAAACGAAATTGTCGCCAAGCCACCGTAAAAAGTGGCCGACAACAGAACAGACTGCATTGGCGGACTCCATAGAAAATCGCCCTAAACCTATTGAGCAGATCACAATGATTATTCAATCATAGTATTACAATAACATTTGATATTTTTAATTTTTGATAACTGCTGTTTATCGCCGCAGCTCACGATGCGAAAGTTACTATACAAGGATGCTGAGTTATGGGCAAAAGCTTCGGTGCCGGACGAGACTCGAACCCGTCCGGCACCGAAGCTTTTGCCCATAACTCAGCATCCTTGTATTACAATAACTATTCAATCATATTTATTAAATCACGGCGTGCGGAGCAGAACAAGGTATGCGGCGCGGTATAATGCGTGCGAGCTAGAAGCGCAGTAAGTTGTTGGGTTCCAGGGCGATTTCGTGCCATCCGTCTGATAAAGAGCAGGACAAGGTGAAAAGCCATAGGGCCCTACGACACACGGCACCCTCAGCTCGCCTACTCGCTGTGCACGTAGCACACTGCGCTAGCTCGGCTTGTCCGCGGGGTCTTCACGATACACACTCGGGTTGAATTTGCTACTGTTTTGCACAAATTGTGCTCTCGCAAATGGATAGGAATGCATATCAGGCCGTTCAAGTTGGGGACTTTGATGTGTTTGTCTCATTGTCTGTTTGTCTGTCCGTGTGTCCGTCGGAGGAAAGTGTCGAAGGCGATCAGAAAAGTCGCTCGAAGAGAGGATCTGGAGAATATTGATAGCGGTCGGCGAAGCCTACTTCAATAATGGAAGATCAGCTAGCGCTGATCGATTCGACTGATATTCACAATAAGTATTGAGGGAAATCAAAACTGAAAGTCGCCGTGGGACACCAGTCGGCACATTAGAGGTAAGAGAAGAAGCGATGAACGGCGGAGGATCTCGAATTGAAAAAGCGCGCCTTGGAGGCATTATCGGTATCTCTTTGCGCTGCGATCATGCTCCTTCGCATCCGCTGAGCGAGTTGCTGGGAGGGCAGAGCAGTGATCGCGGCTGACTGGCTGAGCCACTCGCCGTCTGGATCTAACCCGGAGCGGCTATTGATGCACGGGGCAAAAGGGAGGAGTGAGGAAAAAAGTTTTCAGATCCCCGTTTTCAGGGTTTTTGATTGTTTTATAGCGTTCTTCCTCTGCTGTTGCAGTACTGCACACTTCGACATGCGCAAGTCACAGTTATTCCCAATCTGTCGACATTGCCCTGACGGTCTTTGAGGTGTGGTAAGGAAAGATGAACAAAAACATAACATAATAAAATAAAATCTCAGAACATTCGGCTCTTTTGGAATTCTTACCGTATATCCAGCTTGCACCGCGCTCTGCTGATCATAATTTAATGAGTAACACCTCGGGGGTGCTGTGGTGGTATTCGGGAGGGAATGGCTAGTAGAGTGATGACTTGTGAAAGCTGTGGAATTAACCATACACACAATAGCCATACTCAAGTCTAGTCTCATTGATACAGTTACAAAAAGACCTGAAAAGAAATGCTGAGGGCATATCAGAACTTGGCTTCAGATACAAAAAAGAAAATTTGTAACTGCAGCGAACCCGTAGTTAACATCATACAAATCCGCAGACGAGTGGACTTCGTGGAGAAAAGCGGATAACGTGGAACTTTGGCCGTTTTTACTTCGTCTGACTTTTCCATGCCGGTCGTTTCTGCAAACAAAATTTTCGTCGTTTCATTCAATGGACTCATTGTCTGATGCCACTGAGGAGCAACTACCTTACGAATGCTCTGAGCGTACGAAATACGAAATCCTGACATAAGGGTACACTCAGCAAGACCCACTAGATGAGCGACGTATTCGATCGTGCCTGGTCACCAAGAAAAGCGGCACACCGATCGCGATCGGGTATGAAGGTCGCAAACTCAATCATAACTATTGGGCTTGCCCCCGGAGAATGTGTGAGGTCACTAGTGCACGAAATAAGAGTAGCGGCTCGAGCAGGATAGCGCGCTTTCAAGGTGAAACCAAAACACAACTATTCTTTCCCTCATCAACAGGTAAACAAGGCGGGGCGGATGCCGGCTTTGAGGAAGAGATCTGCACTTGGAGGCTACACTGTACGCACACTGCGCTGCAAATCACTATCTGATTAGGGTCTAGGCATGCACAATCCAAACTTGAGTCGAGCCGACCGACAGAGAAATAAGAAGTTCATAATGGATATAATCTTCGTAAGCAATGGCTCTGAGATAACTCCAATATGACGAGCGATAAAAAAGCTTCCACTCAACCACAACCAGGAAGTCGTTAAACGCGCGCGCTTCGGGAACAACTTTTTTGTAATTTTACCGTTTTTTTTAATATAATGCTGCAGCTCATTGGGACAGGGGTCTACTTTGTTTTCTTGCTTACTGGTTGGGAAAAGTCATTCCTACAATGGTTCTGTTGAGGAACTCTTGGACTCTTTTTGCAACTCGCTTTATCAAGGCATTGTCTGCGGTGTCATTTGAAGAAATCAACACAAAGATAAATGCACTCTTCAAAGTAAAGAGGGGCAGGAGATAGATGAAGGAAAAACAAAGAGTAGTTTACTGTTTAACTCTACGGTTTTCGATCCCTGCTGAGCCATAAAGCATACGTAGTGAGGATAGTGTCAGGCTTAGATCGACAGGCCGGAAAGAAACCCAGCTCCAGAAAACATCCAGAGCAGCAAAAAGTGTCAGTGATAAAGCCAGGATGCCATCCGGAAGTGCCGCGCAGGATCTCGCCCGGATCGTGGTCAGTGCATGAGGGAGAACAACCTCCGCCACCGAAGCTGATTCGAGTTGACACCTTGAACGTGAGATAGCCAACAGGCAGGTCTCAGAAAACTACTAACCTGATGAAGCGCAGGAACGTGCAAGTCCTATCCTTCATAAGACACGCGGAAAGAATCTAAGGTGAAAGAGATCAGAGTGGTGTAAAACTCTTGTACAACGGAGGAGCCCTTAAGGACTCTGTTTCCGCAGAGGATAGGACTAGCGCGGAACATTGGCTGGACCATAATGATCGTGTATGCGTATGCAACCGCAAGCTGGCTGCCACATATGAAGCCATCAGGTCAACTGGAAGGTGATTACCTCACCATAGCAGGTTATGTGGACGGTCACATCGGAAGAGACAGAGAAAGGTTTTAGAGAGTGCATTGGGCAGGGGAACTGGAAGGAAAGCTAAGGAAAGCTGAGGGAGAGAGCTTACCAGGAAGGCTTTGAACCTCCCATGGAACTTCGCATAGAAAACAGACAGGTCGATAGAGTTTTGAATGCTGATAACAATTCTAAGAACCAAAAGTGCTACAGGCTGCTCTGAAGCTAACTGGGAGGGGATGAAGTTAGCATGCGATTGCTCATTGATTGGGTACTCTGCTTTCATGGCTCACCAAAAGGTCAAATCCAGGGGGCAAACCAACAGTTTACCACCGTTAGGACAAAAGCGCCACGTGTACCGTTCCTGCTCAAACGGTTAGTCCCGTTGATGTGCCACTTCAAGCAAAGTATACCGCAAATGAGTCATGGCAAACAAATTTTGACCCCTCCTAACTTCTTCAGAGCAGCCCGTAGCACTTTTGATTTTCATATCTGCAATCAGCATTTGAAACCATCGACCTATTTGGGTCTCTATTTGAACTCCCATGGGAAGTTGAAAGCCCTTCCTGGTTAGCTACAGCTCACGACTTAGCCATCTGCAGTATGTTGTTCAAAAAAAAAAACTCTAAAACTTATCATCTTCACCAGAGAAAGGCAGGCGGAAACAGACCATGTGCTTGTGAGACAATCGTTCCTTCAAGACGCCAAGGAGATCAAGGTACTGCCAGGAGAAGAGCTGACCACTGAGCACAGGTCCCTCCTTGTGGACCTTGTCACAGAGCTTCCTTGGAAAATAAGGATGAGACTCAGAGTTCAATTCAAGAGACCTGGAATAGGGCCACCAAGGTCATTCTCCGGTGTCCCAAGAAACTTCGTCCCTGAATACGAATCAATTCATCCTCTAACAGAAAATACGACCCGATTGGAAATTTATCAACCCTTGCTTGATGTTAATGGGTACTAAGCATATCTTAGTCAATCCACCAGTTGCAAACAGAGGCTCTGCCTGCAGCTGATAGATCGAACTGGAAATTCCGACAGTTAAAGTCCAGGCACATCAAAACCATGTTTGACTTTTAGATGGAATAAGAACTTGATAACTTCTACCGTCTTACGCTACACCCTTTGGGGAATTCTGCAGCAAACAACTTGATTGTGTCATCATCCGGCTGGAAGGAAACTATCTCAATTACTGCATTTTCCATGATGACGTCCATCCACCGTAAAATAAAAGTATGAAAATTGTAGGAAATTTGAACGAACATACACATTTTCCCCATCCATCCAACACCGTCAATCTCGTACTAACGGATCACCACCTATTCTGATCACCACCTCACTTTTTCGAAAAGTATCATTCCCCATGAAAATGATGTCAAACCGACATCTAATTTTTCTTCAAGCAGAAGTCTGCGAGATTCAACGAAAAAACAGCTCGAACAGCTTCCGATGCGTAGCAGTACGCACTACATCATTGTGTATAATTGTGGGAATATTTGTTGGATGAAGATAACGCCGAAGTAATAGGAAAAAGAAAAACAAAATCAGCTATATGGTATTATGAAACCTAAGGACCGATTTGATAGGAGACCAGCGATGGCATGAGAGCTGCATCACTTCACACATTAATTGTATGAAACTCCTCAGACTCGAAATATTCGTGTCAAGAATAGCTAGACCTTGCAGGACCGGAACAAGCGCACGGAACAAGGCAGATCGCAGAAGAAATAGGGCTATTTCAGAAAGTCAGATACTCGATATCTTGAAGTGAGGGAAAAACGTTTCTTGGTGAAGTCAAGTTGAGTAAAAAAGCATGCCAGTGGTTCAAGAGAGTACAAGCAAACTTTTGCTATGAAAAACGTTCTTATCAGATACGTTTCCATCGATTTCAAGTAGACTGTTAAGAGGGAGACACGATTCTTGTATGTGACTTCCTTACACTAACCCTCTGAAAACACGAATTACACATTGCTTGTGAATACTTCTATAACTTTTGTAATTTGATGTAGTCACTATCTTTCGGTATCTCGACGGTGTTTTAACGAGAAATTTGCATGCTAGTAACGCACTAATCAGGTAAGAAGTCTGTTGAGAAGAGGTAATAATACATGAAAAACTAGGAAAAAACCAGGTACTCGCAGTTTTGTAGCTAGACAATGAATGAAAAGTTACTCATCCGATTCAGACGTTTGCACGAATAATCCAATTTAATGCTCTTTCCCATTCCCGATGTTATATGCATAAGTCGCGTTTTCGAATCAACATACAACTAAATTTACACATCCAGTCTATAAGTTCACAGTACGTTTTTCAATCGCAATCAGGCTCCCAGACGATGGAGTCAATGGCTCCAAGGCATGGCAGGGACCTTCTGAGGCCTAATTATATAGTCAGTGTAGAGCCCACGATCTACACCTCCTAAAACAAACTTTATTTCTTTTGTTTTCAGTAAACCGTGGGTTGTCAGCCTTTTCATTGGAAAACGTAATTTAGGTCAGTTGGCGTATATCAAAATCAGAGTCACGTTCACCCGTGGATAATCTTTGTTCGACTACTGTCTATTAAAGACCACCTCGCGATAACGAGAGCGTTCCACCACCAAGTGCAAAACTACAGGGGGTGCCAAGAAAGGTAATTTTGTTCGCGGTTCATTTACGCTAGGTATACAAAACAGAAGGTAATGCAAGAGATGAAATATCAGGACAAAATGTTCCTGGAATGTTCTTTTCAGAGTAGGAATAAGCTATAGCTCACTACTTTCACCGTCACAAAAAATGTGGAATCTTTAGTCAGCACAGTCGGGCTATAGAGCACCTACGGCTTTAAGGTCCGCTTAGAACAGCGGAGCCAAGTTCCGTGGTAGGTCTTTTGTGGAAAACCTCCGAAGGATTGGCCCTTCGGTTCATGGAAGTCACAGAGCTTTTGCTGCTCGGACAAAGCTTGATCCGAAGTGTCATATTTCATGCCTCAGACCCCCTCTGGAGGGGTTCCAATGGTACTTCCAGCTCTTGGAGACGAAGGGTGTTGGGAACCCGATGAAGTCAAGGACCCCACTCGGGATAAGAATCATCCCCCCTCAGGCACTCAAAAAAAAACGGACCTCAGCAAGGTTGTGAACGAGAGTGGCAAACCTAGGATTTTGTCGAATTGAGGTGACACATCATGCTCACTCAGAATAAGCTCCCGATCCTGTCGTGCAGGGGGTTGTTACGGAGTTTAGTGATAGTATGAGGTGTGCTCTTGAGTTTGCGGATGGAAATACCTTGGAATGGAAAATAAGTTCGACCAATGCGGGGTTGAATGCGGAGGAAAAAATTACTTTTTCGGCACCCCCTGTATAGAATCGTCTGCAACTGGCAAGCCCACCTAGATTCAATTTCGAAGCATATGCGAACATAACAAGGAGTGCAATTGTGGCAGTTATGGTAATAACTGAAGCAAATTTAGACGTAACACCGACTCGCATAATCTGCCAAGTTTTGCGAACAGTGCAGCTATGTTGCACGGCAGTAATACCCAATGAACTTTGATGCTTTGAATCTTCAGCGACCAAGCAAATAACATTTCAAGTATTTGAATAATCTAGTGATGTTATCCACAAACTGCAGATCGACAATGTTTACGGTTATTCTGGGAAATACTTAGCAAGAAACTGAAATTTATGACGCTGAAACTGCGAACCGACCATCTAAAACAGAATTTTTTTCGTTGAAGTCCACTGGAAAACTGATAAATTCTTAATCACTCGGTATCTTCAGTCTAGTCCCTTCGAAATGCCTTCCGTTACTCATGTGATCCGCCAAAACTCGGTCTGTTAACTTGTGAGAGAAAATTCTACAAATCTCTTCCTCCCCCAACTAACGCAGATACATTCATCAATTTCGTCACAAGATTTCGGGAGCGCTTCTCAAAGGAAGTTGGGTGTCTAGTTGAGCAAGCTTTTTCCTCGGAGATGGCTCACACAAAACAGTCCATCAATTGAGGTCCGGAGAACTGGAAGGCCATTCGTTTTGTGTTATGAAGTCAGACAGCTACTCAGCGCACCAGTTCTGGTTCACCTTTGCTTTGTGTCAGAATATTTTTGGAAGCACCACTGGTCTTCTCCGAAGTGAAAATCGGCCCACAGCTTCTCAAGTTTTTTCAACATAATCTTGTAAACGGCTGCGTTGATTATCAAGGCAGCTACGACGAAAACGAGTGTAGTTTTTTTCTTGAGATGTGTTTCCTCCCCAAACCATAATAGATTGATGCTTTTTCGCACTTTCCTGAAGTGATTCTTCATCAGTAGCATCAACAAGCGAGTCCCCAATAATCCTCTTATCTTGGGAGTTGAACACTTGATTCAGCGTGAAAATCTTTTCATCGCTAAACACGATGTCTCGAGGGCGTGCCACCGTGAATCGTTGCAACAACCTTTTGCATCTTTCCAACTCCTCTTCTTCAGAATGTCCGTCAGTTCGCGGTTCGGCGAACGATAAACTTCTTGAGCTTTCTTCTGATATACTCCTTACTGACCATTAGCTTATTCCGACGTCTTTTACCCTGTGGCACATCGATCTCCTGGCGTCTTTTCGGATTTTTTCTCTCACGAGTTTCACATTTTCCCGGTTCGTAGCTGTCGCGGAACGCGACTGTCCCTGTGGGCGCACCGCGCGCCCGGCCCCGCCCCCAGTCCGTGGCTCTATAAAAGGGGTCGCCTCTGCCAGTCGGTGCTTAGACACTTTCCCCCCGGGAGGAGAGGGCACCGGGCTATGGCTGCTAGGATGCCAGGCTGGACTGTAGAGGGTAAGAGCTTGTCTCTTACGCTCTGCAGGCCGACATGGACGCGGTGCGGTCGGGCGGACCGCGGCCGGCTTGGTTGAGCGCTGGCATGCCCACGTCCGTTACACCCGAGGACGTGGACGGCTGCAGGCGGGGTAGATAGCCTGCAGGGTGCAGGAAGTTACCGCAGTTACCGCTGATATACCAATAGTTGACCCTTGGGGGGATGAAGCACGGTCGGACCTGAGTCCTGGCAGGAAGATAAGAGTAGGGCGACTATGCGGATAATATATGTATAATAAATATGGGTGCTGTAATCCTTGTACTTGCTGTCGTATCAAGGGTAATAATAGGTAGAAGTGTGAGAGCCAGTACCTCCGGGAAGCGGCGGCCATACTGTGGGGAAAGCAGTATGGTTCCTGGGGAAGCCCACGGGAGCAGTGACAACCCGCAGGCATAGCAGCCGGGTGGCGTAGAGTCCGGAGACCCGTAACCACGATGCTGTTGCGCTAGCGGTTAGGAGGGCAACCGCCCGATGAGCCGCAACATGGTGCAATCGGACCGTGGATTCGGGCCCGTCTGTTGTGCATCACAACAGGGTCCCAGGAGAGGATGGCCTACCACTTAGGGTCTCGTCCACTGTTCCGTGGGTCGGGATGAATATCGCGGAGTACCAGACCTTTGAGGGGCACCCGGGTTTCCCCGCCCTCACTACCTCGGGTGCATATCCCAAATTCTGGCTTAGCCAACCCCTTCTGGTATGGATTCCACACCGGGATGTCAAGCGCCGGCCGAAGAGGAGGGAGCATTTGGTCCGTAGGACTGTGGCAACCTGCCGACTTGTGCTTCCACTGGCCAGTCCTCTTCGTACGGTGCGAAGCCCGGGTTAGGGGTGCGACCCTGATCGCATTCCTCCTAGTAAGGAATCACCTGGCTACGGTACTGGAATGGGCCGGTAAGCATTGGGCTGTTAGGGGCGGCCAGTACTGGGCTACTAGAGTCAGGGGACCTAGTAGTTAGGGGGTGCTCCAATAGGACTCGGTGTTGGATGGCCAGGGCGGCTGCCAGCATCATGCCCTGTACAGAGGGGTACAGCTGCATAAAAGAGGACCTATTGCAGGGCTCTTCCCGAAGCGCGCTGTCCGCTGGTATGGGAGGCCACCGGACGGGGGGAGCAGCTCCGCGCCATTGCAGGGGCATGGCAACTAGGACTGAATGGGCACGGCGTTACTTTTACATTTGGTTTCCATCTCAGTAAGGGGCCATAGAAGGGTCTGGTACATCCGTATTCATCCCAGGTGAGCGTTTCTCAAGGTATTTGTCTCTAAATCCATTTCAGGACAGAACAACCACTTTTCCTATTTATCTACTCATCACAACACCTACAGCAATACAGCACCAGTTGGTAAGTATTTTACCTTCCTTTTCCGCTCATTGTACATGTTTACAATGTTTTCCGTTGCCCTATGGGTGTCTCCTCCTCCCAGCTTGGTTCCGTCATTTTTCATAGTGTTAACGCTGTTATTTGTTTTCGCGTCTCATCTCTCTCATGTATTCCTCCTTTCTTCCTCAATATCCCTTTTTCTTCCAAACCCCCCTTTTTTTCCTCTTTCCTTTCTTTTCGGTTCCATTTTTGCCTATTTTTGTCGAGTTCCTCCGATTCCGATCGATTATTTCATTCACATCTTTTTTCCGTTCGAGATCGATCGAAGTCGGTGAGAATCGACGCCTTTCCCAGCTCTCGCTGCGCTTTCCCACGCTCGCGTCGGGAAAGAGCGGAGAGAGCAGGCATATGCATGAGAGAGCGCAGTTAACGCTCTGGGAAAGTCGCACGCTATCGATTGTGCCTTGCATAGCGCTCCCGTGTGACGTCATGAGAGCGCCGCTGTCGGCAACTCAATCGATAACGTGCTGACGTATTGATTGTTTTCGTGTCACCACATATATCGCGATTCGCCGTGACATTTCTATCTTGAGTCATTATGACAGCTTCGATTGATTTCGACATCTTCAAGCAAGAACTGGCACGAGCGATTCGCGAACTTCAGAACGCGAGCTCCACCGTCGATTTGCAGCTCCTTGAGGAGCTTCGTATCGACGATGAAGATCGCGACGAATCGTCGTACAGGACACTCGTGGCAACCAGGCAACGCAACCTTTTGGTTGCGCAGGCCCAGCTTTCACGAGCGCTTCATGAGACGCAGCAGTACTGGGATTCCGTACTGCAGAGCACTGATCGATTGGGCGACGAGGAACAACGCCGCAACCTCTATGAGCGGGCCCTTCTCCATTGGCAAAGCCAAGGAGGGGACCAGATTCAGAGAGAGGCGAAGAACCTCGCCGACCAAATCGACGTCGCTCTTCAGTTATTACCGCAGGTATACACGCCGCAATTACCGCAAGCTGCTGATCGTCAGCCCATGACACCTACGCAGCCTCAGCAGCGTAGATCTGGACTGATGACACCGGCAACTTCAACGGTCATCAACAAGAATCCCGACGGCAATAGCCGCTGGAACGACAAGTTGAAAACCGTTGAACATTTACCGCGAACATTTCCGCATGCTCAGGTCTGCTCCGACGAAGAAATTCGTCAGGGACAACATGAGCCTTTACCGCAAGAACAAGTTGTTCGCCTACCGAAGTTCGACCTGCCCATGTTTGCAGGCGACATCGATAGGTTTCCCGAATTTTGGGACGCTTTCAATTCGGCGGTGCATGCCAATCCCACTATATCGCCTGTCGTAAAATTCCATCACCTGAGAAGTCTTCTCAAGGGTGACGCACAGGCTATCGTAGCGGGGTACGACATAACACAGTCGAACTACGAACTCGCCATTAAAACATTGCAGGAGACCTACTACAGGCCTCAACTAATCCGCACTCAACTTAGTGTGCGATTACAAACTATGAGACCTGCAGGTACGTCACCGCTTCACCAAAGGACGACACTCGCGCAGATAAGGTCCCTATGGCTCCAACTTGAAAAACTTGGAGACCACGAGGACAATATCTTCGTGATGCGCCTTATTCGACAAAAATTTCCGCAAAGAACGCTGGAGCATCTCGGCACGATCGAGACGGCAGATCCTATCCCATGGAAGATCCCACAGCTTCTATCGGGCTTAGATCGCGCCATCAAGACCTTCGAGACCATCGCGGATACCGCAGAGCAAACCCATGCCGACATACATACTCTAGCCCTGCGCACCGAGAAAGAAGCACGAACTCCCAACCGAGAGTCATCGCGCTCCTGTCGTCATCGTTGTTGCACTCGGTCACAGACACCTACACGGCGAACTATGAGACCTTGTTCGCGACATGCATGTGTATTCTGCAATCGGTTTGGCCATGCCGCTGCAGATTGCCACCTCGTCACAGAGAGAGAAGCTCGCGCAATAGTCGTAGCTGAAGAAAATCTCTGCCGTCAATGCTTCGCGCCTGGACATACTGCTTCGCAGTGCGACAGCCCACCTTGTCAGCTCTGCAGGCGTGATCATCATGTCACCCTTTGCTCACGCTTTAGCTATCGCTCCACTTCTCGTTCACCATCAGCACCTCCGAGAAGAGCGACTCGAGAAGTCTCCTTCTGTGAACCGAGTTCCTCCTCTCGTAAGGTTTCTTCACCTTATCCACGTCGGTCACGATCCTCTTCTAGAGAATCGCGACAGAACACTCTAACCGCAGACGTTCCTCAGCTACCACACCGATCCCAATCAGAGAAATCCGAAGATACAGAGGATGAAGATTGTACTAAAGATTCTTGTTCCTCCGTAAATCATTCACTTTTTTCATCATCTGACCCCTTCGGATTCGACCCATCTACTCACGGCCATCACTATTTCTAAATACCAAAGATTACATTACGCCGGCACTACTCTTCTTACCGCTACACTACGTTTTCACTTCTTCACCCTCTAGTTATCGTACAACATTCATCTGCCATGACTATCATCGACCGATGAATTTGTTCGTTCCGTACACTTTCGTGCTATCAGGAACGCATACATCAATCGATCAGTCAGGCACCCTATCCCGCTTCAGTTACACATTTTTCAGGTATATCTACAGCCAGCAAGCCAACATCAAAAAGGATGCAACCTCCAAGGCAGGTGAAAAGAGCAGCAAGCAGGTAATCCCCCTCTTGATCAGTTTCATCATGTTATTGTATTTCTTGTTGTTCTCTTAGTATCTTTATCCTCCTTGTTATTGTAGTTGTTCACAGGCATATTCTTTGTGTGTGTTTACTTCACTTAGTGTTGCATGGTTATTTTTCACCACCATAGTTATTTCGTGTTCACTTAGGTTTCATCATCGTAGATTACTGTATAATATTTTTTTGATGTGTCACTCTCTCCTCATTTACCTAGGATTCCACCATCTCACTCCTCACCTAATTTCTTATTCTTTCACCTTTTTCCT
Organism: Trichostrongylus colubriformis; assembly: GCA_963978905.1. Classification (NCBI taxonomy): domain Eukaryota; kingdom Metazoa; phylum Nematoda; class Chromadorea; order Rhabditida; family Trichostrongylidae; genus Trichostrongylus; species Trichostrongylus colubriformis. The sequence continues at coordinate 27,890,855 of OZ022261.1, read as the reverse complement.
CTTCCTTCCATTCCTTAGGTTATCCCCCCTTTCCGTCTGCTCGTTTCACTCAAGACTACGACGCCAGCCCAAGATCAGCCTATTACACCTGGATCCCAGGTAAGTGAAGTGACTGATTCCGGTTCTATTGTGAATGTTGTTTCGCCTGCCGAGCCATCTCCCCTCGACCGTGCCGAAGACCTTGCGCCTTCGCAGGTGGAAGAGGACGATGGACTCCCAGGACTGCAGATACTGGAGTTGAATGCGGAGCCTCAACCAGAGGAGATGGATCAATCTGTCCCTCCGGACCAGACTCCGGGGCCAACTCCAGCTCCGCAGTCCGAACACTCGGCAGATTTGGTTACCGCTTCAGCTGCCCAGCAGCAGAAATTACCGCAATTCACAACAACTAGAGAGAAGGCCATTCACTCACCCTTCGTTGGCTCGAAGCCAGCCGCCGTTACGGCACCGGCTGCTCCGACCACCGGAGAGAATGAACCTTCACAGTTACCGCAGGAAGCGCCTATGGAGCTTTCCTTTGATCCGCGAAAGCAGAATGCCAACGACTACTCTCGCATTCTACGTAATGTAGGCAAAGTCATGCGCCAAGCGCACGACGACTACTTGCGTGAGTTCGAGAGCATTCGTTCTCAAGCAATACCACCTAAATCTCCTGAAGAGCCATCTGCTTTCGCGCCGATCAAGAGAAATCCTGCGCCATCGGATGTCTTCCCATTGCCACCAGTTACCGCACATAGCTCGTTCTTCGTCAATCAACACACCGTCGAAGAACTTACCGTAATGCAACTTCAGGCAGTATTCCGTTTTATACGTTGTTATGAAACGGAGTTCATGCCACCCAATTACGATGCGCCTTATATTTTAGAAGTTGATACCCGTATAGCTGTACTGAGTATCATTAACTCAATGAATCTGCTTGAGCGCACGTCGGATAATGCTATTAAGCTTATCAAACAGCTCGCAGACTCAGTTGCAGTGCAGCCATATGAGGCATTCAGCTTCACAGTTCTTACCGCGTGGGCTCAAGAGATTATTCACAGCCTTACCGCCATGTCAGTACACAGGGACATTATTCAAGAAGCAATAATCCCTTGCTTCGCTGATAATCGTTACCGCACTATTTTACAAGAAGCATTTGGACGATGTTACATCTCTGCCAGGCATGTCGGAACGTTGTTAGCGAGAGCCTCAGGTCTGAGTGCTTTCCTGACACGTTACCTACGGGCTATAGAGGTGGCACGAATGCTTATCGTAGCTAAGTTACCGCAAGGAGAGTCGCAAGCCCAGTCCTTCGTTAAGGACATCCAACAAGCTCATCCAGGCAAACCTCCTAGATCACCAGCACTTTTCACGCAGACTCTTCAGTGGTGGAGAGATAATTACTCTCGAGAGCTGCAACACCAACAGACTCAACGTCTTGTTGATCAGTGGTCAGCTCAAGTGAGTAATTCACCGCAGCCTCCGGCAGCGACTCCTCCACCAGTGAAACAGTTTCAATCAGGAGGTTTTGATAGGCCGTCAGCGCAGCCTTCGCCGGCGGTTCCACCGCCGCCGGAGCGACCTGATTGGCATGGATTCAGAATCCCCAAGTTACCGAAGCAAGATGTACGTTCAGACACCTCGACTCGTTCCTCCGGCTCCTCGGCCCCCACTTCTTCTCGTGCTCGGGAGGATGGACCTAGGTCCAGGAATCCCCGGGCGAGGAAGCGCGGTCGAGAGCAGTCTAGGGTAAGAAGGACTTTGAGTGAGCCTGAACGCAGACGTCACCGCTACGACGAAAAAAGCATGCAGTCACCGTTACCGCATTGGGTCGAGCCTCAGCGGACGACCCCTGAAGAGAATCAGCCACCATGTATCTTCTGTTCTCACAGAGATCATTGTTCGGCTGAGTGCCATTATAGACGCCGATTGTCCGAAAGAGCAGATCTGCTTAGAGATCTTAAGATCTGCAGTAATTGTCTTAAGGACCACTACGGCGTTTGTTCTCGCAGAGAAGCATGTCTGACATGCGCGCAGAGAGGTCATCATCAGGCCGTCTGTGAGCAGAACAGATATGTAGAGGTGGACATTACAACTCCAACTGTACGGTTTTATGAAGATCTCACTAGAGACACTTACGTCCCCGGTCCTGGTGAAATCCGTTCAGCCGAAAAGTCGTCGAGCTGCGGAGGTCCTAGTGGACAAGGGAGACGTTCGGGTCTTAGTCCATCTCCCAATGTGTTAGCGCGACAGGCGGGTTACGGAGCGGTCTCCCGTAGGCCAAGATCTCGTACCCGTCCACTTTATCCGACCGGGCAAGGACCCTCTACAAGGCAGTAGAGGACTTAGCCCAATAGAGATAGTTTCCGCATTTTGTGTGATGTAAGGTTACCGCCTTTGGACATTATTTGCTGAAGAGTCGACATCGCCTTTTGTTGTAGTCTTAGATGTTACCGCTTTTGTTGAAGGCTTGGCAGACCCTCTTTCCATTATGAAGTTCATCCATAGAAGTCTTTTTAGCTAATAACCAAGTAGTCAATAATTGTAGCCATTTTCAGCCAACCTCTGTAGTCAAATAAACCAATCATTTCAGGAAACTTTGTCTGCCATTAGCTTTAGGGTTATCGCATTTTCCCTCTACTGCCAGAGTAGAAACTCAACAGCAGTTACCGCCGATATCCGGCGCCATGGAAGATCAACAATGATGGGCAAGGACGATCAACGATGATGGGCAAGGACGGTCGACAGAGATGGGCAAGGACAGTCAACTAAGATGGGCACGTGGCAGCAACATGGACGTCGATATTAGCTATCAACAACAACAACGTCGTCGTCGTCTCGTAGCTGTCAACAACAACAACGTCGTCGTCTGGTGGCTGTTTGGTGGAGATGGTGTTGGAAGATAGGTGCTGGCAGAAGGAGTTGGTCGGACTTGTGGCGGAAGCGGTGCAGGAAGGCGAGGATCTCGGCAGTTCAATTATGTCTCTTTTTCTGAGTGCCCTTAAGGCGCTCCACCCTTTCCCCCTTTTTTTGAGGTGCCCTTAAGGCACCTTGTGTGTCATTTTTGTATGTCTTTTTAGAGTGTCCTTAAGACACTCTTTTCCCCTTTGCTGTGCTGTTGTGTTTTTACCCGTAGGATTTGTTGTCGTTTATGTTGTAATGCTTTTGTGCACCCTTAAGGTCTTCTCTGCAGTCTCGGTTATTTTTGGGCGGCCCTTAAGGCACCCTATTGTTGTCATGAGCTTTTCTGACTAGTAGGGACCTGCCGTTAGGTAGTCTTACTGTAAGGGATGACCGTGCTGGCCCATGCCGTCTTGCGTTTTATCAACAGGGGTTTCAAGTCGGGCAATTACATCTGGGCCAGCTTCAGTCGGACGTTCGGTTCTCCCCAGGTGCAGTCGTTGCGCACCCCAGAGCCATTCTTTTTCGCTCTCGGGAGTGTCGCGGAACGCGACTGTCCCTGTGGGCGCACCGCGCGCCCGGCCCCGCCCCCAGTCCGTGGCTCTATAAAAGGGGTCGCCTCTGCCAGTCGGTGCTTAGACACTTTCCCCCCGGGAGGAGAGGGCACCGGGCTATGGCTGCTAGGATGCCAGGCTGGACTGTAGAGGGTAAGAGCTTGTCTCTTACGCTCTGCAGGCCGACATGGACGCGGTGCGGTCGGGCGGACCGCGGCCGGCTTGGTTGAGCGCTGGCATGCCCACGTCCGTTACACCCGAGGACGTGGACGGCTGCAGGCGGGGTAGATAGCCTGCAGGGTGCAGGAAGTTACCGCAGTTACCGCTGATATACCAATAGTTGACCCTTGGGGGGATGAAGCACGGTCGGACCTGAGTCCTGGCAGGAAGATAAGAGTAGGGCGACTATGCGGATAATATATGTATAATAAATATGGGTGCTGTAATCCTTGTACTTGCTGTCGTATCAAGGGTAATAATAGGTAGAAGTGTGAGAGCCAGTACCTCCGGGAAGCGGCGGCCATACTGTGGGGAAAGCAGTATGGTTCCTGGGGAAGCCCACGGGAGCAGTGACAACCCGCAGGCATAGCAGCCGGGTGGCGTAGAGTCCGGAGACCCGTAACCACGATGCTGTTGCGCTAGCGGTTAGGAGGGCAACCGCCCGATGAGCCGCAACAGTAGCTGTAGTAAAACGTCTTGTTTCTTTTCTATCCTCTTCGGTATCTAACTCCTTGTAGCGTTTTACGGTATCCTGAACCGTTCTTCAGGACACGGAAAGGATTTTCACAATATCTCCCATTTGCTTGAAGGTCTTATGAAGTTTGATAACAGCACTTTGTGAGTTGGAACGCCCAACCATTTTGTACTCAAGTACGTGTGAGTTCCACAATTTTCAGTCAACATATATCAGGCAGGCGAGTGAAGCGGGAACATTTCTAGGGAAATTTTAAAAAATTTGAAATGCTTAGATGCACGGTAATATTGCCGCACCCTGTGGATACCCACAAGCGACTCGTCTCTACGTGCCCAGCTATTCCACTCTGCAGTGCATCCCGCCTTGTGTTATGGCAATGAAACGCGCTGGACTTTCACCCAGCAGTTATCGGACCAACTCAGGGTTGCCCACGCCTTGCTTGAAAGAAGGCTTGTGGGCCTGACTGTGCACGATCAAAGAGAGCGACGACTGCACAGGGACGACGTCAGGAACATGTCAGGCGTCAAAGATCCACTGGCCCATGTAGCAAGTCTCAAACATCGTTGGGCAGGCCACCTAAAACGTCGGAACGACGAACGGTGGAGTACAAGCATGGCATTAAGGTGCCCTCGCCAGTGGTAAAGGCCTCTTAGCCGTCCTCCTCTACGATGGTTTGACTGTTTTTCGAAGTTCAACATCAGAGACGACAGGGGAAAATTGGAGCTCACTGGTCTAGCAGTGCTCGAGACCGTGAGGAATGGAAGAGATACTGGGGTCCGCGCGCAAGCTGAGGAACGAATCACCTAAGTAAGGCCGCGTTCATACTTCGCGATTTTGCGATTTTCCTTTGCCCATCTTTAGGTGTGTGTGTATGTGTGCATGTGTGTATGTGTGCATGTATGTATGTGTGTATGTGTGTATGTGTATGTGTACAATGGACATTATGCACGAGCAAAATCGCGGAATCGCAAAATCGCAGGATCGCAAAATCGCAAAATCGCAAAGTATGAACGCGGCCTAACCTGTAGATACCCATTACTCACTGGCGGGTATCCCCCTCGGATAAGGCCACAGAGACTGTTGAATTGTGGTGAAACGTCAACCATCATAGCTAACCGTAAAATTCATTTCAACACGCTCCGTAATTGCTCATTTTTATTGAATCGCGAATGAGGATGGCCGGATGAATAAAGATACAAGGGGTGCCAAAAAAAAGTACTTTTGCTCACGGTCGCCAAGTATACAAAACATAGGGAAACGAAAGGGATAAAAGCATTGGGGCAAAATACTCCTGAAATGTTCCTTCAGAAACAGGAGCAAGTTGAGACTCACTACTTTCACCTTCATCAAAATACGGAGCCTTCAGTGGGCGCAGTCGGGCTTCAACAAGGTCCGCTTAAAACAGCGGAACCAGCTTCCGTTGTAGGTCTTCTTGGAGAAAGCTTCCTAGGAATTGGCCCTTCGGTTCATGAAAGTCACAGAGCCCTTGCCGCTCGGATAACGCTGCTATGATCCGAAGTGTCATTTCCACACATCAAACCCCCCTCCGGAGACAGTGCTAATGGCACGTTTTGGTTTTTGGAAAAGAAGGATGTTGGGAGCCAAGGGAAAACGGAATTTTCGAGGGCACCACCCAGTATGAATCCTTTCAGGTACCCACAGTGAACGGACCTTAGCAAGGTTGTGAACGAGTTTGACGAAATCTCGGATTTTGCCACGCTGAGATGACACATCATGTCCACTTCGAAGAAGCTCCCGATCCTGTTCGTGCAAAAGGCTGTTACGGAGTGTAGTGATAGAGTGAGGTCCGTTCTTGAATTTGGGGATGGAGATACCTCGTCAGAATTTGCAGAAGCTTCACTAAAGTAGTGTTGAAAGAGGAGGATAGAAAATTACTCTTTTTCAGGCACCCCCTGTATATCGGCGAAGAGAGGGGGAAGAACTACATAATGACATAGTGTATGACAGGATCATGACGAGTGGGGGTGGAGTAGATGCTGCAGAAGAGTTATACAAGAGACCGTTACAGCATCGCGACCTTGAGGGCAAAGCGCGCGACGTTTCACAACAGGGCAGGCATCAAACTCGAGCATTGCTCGGCGCGACTCCTCATAGGCTCCTCTGCTAAGCGGAAGCGCTAGGGTTGGCAATGGCTTCCAAATGTCCACGCTCACTCCATATAATTCTTATGAACAAGGTGTATCAACATCACTGCAAGCAATTTGGTACTTCTACGTTGTTCACCGTCTTTCCCAAATCAGCCATTAGGAAACACCTCATCCCTTGCAAATCACCTCAAGATAATTAGTTTAGGTATTTTCAGTTTCATTACTGATCTTGTACCGAGCGTGCAAGCATTTTCCGTTATTGGGCACATTTTGCTCAAGCGCTTCAATAAGCATGAACAGCAGGTAGACGGTCACAGAGATAGCCCACACGACAGGCGCAAAATCACTCACCAGTGATACTAGCGTCGTCGCTTCTAATGAGCATTTCGTTGAGCTCCTCATCATCTCTGACTCCTTTGACGAGATAAGCGCCGTCGCTCCTAGTGAGCATTTCATTGAGCTCCTCATCATCACTGACTCCTTTGACGAAATAACTCCGCGTGGGAGACGAAGGCATCCTTTCACCAGAACTTCGATCGCTAACCATTTGGCATTACTCTGGAATAGATGAAAATAATTTCATGTTAGGTACACCGTGTTATACATAGAATTGGACAGGTTCGACAGGGTAGTACACACATAGGAGGATTGCACTGCTCTACCGCGAACATCGGAAGCATATTTTCTTAGTTGGTAGTGTCCATAATCCCACTGGTCGCTCTATGCATCGCTAGATTTTCAAAGAGAATGGACATAATTCGACATTCATGAAAATGATCACCAGGTAAGGAGGTAGTATTCGTACAGTTATAGGTACCCAAAGACGGCTCCCATTCATTTCGCTCGTTCCGTTTATTTCTAGCAAATGAAAAGCAGTACAATCAGAGACTCCTCATGGTAAAATCCGAGATTTACTTCTTCACTTCGCCCGGCAGAATGCTGAAGAAACGTCATTGAGAATAGGAAATGGAAACAGTAAAGCAGATGACATCTGGATGTTGAGCAAACTTCTCTTAGGTGAACGCTCGCTGACTCGGTACGCCATATGAGTGTTACAGTTTTCCTTTTCGTCACGCTTTACTCTTCTTTCATAGAACGCAACAAAAGCGCATTAAATCGAATACTAGCTACTGGGCTTATTCCCAGCCGGATGGATGGCCTTGTAAGATGGGCCAAAAAATTTCCAACGCCCAGAGATGGTGGTCAGCATTGCTCGCGCGTCGCGCATTGACATCCCTCACGAGCACTCTGTCTCCAACAGTTACAAAGTACATATTCACAAGTGTAGACGTTAATGTACAATGTACAACCCAGGAAACCACCCTTTCTCTTTCGCGTCCCTCTGCGTCACTAGTCTAGGGTAGATGGCAGACGGGCGAGAGGCCAAGTTTTTTTGGAGTTCATCAGTCATCTTCCACGGCCGGCTGAATTGGTGGCCGTGGAAGATGACTGATGAGCTTCAAAACAACACGCTGTACGGGATTGTGATAAGATCCCGGGCCGCACTCTTTCAATGCAAGTTCCGTAACACATCAACTTGTGAAGTGGAAAATCCTTAGCCCTTCCGAAACCTCTAAGTATTCTACAGCCATAGTGATGAAAATGTTTGTCGCAAAGAAGAAAGGTAGCGATGTGGGTTCACAACAGTGATTTCATATTCTTATCAATTACCACATGGAATTCCGTTTCACTAGAATATCACGATCCCGCAGCACGGCGGTCGTTCTGCAGCTCATCAGCCGGGCGAGTTGCCGGCGATGGGACAAAGTTCGCGTCTAGCTAATTTAGCCTCTCCGCCCGTCTGCAGTCTACCCCCAGCTGGTGACACAGAGAGGAGCAACAGAAATGAATTTTCGAGTCCATATTTCTCGGTTTTTTCGCCGTTATATTTCATTCTTTCTCTACTATTACACTGCTGAGCACCTCTACTTTCATAATCCACAATCTGCCAACCTTACCCTTTCTAGTGTCTTCGGGAACAGCGGAAGGAGTAAATTCGCTAGATTGTGGAATGAGGAAGTAGGGGTCATACGGCGTAACAGCAGAGAGAACGAAATAAAACGACGGAAAACAGGGAAATGAGAACAAAACCCTCTTCTCTCTCGCCCGTCTGTGTCACCAGCCGGAAGTAGACTGCGGACGGGTGGAAAGGCCAAATCAGTCATGCGAACGTTGTCCCGCCCTCGCCAACTCGCCGGCAGCTAGCCCGGCTATTGAACTGCAGAACGACATGCCGTGCTGCGGAATGGTGATGAAACCCCAAGCGCACTTTTCAATGCGAGTATCGCTAAACAACACTTCCTTTGATCTGGAAGGTTTGTTTTCAAAGACATGTATGCTCAGTCCTCATTTTCGCTTACTCCTCCAGGTGGTTGATATTCCACATTCAGTGTTGTCGCACAACACAGTGTGTCCCAAAAGTATAGGTCCACCCTATATTTCATCCATATCTCCAGAATGGACCAGTGATTCCTTTCCAAATTTTTATCTATGGTACCTGATCACTGTAGCGATCAAACGCCTCAGTAAAATTGAAGACATAAATTTAAATTTCATTTGCTTTTTTTTCAGATATAAGGATGTCACAAAAGTATAGGTCCACTCAGCTTTTCCGCCTTGCCTCCATCGAAAGGTAAGTTGTGAAGTAGATATGTTGACGCATCCTACTGAGATTTACTCTACAGTACCAGCCATGCGGTACGCACTTATCCGAGTACGAAAAAGGACAAATTCTGGCCTACAAGGATGTGAGACTCAGCAATCGCAAAATTTCTGAGAAGATGGGCCTATCCCACAACTTGATCAGCACCTTCTGTCGCACCATGGACCTGTACGGAACGAGAAAGAAAAGTGGAAGGTCGCAGAAGCTTTCTGAGAGGCAGAAGCGTCGGATCCTCAACGCTGCGTCCAATTCCACAAAGGTGTTTGTCGGCTGTGCTGGGAATTGGCACCTAATGTATGTATGCACCGCTGTTTATATGGTGGTAAATTACTTTCTGGAGCCTCCTGATAAGCCCTGGAATCCATACGATGCGTGACAAATAGTATCCTGCTCTTACCAAAGCGAGAGAAGGCGGCCCACACCATAACACTACCACCAGCAAATCCGCGCCTCGAGAAGAAGCGCGGCTCTTTCCTCAAATCCCTCCAGTAACTAGCTAAGCCGTCCGGTCCGTCCAAATTGAATTCTTTCTCATCAGGAAAGATCATCTGCAACACTATTACTAATGCTGTGTGAACTACTACGTCGATAATGTAACCCTGCAGACTACCTCATCCCATTGATGCGTCCAGCTGACATTTTCTTGGCAAAATTGATTCGAGCCTCTTCGTGCGCCCTCGTGAGGTATGGCGTGGGCTAAAAGCGTCTTGCTCGATGTGAGGAGACGACTTGAGCAGACGGTGCACAGTGCTTTATGATGCAGTGGGTGCCAGTTCCTTGCACAGCCGACAAACACCCTTCCTGGAATTGGACGCAGCGTTGAGAACCCGACGCTTCTGCCTCTCAGAAAGCTTCTGCGGCCTTCCATTTCTCTTGTTCGTTCCGTACAGGTCCATGGTGCGACAGAAGGTGCTGATCAAGTTGTGGGATAGGCCCATCTTCTCAGAAATTTTGCGATTGCTGAGTCCCACATCCTTGTAGGCCAGAATTTGTCCTTTTTCGTACTCGGATAAGTGCGTACCGCATGGCATGGCACTGTAGAGTAAATCTCAGGAGGATGCGTCAGCACCTTTACTTCACAACCACCTCTCGATGGAAGCAAGAAGCAGAAAAAGCAAATAAAATTTTGCATTTTATGTCTTCAATTTTACGGAGGCGTTTGATCGCTACAGTGATCAGGTACCACGGATAAAAATTTGGAAAGGAATCGCTGGTCCATTCCGGAGATATGGATAAAAAATAGGGTGGACCTATACTTTTGGGACACACTCTGTTTGTCGCAGAGAAGAATTAGTGCTGGGAATTCTCAACGATAATTTCTTATTCTTATCAAATACCACCGAGAATTAAATGATAGCAAGTTAGCTCAAGTTACTTACATTGAAACATAAGCTAAATGAGCACCTCTTAAAACAATACCGCAGCCATGACCTCGCGTTATCATAACTATGCAGCCAACCATGTATCCTAGATACTGCCCCTGGCGCGGGCACTCCTTCGTCCTCTAGCAGTGTCTCAACTGGACCCTAACGGTTCAGGACTGAGACGGTATCTACGCATCGCCCCCCATTCGTCCGGATATAAACCCTATTGCGTAATATTAAGATCGGTTATGTTACGAAAGGAGCGTCGTATTAAACACATTACAAGTGTATAAACACACTACACGCACTACACGAGCCTATATCATATGGTAAACGATCGAAAAAAGCAAAGATCGTTAACTGCAGATAGTGACTACGTAATGGAATCTTACTATATGTAGTTCGCTTAGTATGTCTATGGGTGTGTCCCTCTGTCTGTCACGGCATTCATATTTCGCGTCACAGCAGTGGTGGAATCCTGAATTTTATTAGTAACATAGGTGGTGGAGAGTAGTGATAATGGCTGATAAGAAGCCTCGGAAGGCAATTAATACCACAGGTGTTCCGCCTTTCGCGTTGACCCAGAGCATTGACACTGATAGTTGTTTTGCGCAGTGGGAAGGGCACTTTAATAGCGGGTGATCCAACTTGATAATGGTTGATAAGGTTTGATAAGAAACGTGTGAAGGTGGATGTTGCTTGCTCCATTCCTTCCAACAACAGACAGTGCAGTGACCACTGCCCTCAGTTGCAAGACTATTTTTTATTAGAATTACTTTTATTATTATATTATGCGGAAGTGGAAACTAAGGGAACGGTCCAGCAAGATTTTCATTGAGGACCAGACTCATTTGGTGGGAGATTCAAGGTATTCGAACATCAGTATTTCAGTCTTACAAGGGAAGGCTGCCAGTCTAGTCACCGTGCCCAATCAAGATGAGATGTTACCTGCAGTTTTAAACACGAATTTCAAATTTTTCTTCCGAATCTGCTAAACGTTTCCGGCAAAGAAGTCACGGGGGCCAGAAAGATACGACGTAAGCGTAGACGCTGTTCATATACGACTCGCGAGGAGGCACTGTCAGAGCTCCGATGGAGCAGTTGGTAGCGTGTCGTGTTAGAAATTGGAGCATGAAAGTTTGATGCGCCATATGTGCTCACAACGGGATACTCAATTCTCGTGATCTCATATTTCAAACAAAGTGGACAGAAGTAGAGGATTCACGATCCAGAATAGACAACATTGAGTGAGCACAGAGAACACTTGCAGAAATTCCAACCATCAGTGAGAGAGCAGGATACTTTAAAGGCAGTGATGGGGGAAATTCGGACAAACAGTGAAAAAAGCAGTGAATATGAAAGTCGAGATGTCTAGTAATAGTACAGTGAAGAAAAACGGAAGGAAATGACCAGAGACCAGATAAATGGGACCCCTCCCCACCAATGATCCTCGACGTGTAGTCTTTCCATGAAGAGGCGGGTAGTCCGGACGAGTTTTTGCATTGGCGTGTTGCCATGTCGTAAACACGAAGAGATGTTCGGGAATGAGAAAGCATCCTTTTTCTGGAGTGAGCTTCAAGCTCAAACTAAGAAAGCGGGCCGCGATACCTTCCATTCCCACCCCAGCCAATCAGTCGCTAGGAGGCGGACCGAGCCAAGAAAGGCGGCTGGAGCCAAAAAGGCCGCCCCTGCCACAGCTCAGAGTCGCGCCATTCGCGGGGGATTTCGCCGCAGATAGGCTTCCTGTAGCCCTAGTTTTTAAGTGAATGACTCCTTTCAGTGATTCCTTATCACTCACATTACCCCTATCACTGTCTTTAACGAAGCGTTAAAGAGTTCAGCAAGCGTTGAGAAAACACTCAAAGCAAAAGCAAAGGTAGCAAAGTGCACTAAAGGTTTGAACTCAAATGCTCTCACTTGCATCCCAACACGCTACCAGCTGCCCCATCGACATTTCGGCAGTACATCCTCCCCAGTGCTATATGACCAGCACCTAGCTTGCGCTATATCTTTCAGGCTCCCGTGACTTTATTTCCAGAATCGTTTAGCAGATTTGGAGGGGATATATGAGATCTCCGTTCAAAGCTGCATCTGGCATCAGGCACCACATCTCGAATGGCTACGGTGAAGTGAGAGCCTACCCTTGTCAAGAAGGACAAGTAGTTTACGCCGCTTTTCACTCAACTATTTCGCCTTTATATTTCGACACTATATTCCACGACTCTTCAGATAGTCTGGGTGCTTTTTTGTGGAGGAAAGCCTGATTTTTCACCGACATGTGGAATCTAAAACGATTTCCAGAAGGCGCGCTTTCCCAACCGCTTTTTCAGGCCGTAGTATATACGTTTTTTGGATGGCAGCACAAGATGCCTCAGAACTTCTGGGAAATATGCCCGAATATGCCCTAGTCAATTAGGAACTTTTGGGACGACTAGTTTTGAAAGGGATGTTGCCAGCCGTGGGTAACAGGAGGGTAGCCTTACAAGTTCACCTACGAAAATTTGAGGGTTCAGTGATGTAGACGAGTTCTGACGCAGAAGATGCGTCGGATGGTCGGCTTTAGGCCGCCGTCAAACCTTGTGTTTTTGCGACGTCGCACTTTCACGCGCGAAGTTGCGGCATTGCACAATCTCAAGGTCGTAGTATCGCGTGCGAAAGAGCGCCGCCGCAAAAACACAGAATTGCAAAATCGCAACGTCTGACGGCGGGCTTATGGTGACAACTGCGACACATGCACCCTATTAGCAAATTAGTTGCGAGGATCGCGTCTAACGACCGTCTACCGCCAAAGGTCACACACCCGTGGAAAAGGATAAGCCATCTCAGATGTGGAGTAATGTTCCGCACTGGAGCACCTTTGCCATTAAGCGATGTCACTGCCTCGATCTTATTCAACTATTTCTTTTTTTTTCATTTCAATTTTTCAATTATTTCCTTCCAGTTCAAAATCCAACAACCACAGAGAGATATGGGCCGAGGAACATGCATTGCGTTCAACAGGTATTCGAAGTACTACTCTACAAGCTGTTCGATAGCTGTATAACAAACCTCACGAAATCGATTAGAAACAAAACTACTAACTCTTCTCTCAACTATCAACTTCTTTCGATTGAATTCTTAAGTGTTTTAATATTCTTTGCTGAGTAAAGCGTAATGCGAAGGGTAGGTGGAGAGAGTAATCATTTTTGCCGCTATAGTACTTACAAAAAAAAATTTGGACGCTTTCACACACTTTCAGCGTTTTGTTTTCATCTGCACAAATTTGATTTGAAAGAAGCTCGAACCCATTCCAGCGAACTTTGAAGACTTGAGGTTGTGACTAATCCTAATGTATCAAGAACGATTGCGTGCAATTACGACCATATTTCATTAATTCGGGAACTGTTCGAGATTATTCATCAGACCAGTGACTGCACCGAAATTGATGATATTGAAAAAGGAGAGTGATTAGGAGGAGAGTCACTGATACGTAATCATGGAAGATTTTCGAGAGAGGATAGTGAAATATTAAGACATGCTTTATATAAAGAGTATGATTATCAAAAATAAGCGGCAATCCTCTAGTCCAGTATCATGGCCAACGTATTCCTATCATGCAAAACCATTGGTAATCATAATTACTCGAGAAAGTTCGTTACAGCAATCAATCAGTACTTACGTCACGCACCGTTTTTATTCAAAACCAAGGAGTCTTGTTATGAGGAAAACTCGTCCGTGCTAGCAGTTCTTTCACGGAGAATTGTGGATAAACTACAAACCATAAGCATGGTGGGAGATTAAAGAAATCAATAGGAATCACAAATCATCTCCAGTCACTGGAGTTCGTGGATTGAGTCATTTCTCCGCGTCATACGCCTGTCGTTCGTTACAACAACGAAAGAAAGTTGACACCTGTTGCCTCGAAAATGACGAGAAACTCAAAATTTAACGTCAAACGTGATAAAAACAATTCATAAGAATACACAATGAATTTTTGAACAATGTATGAAGAGCACGAGGGAAAGAAGCGAGAAAAATGAGTGTGATCAATCTATATTGATGTATAGTGAATAAAGACGATTAGTAGTGAAATAGGTGTAATGGATAAATTGATTGTAATGCAAATACGAATGAATACTAATGGATGAAGTTCAGAAACCAAACTAAAAGAAATGAATGATCGAGAAGCAATCAAGAAAAAAATCGCGCAAGAATTTCGAAGCTCAACGACTGTGCAATTTGCGTCCGGCTTGCAAAAGCGGGAAGCCGAACTAATCGATAATGGCCGGTGGGTGAGTCCATGAGCAAGCACATCTGGTCGCCGTCCACTGATTCATGCCAGTGTTGTTCCAAGTATTCTCTGTTTCTTCTTTTTTTTCTTGCTTCCGCATGGTGCTGATTGTAATTATGCGCGTATGAAGCCATGAGAGTTTGTTTCCTCTCAAATTTGTGGATAAAAAGATTCGTCAAACTGTAGCAGAAATTTGGGGAAATAAATGAGGTAGGAGAAAGTCCCTATTGTGAAGAAAATTCCTACCTTCCAACTCAGAGAGCATCAATTGCCCTTAGAGAAGTAGCTTAGTATGATAGCAGGCGTCGCGATGTACTTCTTGCTTCGAAGTCCGTTTCAACCGTGCCGTATCTCCTGTCAGAGCCATTTGGTCGCGGAGATTATCAAAGCACTGAAATGAGCATTTTCAAAGCGTTGCATAAGCGGGACGTACATTGTGTTGCCCCCCACAATCCAAAAAAGTCGCCAAACGTGTGGTGTTAGTGTAGG
Source organism: Trichostrongylus colubriformis (assembly GCA_963978905.1). Taxonomy (NCBI): domain Eukaryota; kingdom Metazoa; phylum Nematoda; class Chromadorea; order Rhabditida; family Trichostrongylidae; genus Trichostrongylus; species Trichostrongylus colubriformis. The sequence goes on along the minus strand of OZ022261.1, from coordinate 27,875,834 downwards.
GTCAAGCTCAGCACGAGGAATTCTCATAGGGGAGCATCTCGGGTTACAAAAAGGATCGTATTTTGAGGATTTCTCAAGTAGTTCTCATCGACCACCTCTTTTTCTGATGATTTTTGGAATGAGGTGGTCTCTAAAAAAGGACGCTAATCGATAATCATACCAGTCACACCAGCCATGGAAGGATGGAAGGGAGGGGATCATATGCTTGAATCGGTATGGGGGCGTGCTTCTCAAAATTTTAAAACTTTACTGGGCGCAATGCTTGACGTGCGTCGTGTATGACGGTCATAAAGGAACTGAAAGGGGTCCGAAGAAAGAGGAATATACAAAGAAATTACCATTTTGGAACGAAAATTCAAGGTTAGAAGCGATAATCGGTGGAAAAACCCGGATTCGAAAGCGCTACGCTGTGGTGTGTGTCGTGTGTGCACTGCGGCAACTGCAAGCCACCGTAATCCCACACCGTAAACCAAATTGCCCTCCTCCCGGTGTCTTCAAGCAATTCTGGACAGGGGATTGTATTTAGCTCGTTGGGAAAGGGGTCCGAAACATGAACAGCGATAAGTGTCACTAGGAATAACAGCCCCCCACCCCCATCTTACGTTAGTACTCAAATATTATCCACTGCGGCTCTACTGTCGTAGCACCCTTCTTTAGCTGCTACGGAACTGCTCATCACCATCGTTTAGTGGATGCTATTCCTTAAGAGAATTATCCACGGAATTTTACTTCTTCTTTTACCCAGTTTTATGTCGTATTCGCATACTACAGGGCACATGCAAAGTTTCATGCGAAATAAAAAAACAATTATCCGGCTGAGATACAGCTCTTCGAAGTGGCGTCCGACGAGATGCAGATGTTCGAGGAAACGGAGCCGCGAAAGTTCCGGAGAAAAGCGATTATTGGCTAGTGACGCAGAGTTGGAACAGGGCGTCAACATTGGGCACGAAAGTTTGGACTTCGAAAATCCCCTTCTCTTTCGCACCCCTCTGCTTCACTAGCCGGGGTTAGACTGCAGACTGGCAGAGGCCAAATAAGCCGGTCCCGAACGTCGCCCGCCCTCGCCGGCTACTCGCCCGGCTGATGAACTGCAGATCAGCACGCCGTGCTGCTGGATCGTGATAAGACCCTAAGCCGCTCTTTTCAATGCGCTCTTCGCTACACATAATCTAGGGACTTCCGTGCTGATATGAAATTCTTATTTGAACACTTGTAACACTGTCATAAAAGCATATCAACAAAAAGGATCGCGTCTTTATTTCTTGTTCGGAGGTTTGACTTTTGTTCGAGGCAGAACCTTGTACACTCGAAATGCATCTCTACTGATCGCTCTCGAGTGAAGGGATATTACTCATAGCAAAAAGGAGAACGTCACATTACCTCACATCGGTTTGCTGTGAACATCGGTTTGCTGTGAACCACTTTTCTCTTCTCATCTACTTCTTGACAGTTTTGCTTTTCAATGCTTATCGCTGACCTCTGCAGATACGAACCCCCCCCCCCCCACTCCTGTCAGATCAAATACGAGCCCAACTGGAGGAATCCTCGACTTTCGGGATACCCTGGTGGTCAAGGGAAACGTACCTAGCGTTTACCTGGCCTGTCTATTCCACGAGGGCGATCGGTATACTCGTGTTCCGAAGTTCAGGCAAGTTCCTATGACCCCTTCAGTGGAGCTAAGGGCACCATTGCCGGCTGGTGCAGGTAAATGACTCGGGTGTCACTCGCGGCTTACTCCAGGCTCGAAAGGATAAGATAGATTTACTTTTGTGCCCTGAGTAACTCATTTATGGTTTTTTTTTGCTTCTCGGCATGTATAGTAGTTTGTTTCCCTTTCACCCAAGGTTTAGATACTTTCGAGTGGGTTGTAGGGTTTTTTTCCACTGTCCTCCTGACTAGCTAGAGTGGATAACTCTTTCTGTTAATGTTCTGGCGCGTCTCATGTACGCATAAATAAATCAATAAATCAATAAACAGATAAATAAATAAATAAATAAAATGGTCCACGGCAAGTTCGCCGCCCAGCGTTACGAATAGTATACGCCCTCTGAAGTGGCACCGTATGTATTCTTACCAAGACCCATGCTGAAAAGGTGGATCCCCATAGCAACCGGTAATGCCAGATGGTTGTAGGAAAGACTATTTACTCTGCGAGATTCCATTGACGATCTTGAAACGACAATTCGAACATAGTAATTTATAGCTTTCATTTTCAGATTGTGAACACATTTAGTAGGAATGAGCACGGGTAAAGGCGTAGAAGTTCAACAGACGGAGAAGAACGAAAAAACGGTCGAAAAATCAAATCAGTATCAGATATCACGAGACTATTAATTATTATTAATGAGTAGTTAGCTGCCAAATTAATAAAGTGATCATTTATATACACATGTACATACAGACTCAGATACTACAGCTAGGTTACATTAGCCGTATCTGTGAATACGAATCGGTCAAGATCTGAATGAAACTACCGTAAAATTGTACAACAACATGGCAGTGCAAAGTAGGCGCCACCCTCCATCAGTGATATGAAATCCAGTGCCAATATTTTCGGAATAAATTACTTCGGAAGGTATCAGCACTGGCCAGCATTGAGCAATGCCTTCAAGCGATCCTGTGCATCACCGTCAGCCCAAAATGCATCCTCGTCATCATGCATACAGTAGGCACCTGATTCATGGAAACCGGTTGGGCATTGTGAGACTGAAAATAACGATAGTCGATGGATGTCGATGAGAAGGGTGGTAAGTGTAACTCACAGCATCTTCCATACAGTAATTGTCCATCACGACATTGACATTGTGCAACGTTTTTATCACTTTTCTTCCGTTCACAGTATGTGTTTGCACAGCGAGATGTGCACTCCTCATCAGTGTTACAACCGTATTCACCTGGCCAAAGTTTCCTGAACAAAATGGTATAGCAACTTATTCTGCAGGGCACGAAGCTTTCGATCACAACGACGGAACTCAGTAGTCGCACTTTTTTCCCATCAGGTGAAAACTGTGGAAAGAAGCTGTGGTCTTACCATAGCTTCCCAGTGAACCTGACAACTCTCAATATTTTCGTCGCAACTGGCACTGATGGAGCAACGATCAAAGTAGACCCGCCCCCAGGATCCCAGCCTTCCCATTAAATTCTTCAGAGTGCATCTTTTCCCGAGCCCCATCACTGACGTATCGATCGAAGGCATGTGGATCTGTACGCGTGGCGGTCAGCGCAGCACGTGACGCGGCGACTTAGGGATGGAGCACGTGCTTACACGTTCACAGTTGAGCTTTGTTGAGGAGCTCAAGAAACTTTTTTTTTCGAGGATTCTGTCGCTTTTGAAGTTTTATGGTTCAATTGTAACGATACAGTTTCGCTCAGTGGACACCAGAGTTACTCTTCGTAGTACCGCCCGAGGAAAAAGCTGCGACACTCTTGGGAAGGTTCATGAATCCTAGCGTAAAGAAATGTGGAAAAGCACTCACTGCGCAGTCAACAAGGTGTTCTTCAGAGCTCGGAAAAGTGACGGAGAAGTACATTTTGCGAGCACATTTTCTTTGCGTTGTTGAATAATTAAGACTTACATTCTGCATTGACCGTTGATGCATTTCTCATTGGGAAGGCAAGTGCTGTCGGGATCGAAACCTAGCTCGGTAGCATTCGAAACACATCTTCGTTCGGTGGCCACGTTGAAAAATACTGGAATTTCAAAGTCAGGGTTTACCAGCTACGGCGAGTAAACTGTTGAAGCTAATTGATAGAGTGTGAATGGGCTATGATTGGTGGTTCACGTGCAACCACCACTCACGTGCACACTACGTGCTCTTCCGTCCGAAACAGTGTAGAGTGGGCATGTACGAGACTTACGTGGCGTTTCTGTGATATTCCCTATAGGAGCGATGATAGGTCGTCGACGAGCAGTCGACAGTAGCACGGAACAAGGTGAACCATACTGATCGCAACCGTTCCTCGCCAGTGTTAGTATTTTTGGTGGCATCTGAAGGCAGTTGGCGCCATTTGATGCCGCTCCATTGATACATGCACACACTCCTTGCATGCACGAGGCGCATGAAGTTGAATAGCCGTTGCACTGTGTTGAGACCTGACACATCGAACCAGGTATCTGGTTGAAGAGTGTCACTGCTGCAATTAGAAGATTATTGATTCGGTGAACGATATCAGTTGATAATCTCCAATGCAGGCATCATTCGAATTGTACTACGAAGCGCGCCGATTACAACGTCATACTAGGGTTGATGCGCCTAATTCATAGTACTATCAAAAACGTTCACTGTAAGGTAAACACCGACGTTCTCACCGGCGCGGTGCGCAATGTATGAGTGCGGCCTGAGTAGGGGATGAAATCTTGTTGCGTCTTGCACTTCTCACTTTTCAGCGCACTTACAGCGTTCGGTTCTTCGGAGTGCGCACGCGACTGTGCGACTATTCGATGGAAATGGTCACGCTACAGGAGCAGTACCGAGAACCTCGCACTTCATTATTTTTTCTGTTTGGCTACACACCCTTGGAATCATTCTGGATTGAGCGCGGTAAGAACCGCAACAACACCAAAAATTTTTTTTTATCAAAAGGTTATCGATTTGAAAAAATGGTCGGTCATTGCGGCGGCAGCATCGACCGCAAATTGGCACAGGTCAAAGTGCTGCTAGGTCAATGGGTGGTTGTAGGTTCACTTTTGGCAGCAACAGAAAAGAGAAGCACACAGTCATACGAGGCATCCATTTCGGTCGAATCGCGCTGTTTAGGCCGCGTTCATACTTAGCGCCGGTAGGGCGTGGCTTCGTTCACAGGGAGCGAGGCAGAGTGCACGGGTGAGGTGCAGAGATGACGCATGCAACGAGACAGGGTGGCGCCGGCGGGGACCCAGACACGCAGCCACGCCCTGCCGCCGGCACCGCGAAGTATGAACGTGGCCTTACCGCGCCATTTTCGCGCCCATGCCTGGACGAGCCGAACGCACTTCTCCCTTGTACTTTTGACCCAGTACAACGAATGTGCGTCAGCACTGTTCGACTAGGTCACCCCCAAATACCTTGATGGTCCCGCTGTAAATAGGCCGCTTGCGTGACCTGGCTCAGCTGAAATTCTGACGCACACCCCGATGCAATCCTTATGCAAATTCGAATATTTTCGCTCAAAGGGTTTAAGTCACTCACACTTTGAGCAGCAGGTTCCCATAGTACACTGTGCTCCCACAGGACAGACACTATTTGGTGAGCACTGACAGATAGGATTGAATTGCCTTGGACAGACTGGCTCCATTGACAGCAAGCAACATCCTCCTGAATACAATAAAAACCCATAAGACTAACTGTAGAGAACAGATAACTCGGATAGATGTCTCCAAACAAAATTAGTATGCGATGAATGATGCTACAAATAACAGATGGTTCACAAGAGGGGGAAAAACAACTGCTGTTCAATGAAGATAATATGACGACAAAAGTCGTCTTTACTGAAGATACCGGACAAAGCATTCTGATGTTGCGCGAAAAAGTAACTTGATTCCAGCGCAGATGTGCCACATGTTCGGACACCTTGTAACGAGATAAGGCCCTATTGGACGCCTGTATTCGGCTTACAGGCTTCATCACAATCACTCGCGGTGCTATCGTAATGGGGTGCATCTCATAAAAGGTTTTGCCGAGGTCTTGAAGGAGGGAGGGATGCGCTCCTTTCCCCTTCTTGGCTCAGGTAAAAATAGGGTCCAGTAGTGGTTAGCACCTCACTTGCCTTTCAATATCATTCTCATTTCAGTGCCTTATTCTTGTCTTTAATTCCTTGCGTTCCTGACTTATAGCCTCTAACCGTTTAATTATGTCTTTAGGATTGAAGATACTTATATTCACTTATGCATGTGTAGTGCTATTCGTAATTAATATTTGGCATATTAGGATAAACGTTTAATTACCCAAGTTGAGAAGCTCTTCTTCCTTGGCAATCTGCGCGGCACTGAATACATTCATGTAAACGGTAGTGCGGGCCAAGTAAAGAGAAAGTGTCCACATAATATGAGAATTAATTTCAGCGAAGTTGATGAAAGTTACGGTTCAGCCCGATGGTGTGTAACATAATTCGCTATCAAAAGAGCGCTTTGCGCTCGCTCCGCAGCAAATTTTAGGGTAGCCGCGCCACTTCCAGTTGTCCCAGCACAAGCGAGCGCATCACGTCTTCTGTATGACCGCAAGTGGTTACAGCGGAAGCCAGTGAGGTCCCACCTCCACGATTTTGCGGTCTTACGTCGATCTCTTTTTGCAGTAGCACTGGTTGACACCTCTACTCTCATTTTGATTGTGCCGCCAAACTGTCCCTATCGTTCACTGTAAGTAGTAGGGTGTTGCTAGCCACTCAACTACCGATAAGCACCCGTAAGGAATGGAGAGAGCAGTACAATAGAAAAGAACCAATGTTGTCAAACACAGTAGGTTAAAGAAAGGGACACAAAGAGAACGAGAGGAAAAATAGCAGAGAAGAGTGTAAATGGGGTACATATAGCACTAGTGGCGTGAAGGAGAGAAAGAATGGGGGAACGGGAAGAAAAGAGAGATAAAGAGAAGAAGCGTCCGGATACCCCGGAGGCGGCTAGACTCACAGAAGTGTGGAGTGCCAAGTAAATTAGGTGGTTAGCATGTTCGTAACGTTCCAAGCTTTCGTGAGCCGTGCGTGCGTACCTATGTCGTCGGTGAACAGGATTAAAGACACCGGAAAGGCTAAGCTTGGTTGATTGGAAATATGAAAGTAGGGGTGCTCAGCAGTCCGAGAATGAGAACCCAAACTACTCCCTTCTCCCTAGCGCTGATCTGCGTCCTTAGCCGGTGAGTTAGATTGCAGATGGACGAGGGGCTGAATCAGCCACCGCGAATGCTGTACCGCCCTCGCCGCTCATCCGGTGTGAATGTGTGACAGGACGACTCATAGTGCTGCGGGAGCGTGATTAGACCCACAGCTGCTCTTTCGCCACACATCACGTCTTCTGAAGCGGAACCCTTGATTTCAGTGATCATGTATTCTCAGTTTTCTCTCTCTCCTTACACCTCAAGGTGCCTTTAAGGCTACAAGCTAGCACGCTGACAAGGAGATGATTTGTGAACTTCTATGGACTTGACAAAAGAAAACTTCGATGCTTCTCAAGGTGGGGCAATTTCGCACGTGATTCTGATTTTCCCTCACCGAGTGGAGTACATCCGTATCCTGGAGGACATTCTGCTCCACGGTTACAGCGCTGAGCAGCACGGCCACCATTTGGACACAATGGCGGCGGTTCCAGGCAACAACCTCGTCCTTAATGAATACGAACGTTGAAAGGATTAGAAAGAGAAAATAGAATGAAGGCTTCTCATAAATATGTAATCCATCTGGTGAAAGAATGGCTGCCCACCTTCGCATACGTATCCCATAGGACAACTGTTACCTATACCACACACAGAGGCGGCAATCAATCCTGTGGAACACATCGGCATGGCACAGCATACTCCATTCTCGCATTGCTAGAAATAACGCTCTAGAATCATAGAGGCACATTCTACGTCCACCGAAAAAAGGCATTCGCTAGACCATCACTGAATGGAGAGTGGTGAGAGAGTGGCTTTCCGCTCCCTTCCACGCTGGGATGTTGCGAGAACGCCCCATCGATCAACAACCAATGACGAGCGGAGGCTGAGGAGGCACACGCCGCTCGCCGAAATCTCACTGGCTACTCTAGCTCGTAGCCAATAGGAACTATGTCAAACAAGGTGGATACACTCGAAGCTCAGCGAGACATTATATCATTATAATACTGTTAAAATCATAATGTAGCTATTTACTTACATGTCCACGAGCACAACCGATGCCCATTTGACAGCGTTGCGTGGCTTGAAGACCGGATGGACATCGTGGCAGTTGACAGCATCCTCCGTTCACGCATTCTGTTCCTATAGGACAGCCCCGACTTGTGCATATTGACAGCGCTAGACCACCTGAAAATCGCCAGATGTGGACAATCGCCTCAATCTATGAAAATTCACAAAACGTGTAGTGGAAGACTATCAAAAGCACAAAGACCAATTTACCTGAAGGACATTGTGGAAGTGGACAGCAGCCACCATTCACGCACGTATTACCAGGCGGGCAACAGTTTGCACATCCTAGCGCACATCTGGAAAAAGAGACGTGATTGAGCTCAATTGCAAAACCAGTAAGCAGCTCAAAGAGCTGTAAGGATCTACGTTGAGGGGCCTATCCGTTACTCCTGAAGGACTAGAATGAAATACTGTGTCTATAACACGAGTCATAAACATTCTCGATCTCATGTGTCGTCGTCGTACCTTCGATCTCATGTGTCGTGGTGCGCACTCTCACATGTGTGTGCTATTTTCCATCCGCAACGCTGGCTTGCTACCACTCAGAGGCAGTGCGTTGCGGAGGGGAAATAGCACAATTGATTGAGATGCGCGCGACCACACATGCTCGCATGATCGTGTGAATTGTAGTGTAGCAAGGAATAACGCAGCCTAAGTAGTGTAGCAAGAAATAACCGCAGCCTAAGAGTGATTCCATGGATAGAAGGGCATTTTGTGAATCGAAAAGGCTAATTTCAATAGAACTCCAAAAAACTAGGAGCACCATATGGAAAGACAACACCTTTGCGTTGCCACAAAGTTGTTAGGGCATGTAGGAAGTGGACAGCAAGCACCATTCGCACATTCAACCCCTACTCGTCCACAGTCGAGCGTTCTCGTGCAGATACCTGAAAGAAAGCAACCATTCGTGACTTTAGCACTGACATTACCAAGATCATCCGATGAAATGAATTTTCCACAAGGAATGCAAAGAGCTCAAGGTTTCCCACAATGAATTCTGAGGGAAATGCTTCCTATTGGCTCCTGTTATAATCACTGGTTGAGACGGCGGACGTGATTATTCTATTCGCCACCATGTCAGCCACCAGTCACTTACACCAAGTCGGCCGGTTCTGACCGCGTCAGCCGGGTGGGGGGAAATGGGTGGGGGGAAATACGCCAAAAAATCGCGTGGCCGCCAGCGGCGAGCGGCGCGGCGGGTGCGAGTGCCAGTGGCAGTGCTGGCAGCCTTCAAGCGAGAGAGTGTGGCAAAGGTGGAGGAGGCAAGGTGGCGTGGTTGGAGGAGGCAGTGTGGCATGCTGGAGTGCAGAAGTGACGCAGCCACGCTCTGCCGGGCTCCCAAGAACAAAATCGATTGGCAAGTCGTACTGGTGGCGCCGCGAGTGCGACGCCGCTGACGCGATTTTTTTGGCGTATTTCCCCCCACCCTCAGCCGGGTGGGGGGAAATACGCCAAAAAATCGCGTGGCCGCCAGCGGCGAGCGGCGCGGCGGGTGCGAGTGCCAGTGGCAGTGCTGGCAGCCTTCAAGCGAGAGAGTGTGGCAAAGGTGGAGGAGGCAAGGTGGCGTGGCTGGAGGAGGCAGTGTGGCATGCTGGAGTGCAGAAGTGACGCAGCCACGCTCTGCCGGGCTCCCAAGAACAAAATCGATTGGCAAGTCGTACTGGTGGCGCCGCGAGTGCGACGCCGCTGACGCGATTTTTTTGGCGTATTTCCCCCCACCCCGTAAACTTGCACAGTTGTCTGCGTTAAAAGGGATCTCAGTAAGTGAGAACCATGTACAAACATAGTAAAAAGAAATAGTGTTGATTTTCGGTTTACCTAGAGAAATGATTCCATTCGGGCAACGAGGTAACGGACAACAGAGTCCTTCCATGCAGATACTGCCTGGTGCACACATCATGTTGAGATTTCCACAACGCATCTGCGCCTAAACTTATTGGAAATGCATTACAAATATGAATACTGTAGAAACACGCTTTAAGATTCGGACTGGAGATATGTGAAGGTGACTGCTTCAAAAGCTATGATCAGAGTTCATATTGTTTATGCTGATAAAGTGAGAGTAGCATTGTAAATTGTGGGAAGCTTTGCATTTGTTTCTTAGGGACTCACTTCACGTTTGCTGGAAGTGGTACACTCGCTGGATTGTCATAAGTAGGTGAGCGCTGAAGAGGGTTTTTGCCACACCCTTTGGGGCGAAAAAGGGCGGGGCGGCACGTCTCTTAGTGTTTTCTATCAATGATGATTCAAGGAAAGCCCTTCATCCCATGAACACAGGGTGTGCAAGAAACCATCTTGAAAGACTAATTGCGCTTTTAAGATGTAACCTTGTACTTAATAAATTGGTGTGTATTTCAGACTTTTGATCTCAACAAGGTGAAATACGCTTGAAAGCCAATTGCCTGCTTTATGTGCAATTCGATTGCATTTTCTATATCTGCATTTTGATATACTTTTTACCTGAACTCCAGTTGGACAGAACGGCATCGGACAGCATCCTCCATTTCTGCATTCCATACGTGGACCACATTCCTATAATCATTGTCATTTCACCCATCTGCACGCTTTCTACAGATGATAAAACTCAAGATCATCTTGTTAGCCTATTGAAATCCTTGAACAAACATTCATACCTGATCTACTGTACAACGCCGTAGTGATTGCTGACCATTTGGGCAGACTGGTAGCTTCACGATCTCCTGACAACACGATGCTCCTGGTAGGTAACATGAGCCACTTGAACAACCACCAAGCGTACAGAAACCCAATGCCGTCTAAACAACTCGCCGTGAGAAATTAGAACTGCGATTACATAAAGGTATTCAAAAATAACACCGTCGCTCCATTGCAGCGCTTCCCAAAGACGACATTGTATGAATTACATTGAATCCTGACTACGGGGAACAGATCCCAACGAAATTACAATTGCAAAAGCTATTTGGAATTTGAAGGAGCGGAAATAAAGTCGATTTAAACAATGAGCTTTCCCGATTTCATGGCTGATGACTTAATCGATGTCTTACGAAGATGCTTTGATCGAATTTCATAGCCACCTGCTTCACAAGGAAGGGAGCTTGGCGATGGGAGCACGGTGCTATAAAAGGGGATTTAAACCGAAGTCAAAGATCTCTGTTTGGATCCCTTCCATTGAAAGGTCTCCTCTCCAGTATGGCAAGTGAGGATTGTCTCAGAGGAACCGGAAGGGGTCCGAAACAAGAGAAAGATGCAAAGAAATGACCATTTTGTGACGAACACTGAAGGTTAGAAGCGATAATCCCATTCGCGTCAACACACTGACTTTCCGAGTTGTCCGCTGTAGGAGACGGGCCGCGTGCCAACGTTAGTTAAAGCACCTGACTCCCAGCGCAGTGAAGTGGACATTCCCAACTACACTAGCATTCATATAAGTACATCTAGTAACAATATAAGAAATAACAAAGGAAAAAAAGAAAAAACAAATTCACAATGAAAGCATCTCCTCTTGGCACGCCAAGGCGTCAAATTGGCGAGTTTGTGCAATGGCGGCCGCTTAAACTCGTCCGAACTACGTTTGTTCTGCCGTAAGCCAAATTTACCTCCTTACGGTGCCTTTAATCCCTTCCATTTGGTCGAGAAGGGTTCCAGTAGTGTTCTGGTCAGGCTCTCTTACTCGAAATATCGGATATTCGTCAACTTCTGTGTTGGTATCCTAATAAAGACTGCGTAATACTCGTCTTAGTACTATTTACTGAAAATAGCGTGGCACGAGTTAGGTTAACGTTAACGGTTACTGCAAGAACCAAAATTTTTTTAACTTTCTCATCGCGAGCTGCGGCGATAAACAGCAGTGATCAAAAATCAACAATATCAAAATTTTATCGTTTGCTCGTCGGAAGTAGTATTGCAGCACCCTCTGTGGATAGGTAGATCAATCCAGGTTCACAAGATTTGTAACCTTTCCGTGGCACCAGGACTCATTAGAGGGCTAAAAGCTATAAATACGGTCGCACCCAGCACCCGAGCACGCGACCGCCTACTTGTGGATGTGATTGGCTTATGTGTCACTGTCTTTTGCCTCTCCCCTGCCCAACCTCTTTTTTCCGCTTCTCTTGCTAAGTGCCTTGCGCAAAGGCCTAAGTAGTAGCAAAGAGACCCTAACTTCAAGTACTTTGAGCGATTTTTAATTTTTTCTTTATTGGATACCTACTTAGTAATTGAGTTCCTTTTTTATAAGCGGTAAGCCGCACGAAATTCCCGTGAATGGTGTCAACATGTAACAGGAGCGAAAAGATCAATGCAGAAGTTTCGGATTGAATTTTTAGAGCAGAATTGGTGAAGCTCGGAGTAGTTCACTAACCTGACCAACCGGACAATTCATAGGACAGCAACCACCTTGATAACAAGCATTTCCTGGCGGGCAACCAGGGGAACATGGTTGTATAGATGGTTGGCCATCTGAAAGTATGTTTCGACTTCGCATATAAACATTAAGTATTTCGAAAACTCTCGATAGCGTTGGTTTCTTGAAAGTATCAAATTCTGTAATCAAGGATTACAAGCGGATGTTTATATTTGAGATTATAACTGAATGTTTATTTTTGACTTTGTTCCTTTTTGAAACTAAAATCAAAGAAATAGTCAAAGGAAATTCTCGAGGGATCTTGTAACCTTGCAACCTAGTAAGAAATGTATTCGGCTGCGGTGCGTTTCAGAAACCAAAGATATCTCTGCGAAAACTTTCTAGACGAAAAGAACTTACTTGGACACAATTGTATCACACTATAAACGAGATCGGTAGAAGGTCGAGTAGCTGAAGGACAGCAAGCGTTAATAGCCACGTTACAAGAGGTTCCAGCTGGGCACGTTTTGCATGAACCCAAAGGAGGCGAAAATGACCCAGGGCAGAGAGCTGGAATGGCAAAATAGAGTACTTCTCTAGCCTCTGTCAGTTTTAAAGAACAGACAGTCAGTGAGAACTAACAAATTTGTATTGATTGTTTCGGCTGATTAACTGGAACTGGACAACATCCGATGCCTATAGCGCAAGCCGAATCTGAAAAAGAAAGGTTCATGAGATCCGTGAGGAACCGAAGAGTGCATCGGTATGTGTCCTTAGGACAGAAAAAGCGTGGGTTCGCGTTAGCGCATGCGATTGTGCGAGCTAGAGGCGCCATATGTAGTCGGGGCCCAAAGCGATGTCCCCTAAAGTAAGGCACAGACCACAGCATCGCTTTAGGACCCAGTTGCATTCGGCATCTCTGGCTCGCATGTGCGACGCCGCGACGCGAATTCTCTGTCCCAGTGGCACGCACCCAAGGATACAAGGTGCAGTGCCAAATGGATCAACAAAGGTTAATTCCTTAAACAGATAAGGAGTAACAAAGGAAACCTGAAAAGAAGTGATTGCCTGGAGCTATGTACTGAGAATGGTCGACCATGTTTACTTTGAATTACTTCTCTTGCGATGCATTACAAGTTAAATTGATTGTAGTTTTGACAACCGCGCGAAAAATGTTGAGGTATGAAGTTTATGAGACTTTCTTCCCACTTATATGCGATCGTATCCAGCAACTTTGCCTGCGGGATATGATACATGGGAGTTGTAGAACTGGGCGCCTGTGATTGGTGGATTTCCCAAAAACACCGATCGCAGATGAGCTATGCATGATTGCGCACTTTTTAGGAAAAGTAAGATTACACCGGCAACGCATTTTTTGTAAAGCTACAGAGTAAGTGTTCCTTGAAAATGTCTTACTTCCCAAAAATATGTGTAAAAAAGGCCCCTCAGTCTTTTCTTGTAAAATCATCTCGAGATTGGTCTGAATCAATTACTATATAATGTCACAAAAATACAGTGAAAAGCTCACACTGGGGGCATGGTTCGTTGCACGATCCAAGTGGTGGTACATGCGATCCAGGGCATACTAAAAGAAAATTAATCCAAATGATCTTAAGTTACGAATCAACGGAAAAGCAGGTGAACAAGGCGTACATGGGGCCTGATGTTGGATGAAATTGTCGAAAATTTCCTTTTGCTGACAACATACATTCTGAAAATAACAATTTCACTACAAGAGGTGGAAAATTCTAAATTTAACTTTGGCAAACTTTTTCAAAAAGGAATTTTGAAGGAGTCACCTTGTTGCATCGAGTTATTCCAGGGCATTGAGTAGCTCCAGCTGTTTGAGCACAGTTACATACCGGTTCCTGCTGTGGTTCGCAAGCGGACGATTTCACCGTCATTGAGACGCAAACCGATGAGGAAGGTGAGAAAACCGTATTTGGTGAACATGGGAGACGCGTCCATTCACCACATGATGAGCTAGAAAATAAGAAAAGTGCGGACTCATGCACACGGTCGAAGACGGCTCCAAGGGGGTCTAGAAAGAACTGAGGCTCCCATAGTACTGGACGTTTCATCGGCTGCGTATAATCACCACACACCGCAGATCTATGTAGCTCAAATCGATGAGATAAAAGACTGGAAATCACGTCAGCTACAGAACCGTACAAGGCCCCCAATTTCGGACCATCTCATTTCGTTTTTCTCCACTGCTACACTAATCCACTAGGATGTGATTTTCAGAAACTCAACCGAAAATATGTGCAGGGTGGCTCATAAGTATGTTCGCATTTTTCAAAACCTTCTAAAAATTCCAAAACCGTTTCGATTCGCTACACCAATATTGTTTCCCGTTTCGCAGGGTGTGTATATACTTGTGCCAATATGGGGTATCAGTTCATCAAAAATGCGACCTACTGCACATCGCGAAACTATTGCACTTCTGGTCGACAATGGACACAAGGCTGCGGACATTGCTCGCCTCCTCAGGATGAATCCAAGGACCGTCCAGGAGATCGTGAAGCAGTACAGGGAGACAGGATCAGTCCAGTCGAAGAAGAAAAGCGGCCGTCCCGTTACTGTCAACACGCCACAGCTTCGTAAGGTCATCCGAGAAAGGATCAGGCGCAACAACCAGCGAAGCCTCAACAAACTTGCTTCAGATCTACGAGTCTCCCGAAGAACCGTCCAGAGAATTGTCAAGTGTAACCTGGCATTCCGTAGTTATCGCATCTTTCGTGGACAGATGCTAACGCCTGCAAACAAGGAGAACCGATTGAGGAAAGCCAAGGTTTTGCTGCAAAAGTTGGGCGAGGCACGCATCTCCGATATCATCTGGACCGATGAGAAGATATTCACTATTCAAGCAGCCCCCAACTCACAAAACCAAAGGCAGCTGCTGCGTCCGTCAAGCGTAAACTCCGGACAACGTGTTGTACGCACCAGGTCGCTTTTTCCAAAATCCGTGATGGTTTGGGCCGGAATCACCTCTGAGGACAAGACTTCCCTGGTTTTCGTCGAGAGATCGGTCAAAATCAACGCCCAAACTTACCAGGAAGAAATCCTACGTGATGTTCTTCTTCCCTGGGTTCAGTCCAAATTCCCCGATGGAAGATGTGTGCTTCAACAGGACTGGGCCCCCGCACATTCGGCAAAGTCCACTCTCGAGTTCTGTGAACGCAATTTTCCTGGCTTCTGGGACAAGGATGTGTGGCCGTCTAACTCCCCCGACTTGAACCCAATGGGTTTCTCCGTCTGGGGTTATTTGGAGCAGAAAGTCAGCTGTCGAAATTATCAAGAACTGGACTCGCTGAAGGTTGCGTTGACGAAAGCGTGGAACGAGATCGACATAGACTACCTACGTGCCACCGTGCAGTCAGTCGAGGAGAGACTTCGAGCCTGTATCAAAGCCCGAGGCGGTCACTTCGAACATCTTCTGTGAAAAATAGTTCTTTTTGGTGTTGTCTTTTAAAAATAAATTTGTTGTTGTGAAAATGTGTTTTAATGGTCTTTTACCGGTACTGTTCCATGCGAACATACTTATGAGCCACCCTGTAAGCCTCCAAACGCCTTGCAAAAAGTCTTCCGCTCAGCCCCCAACTAGTTTTGAGCATATGTAATACAATAATACCGGCTTATAGATCATCCCTCCTCTTTTGTCTTTTCTAAGCGTACGCACCTCGATGACTGTGGGGTGCACTGCATAAAATATGCATTGCTTTTCGGATCCGGATGTAAACTTGCTTCCTGCCAGTCACAGGCTGCTCCAATTGTAGGAGTAGACACGGCACCTGCAACGACACATCAATACTGTATGGGAGAAACCTGATTATGCATGTGAATTTCTAATCCCAGGATGTTAGATGAAGTAAGAAAATCAAATCATAAAAAAACGCGTTCTTCTTTCGATCGGGAGGGCTTTGCTGGATCGTTATTGGCAGAATTTCCGCGCATGGCGTGCCGACCCGCCTCCCTCCACGCCGAGGTGTGGCTGAAACATCCCTCGCTGCACTCAACTAATAGCGATCCAGCGAATGCCCATACTAAAAACGTGGAATATGCTATTGAACTTGTCCATGAAGAAATGGATATAGGTGATGCAGTTCAGCGTTGAAAAGAATGTTAACAGTAATGTAAGTGGGAGCAATGAATGAACAGCAATCTGGTAGGGATTGTGCATACATCATTGGTACCGTTGATAGGCCACCGTCAGACTTTGCCGATTTTGTGGCGTTGCGGATCCGTACGCGAAGTTGCGGCACTGCAATCTCAAAGTCGTAGTATCGCGTGGGGAAGTGCGAGTCGCGAAATCGCAGAATCGCGCAATGGCAATATCGTAAAGTCTGAAGACGGGCTTAGGGACGGAGTAAACTCACTAATGAGGGTTACGCAATAGTTTGCACGGATCTGCCCACACGCTAGTCGCTCCCACTATCATTTCAAACTACAATGGGAAGCGTGGAGGAAGGATCCCCATTTATGTATTCATGAAAGCCTTCACCTCACACAGGTTCTCGTCGTACATAGTACTGCGGATAGTGGATCCCCATTGTCAATGCACGGTAATCGCCGATTGTGACTGCTGTCATATTGTCCATTTCGAAAAAACCCCTTGGGCGTGTCCTACAGACTTGGGTGAATGGCGAGAGTAAGAGTATGTGGCGGGGTGAGAGAGTTGGGAGAGTGTGATACACGTTCACCCAAGTCCGTAGGACACGCCCAATCAGTTTTCTGAAATGGACTGTACACACGGTGATATGTACGGTAGCGGTCAAAAGTATATGCGGTCTCCGATTTTTGACTATAACTACCCTCCGCTCTGACCAAATGTGTCGAAAATAATTAAAATAGGTGCCTATCATCAAGTGTGTCCATCCGCCGAATTTCAGTTGAAATACAAGAAGGTGAGGCCATGTGGCGATTTTTTATTCAGAAGCGCTGTCAAAAACCAAGGTGTGCTGCTATGTCACCCTTTCAATTTTTATATTCAAACTAAGATATCTCGGCGAGTCATATGATGATGAAGATTTATGAGAACGGGTAAGGAAAGAACTCCTTTAGAGAGGCAACTCTAGTGAACTCACCAGCAGCCTGCGATTCTAAAGCCAGCTGTAAAAGGGTTTGTCGAGCTTTAGAGGACCATGAGAGGACTGCTACAAAACGAGGAGAGGAGGCTATGCAGAATCTTTTTGGTGGACAGTGGGAAAACTAATTGCTGTCCCGCGGTGACCCTTGCTTGATTGTGGCGAGCGTTCAGAAGGAAACTTGTTGACCAGAGCAAACAGCCACTTGTATCTCTCATGTTTACCATCGTCTGATTGCAGCAGAAATGAAAAAATGCTTTCTGTTGACAACCGCACACTTTGCAGTCACTGGAAGAGTGCCAGTGGAATGAGTACGTGAACAGGTGAGCGGTAATCTCGCACACACTTTTCTTGAACTGCAAGACCAGATCTATGCCGAAGGATAAAGGTGAGAATGTCATCCACGACTTCATGGTGTGAACGTTTCGATCGAAAGCGTCATCTTCCATTCCTAGAGTAGGGCAAAGGCTTGGTTATAGCCTTCAACTCCATCTCTCGAAAAGAGGCCTCAATCTAAAGGCTGCAAGGTGTCATGAATGCTGATACATACCCGAAGATACTCCGGAATATTGCGTATCTATGCGCATAGCATTTATTGTAATGTTTATAATGTATTTCGTTCTTAAGCCGGGCAGGGGCTCATAGCAGCGTACTTTCGCCTCAAGGGAATCGTGCACGGAAAATGATTTTCTTTGTTACCCATATATTCAGGTTGTATTTGCCAACAACGGCCGCATGCAAAGTTTCACCGATAAAGTGAAAATTCAGCGAGAATACAGTTCTTAAAATTCACGACCAGGTGGGCGGGGACTCTGGGTAAAAGCCCCGTCCCGTCGTCCGCCACGGTTGAGAACGGAGATTGGGACTGTTCACGTAACTTTCTGCTCCTACAATTCGTCTCCGAAAGCGGCGGACGACGGGTGGGTATCTGCTCGGAGGCCCCGCCCATCGGTCGAGACTTTGTGGTGCTGTATCTTAGCCGGATTCACATTTTTTCGCGTAAAACTTGGCATATGGCCCACATTAGGCAAATACAACATAAATGTATAGGTAACAGAAAAACTCATTTTTGACGATTCCATTAGGTGATTGGTTCTAGCACAATCGATGCATTTAAGAGTGGCCTAACCAGTTACTGAACTAAATATCACTCGACCACCAGGGGAGACGTGTAGAAGAGCCTAACTAGAAAAGCAGCTAAGAATGACGCTGGAAATGTTACCCTTTTCAAGAAAAAATGGAAGACCATTTTTCAAACGACAGCGACCTCCATGCCTCAGTGCTGTGAAGCTTTCTCAATTCCATAAATACGTGACAGTTTAAGACCTCATTCCGTGTTACTTTTAAATATCCGCTCGTTTCGTTGAGTTATAAGCTTGTTACGAGCAATTGGATTTTTTGAAAAGTTTGATCATTTTCATTAATCTAAATGAAAATAATTCCTCAATTTTCTACTCTGAACGCTACTCAGCTGGGATACTATGGTTCATTGTGCAACAATTACCTTCGAAAAATGTAAAAATCTACCAAAGTTATGACCAAAAATTCAAAACCGCATATATTTTTGACGGCTAGTGCATTTGCAGATGCCAGGGACCGGGCGACGTGGCCTACGGATATGGGTGAGTGGCGAGAGTGAGAGTGCGTGGCAACAGTGAGAGTGTGTGGCGTAGTGAGAAGTCTGACACTCTCTCACCCACGTCTGTAAGCGACGCCCTATCAAAAGCTCCGAAATGGTGTGTATATGCTTTACGTACCACTGCAGGGCGCATCACAGCCATCAGTTGATGAATTCTGAGCGCAGGCAGCCTGCTGGCGACGCATTGTCTTCCGTTCCACACACTTCTGTCGACTAACAACGAACTCGTATGATTCAGGACAATCACGTAGATTCCATACGCCCATGTACTTGTCGGCGAGATTGTACTCTTTCACCTAAAGTCCACAAAAGCTGACATAATTGATAAAATAACAATAATTCGTAATAAAAAGATAAAATGGAAGTGTTGGTCAAATCATGATGCCAAAATGATTCATTGAGATAGGGCAATGAGCAGGTTTTGCAAATTTCAAGATAAACAAAGTGTCGGGTGAGGACCGGTCGAACAGCTGAAAAAAAATCGAAAAAAAACCCTCTATGTCACGTTTTCTGTGGCTTCGATTTACAAGCAGCGAAAAAAGAAGAGAAAGAATGGAAGGAAAAGCTCCAGAAAGAATCTCAAAAGACAGTTGCGTTTCGAAATTTTCTCTCCAAAATTTCAAAAAAAAAACAAATGCGTTTATGAAAAATCATCGTAAACAACGAAATATGACCCAGGATCAGATGAAAAGCGCTCGAAAGAAATAAACACATCAATATGTGATCGGGACCGTATTCTTTCTTTGGAACTCCATTAGGTTCTCACAGTCTCTCCTTATTACGTGATAAATTTTCTAGGGCTTGCTACTGTTAATGAGTTCTTATTAAAGACAGTGAGGTTGATTGGCTCTTACAAGATCTTCATTTACCTTTTTGAAGGGTCTGCGTTCAGCAGTCTGCATTAGGATTCCTACACCTACACGTTGACCTGTTATCGAACTTCGATCACAATTCCAACTGCAGAAAGCTCCTGGACAGTGGATCCCTTCTCAGTTCCTCAAGGTAGGATTAGCATCAGAAGATCACGCAAACTGCCATAGACCCATTCGAAAGGGCAATAGAATGGTTACAGTGATTCGGCCAGCGGTTCAGGTTGCACACTGCACTGACCTTCCATTTACGTAGAGGCATTTCAATAGGTATCCTGCTGAAGCAGTACTGCCCATAATCTGAATCCCATTCAATATAATGTTACTGGGCTCATCTTAATTGCATGATTCCGGACAAGCTCTTTGCTGAGCTTGGAGAAGTTGAAAGTAAGGTTTACATTGACTGTAAAGCAGCATATCTCACATTTGTTGAGAGGTGAGCGCCTCCAGTAATCATCACTCCGTGGTGCCATTTTAATCACATTCCTTAGCTCATCGGAAGTGTGGCTATACGGAGCCTGACGCCATTCCAGCAGTGGTGATCAAAATGCTGCTCGCCTCCGGGTGGGGGGTCATTTGTTCGAATTTTCGCCCGACCGCCGCGGCGAACGGCGCGGCGCGGCGAGGGCGAGTCGTTTGGAATTCAGCTCAAGACGCAATGGGCTGGTACCGTGAGGGACCCTTGAAGATTACACCTATTTTCAGCGCGGGCGGCTACTTGTTATTGTTCCTATGCTTTCCGTGAGAATTGAAATATTAAAGGTAATTCACCTCTTGTTATTCTCTCATTCTGCAGTGAGAGATCCATAGAAGTTTTTTTTCAGGAGCATAAAAAGTTTACGAAGCCTATCAAGATAACACAACGATCAATAACAACTTCAAGTACAATAGAAGCAGTGATAGCTATGCCTTCGTTAGCTTTGAAGACGATGGAGAGCTCTTATTGCAGTCTTAGGAACTTCTAATTTACAACAGATTGCTAAATATAGGCGCAATATTGGAAGGTCTTTCACGGTACCATCCCATTACGTCTTGAGCGGAATTCTAAACGACTCGTACTGACGGCGCCGCAAGTGCGACGCCGCGAAGCGAAAATTCGACCAATCGACCCCCCACTTCCGCGCCTCCTAATAAGCTGGATTGTGCGGTATAAGGAGGAGGAGGTATACTCAAATACACGAGAGTTTTACATTAAAAATTAGTAGAGTAACGGTCTATAAATAATCGAGTGATTTCTGGGTGAATTGCGAATATCAAGTTCAGTGATTGTGAAAACACAAACCACTTCTGAGATCAATAAACATCAGCCGATGATGTATTCCAGCAGTATTGCTGTGGCCACTATCACGTTAGTCCTGTTCAGTTCTCATATTACAAGATATGAGAATCATAGCGAATAAAATTTCCATTCTGATATTCAGGCTGTTCGAATTCCTGTTCAAGATCCGCTATATTATCATACCTCTTCCTTGGCCAATGGAGCACATTCGTAAAACTGGCTCGAATTATCTGCAGCTCGGTAAAGTTCGACCGTCATACACATTCGTCCGGAAAGGGAAGTGGCTTCAGCGGCTGAAACAACAAAAACATCGGTGAGGGAAATTTTGGAGGTTGATCTGGTTGAGAAATCTTTTTTCGCTCTCGCGACCTATCTCAAGAGTTGTTTAGCGGAACATCTTTGGTGAAGTTTTTGTGTCGAGCCACCTGACAAACTGGACCGCTCAAACAAAGGCTATTTTTCGGAGCACCGTGTACGAATGTTATTAGCGACAGGCTTTTCCAGCGCAATACCCTTTGCTTGACTCATCATCTACTCAAAACATGGCCATTCTTGGATCAGCCCAGCGATCATAACACAAACCAAAGTTTGAGCCTGGGCTGAACCTGAAAAATAAAAGGCTGCTCAGAAGAAAATCGGAGCTGAGGACTAGGGTCCCCTTTAATTTGCTGCACAGCTCAATTACCCAGACAGCCTTACCAGATAGGACTGAAATGGGCTCTATTAGGGGGCAAGGGAATGATCACCAGTTCCCTGTGCTAAAAATACTAAGTGGTATTACTCACAAAAAGTTTTTGTTCTCTGGAAAGCTCAGCTGAGATGAAGTAGTTATGCTTCGAACAGAAAACGGATGATATCAAGGGATTCAGATAGGTATGGGAAGAAGGGAGGACACATTCTGTGCAGGTCCAGAAAAAACCTCCCAACGTAATCAGAAAAACCAGAGAAAGGTGAGGAGGGGATAAAAAGGAGAACGCGAGCCATAGGGTTGGTTTAAGTTCAGGTATGAAAAATCCGTTGAAAGATTAAGAAATTCATAACTGTAAGCCCTTTCCTTTCATGACCAGCTGGATTTTTCCGCAAACGAACACGGCTAAGAAATGCTCAGAACTGAAAGCAGATTCGCAAACACCGCCTTCAACAACACTTTTTCTAGGCCTGCCACATGAAATCTGATGCGGCTCACGTTTTATGCACCGCAGCACCGAAGGAAGGAAGTAGGAAGGATACCCCGAAATAACTGCTGATCCACACAGGGCCCACAATAATTGGAAATCACAAAGATAAGAGAGCAGCAACAAAAAGTGAAAATATGCATGTTTTCTGCATTAAAACATAAGGTACTTGTTGAGGACCGGACAGCTCTTATTGAGGTCATGAAGAGTGTTTTAGCATTGGTTGGTCGACGAGTATAAAGATTATCCAGCAATTTTGATGCTTTCATAATGTGGCTTGATCTGGTCTAATTCAGGGGATTAATGCAGGGTGCTACAAGCGCGAGTCTAGGAGTACAGCGGGGTCTAGCAGGAAAGATTGGATAGGCTTCCTCATTTCATGCGCTTTATCCTGCATCTTCTATAACTCCTGCTCATGAAGTACTGCTCCTAACGGGGCATGATCCAGTATATGTACTGGTTATCAGCAACATTGGTGAGATGATATGAGGGACTTTGAAAGGAGCAGATCGAGGTGCTGCGTGATATGCTTTCATCAAATGGACCATTGACAGCCTCAACTGAACTACCCGAAGCAGTGAAATAGGAGGGATCAGAGAATGAAGACCGTGGAGCAGTTGAAGGCTTGGGGCTCCATGCTCGACTTCATGGAATCTACTGGTAGACAACTCAGTAATGACGGCGTAGGCTTGCCGTCATTACTGACTTGTCTACCACGAGGTTCAATGAAGTCGAGCAAAATCAGGTTTTTCGAGGGTTGAACAGTGGCCGAATAGGGTACATTACACAACTTCATGTGAAGAAGAATATGAAAAGTGGAAAATGAGCAGGTTTAGCAAAGCAGGAACAACAAAACAGTATTGTAAGGAGTTAAAAGTAGAAAGCAAAATTAAAAGGAAACTTCCGAAATTTTAGATTAAGTGCAAACGAAATAGACGAACCTGCTGCGAAAAGCAGTAGAGTAGCATGAAGCCGTAGCATCATTTGAATATAGCGAATAATTCGTTTCAACCCTGCTTATTTCGATGGGGTTTCACTAGAAGACCTGACCATAGACCCGCTCAGCTTAAATACCGGACCGTCAGCGCAAGCATAGCTGAACGGAAAACCGGTCTTGGTCAGCAATGCTGGTGGATGCGTCATATACGTTCCGGAACACAGTCCGGAGCAGGCCATCTCCAACTCCAGTAGATGCGTCATGCCCTGCTTCTTCAGATAAACAGAGCAATGAATAACTGGAATCAAATCTCGTTGTTTTTTCTTCTAAGGGAGGAATTACAGGAAGTTTTCCCAGAGAGCGCAAAGCTTGTCTTTCACTATTCAAGTTTTGAACCACCGCCTGCACTCTGGTTCTTCATAGTTTTTGCCTTCTCGGATGAAGTTTGTGATAATATTTGAATCTATATCAGGGCCACACCATAAAAAAATCCCGTTATACAATTATGCATCCAAAATCCTAATGACAAGGTGATGAAGTGGCGGGTATTGGTAAGTAACAGGGAGCGCCATCCTACTCGAGTACCTAGAGGGTGGTACCTCTCACTAATGCCCATCCGGCCATTGAAGTCTTCCATCCCTTAGATTGAGTAGCAAACTCAATGAGTAGCAAACTAACTGTGGAGACAAACACACTGATATGGCATCAAATGGCGCCCGCAATACACTGCGTAGCCACTGAAGGGGTGTGTAGACTTATGTCGAATTTTCGCGCAACGAGCGGCGCCGCGGAATTCTTCGCGTGTTATTGCGTACATTGAAACACTCCTCTCGAAGTTTTACGCCCGAATTAATTATATCTTAATTGGGATTGTTATCATGAAATGCTATCGTTTCTTTTATTTTTTATGTCAACATTTCGTTTTTTTAGGGCACAAAGTCATTATTTTCAGATAATGATGAAATAAACAGCTATTTCTTGAAGGACCTCCACGGTACCACACCCTTGCGTCCTGAGAGCGGAGATGCAACCGACCGCGGCAAGTTGTGCTGATGCGAAGAGAGTGCGGCGTTCCAAAGCGAAAATTCGACATAAATCTACACACCCCCATCAAGTGAAATGTGTATCCCTTTCCCCCCCCCCCTTCCTCCCGAGCCGATATGAATAACTGCTCTTAATCCTCCTTAAGAGTAATAGTAAATATGAAAAAAAGATCAAGAGTAAAGTTTTCGTCTTTGATCAAAGGCAGTGATAGGGAAAATTCGGTCGAAATGTGAAAAAAAGTGGTGAATATGACGGGCGAGATGATCAGTAATACGTCGGTGAAGAAAAAACGGAAGTAAATGACCACGAACCCAAGGGATGGAATCCCTTTCCCACCACTTCCCACCACTGGTTCTCGAGGTGGACGACCATTCCTTCAAGAGGCGGATAGCCTGGACGACTCTGCCATTGGCATGTAGCCAAGTAATCAGTGCGCGAAAACAGAGAGGAAACAACACAAAATGTCAAAAGGTATCCCATAGTTAAGTGCAGACGAGCGAAAACTACCACTGAGAATTAATGAAAAAGAAAGGAAGAAAAGAAAAGAAAATCTCGCAAACTCTACGGGTAAACAGCAAAAATCAAAAGCACTAAAACAGATAATCAGGTAATAAGAAAAGGATATGCGATGTTCTGTTTGCGAAAGCGCGCCCCGATCGTTCCAACCGCGCCGCAGCTCTTGGCCCCTTCCACTCCAGCCAACCAGGGATGCTCGTCGTTAGAAGGCGGACCGAGGCAAGAAAGGCGGCTGGAGCTAAAAAGGCCACCTATGCCACAGCTAGTAGACGCGCCTTTCGTGGGGGATTTCGCTTTACATAGGCCTTTCAGACCCGTAATTTTACACTGAATGACTCCTTTAGAGATTCCTTATCACCCACATTACGCCTATCACTGTATTTAATGCTTTTTGTGCGCATACGTTCCGTGCGTTCCATTCAGAATCGTGGTGACAGGTGAATGTAATTTGGCCTATATCAATCAGTGACTTGCAAGGGCCTACCGATGTAAAACTCCGTGTTTTTATGCTCCCTGACAGGTACGGTACCTTTTTACCCCGGAGAGATGGAAGGCTTGGGTGGCTTGAGCGCGCATTGGTAGGGGATTCGATCTCCGATCCATGAGAATAAGAGTGAGAGCTGCCTGTTAACACACCACGTTCGCCATTCTATCACCAGACTGTTATACCGAAATTGCAGTCACCATCAAGCTACAACCATTCAAATTCTAGGAGTTTGGTTGTTCTTATTCTGTGGTACAGCCGAGTATATCATATAAATTCTGTAAGGTGGATCCCTTCGTGCAGGAAATTTAGTACGACTTTTTAAGACACCCAGAAATTACATATAAGGAAATGATTTCAGTATTTTATGTACACACACACTCTTGAAATCACGCGTTTGCAGGTTCGCAAACTGTGTGAGAAGGAACCACACAGAGTGATTTATGAGACCCTCCCTCATTGGGGCTTATTGGTCCCTGAGCGAATTTCAACTTCCGTTCCTTTATTTTCAAGACTCTAGCTTACCCGGATATTCCAGAAAAGTGTATACCTATGATGTAAGCGAGCCATCTACGCAGGGGTACAGCAATTTGGATGGCCGTTGAAATATGAAAATAGAGGATCCTAGTCGTGCGAAGGTGAAGTGGAAATTTAAAGTAATGAGTTAAATCCAAGATGTGCTGCTATCTTCCCGAATAATCTCGCTATGGACTTGTTCAACGGTGCGTCGTATCACTACAGTATTGATCGGAGTCACGGAGATCTATATTATGTGACACGAGCACTTCACGCGTTTGTTTGAGGGCGGAGCGCGTTCGACAAAATCCTTCACTGCTTTATTAGGAGCGAATCACACATCGTATGCTCACCATTAGACACAACACGTCCATTCATATTACGCACATTTTCCCTTTCTGAACAGTCGTTGTCGCTCTGCATGCCTCTAGTAAAACGTAATAAATGAAGGAGCCGCAGCAGAAGGGTCTCGGACAGGGCTAGGCTTCGAAGTTTCGCTTCTTCCTGCCATATCCTTGCTCTCTTTTAGCGTTCAACTATACTTTTTGCTTTTTTTTCAGGAAGCGACAGACAGACAACGACAGCCAAGTTTCACTTTGACATCTCTCGTTCGGCAATTGTGCCATTCTTTTCGCAGAGGTCATGTCTGAGACGACGAGACACATCCCCTCAACGGGACAATTTCGCCCTCGTCACTCGATACAACACCATATAGTACAAAGGGCCGACTGTCCTTCATAGAGGTAATTGTATGCCATTGTATGGTTAAGGATTCAGTTCATTTTTCGACCTTATCATACTTTTTTGAATCCTTTTATAGCTCTATCTCGATTCATTCACTTCATTGTGAAAACAGCATTTTTATGCTAGTTTTCGTAAACGAAAGTAGACACGCGAAAATTGTGATCATGAGCTCGCCTCTGGGTTCGAACCGCACTTTACACCTTACTCAGATTGAGGGAAATATCTCAGTGGGTTATTCCGGAAATTTCATAGGCACGACAGTCACTTTTGGTTTTTGAGATATCCTCATCGCTGTCCCCCACCCAAGTGTTACGCTAACATAGACGTTGAGTAAATTCAAATTGATATCTTACAGCTTATCCTTGCGAAGAAAAAGTAAAAGAACGTCATACAAAAAAAGTCTAATATATTGCTGGTCGAGTAGAATTTGGCAACCCATTTCCACAATCACTGCATGATATTGCGACGCGCGTATAGCTGGTGGGCGGGGTCTGGTAGCGCCCACTGATAGGAGCGCGCTAGGACGCGCACGACACTCTACCATTGGCTGCTGGCTGCCCGTGCCCGACCACCATCCCATAATGAGCCTTGCGTTACGACCGTACAGCGTTAATTTGATTATCATTCAGTAATTTGATTACAATAAGTATTTATAAACTGGAGCTCATATCTAGAAATCGAAAAGGGAGTTGTTTAAAAAACTCTTCTTATTAAAGTGAGCCCCTACCGGGTACGGATTTCGGATCATTTACCGTTTCACGGGAAAGTCCCCGCGGAACCATCTTTCTTTGTAGAACTTTTTTCTTTGAATAACTGCAACTGCAATTGCAAAAAGCACAGCAGAAGTCGACATCTTTCGTGTACCGCCTGTCACTGTGGCCCTCTAGTAGTCAGCGTTGTCCAACCGTGAGAGTCTCGCATCTTCATACCTTGATTCATCGAATGACGTAGTATCAGTGGTTTGTTCAACAGGCCATTATATTTACTTTCTTGTCATCAGCGAGCTTCACGTTTTCGTCGAGATTCCCGATTTTACTGAAGTGGGCCTGTGCGTCGTCCTCTGCGTAGCGCCGCCACACATTGCAGATCCGCGTGGCTTCTATCGATACTGCACTAATGTGGCGGTTAACATGTTTGCGCCAAAATCAGTGAGTTAAATAAAAGCATTTCTCGAATTTTAACAATTTCGTTTAATTTCCTCATTACTGCCGTACTGCTGCACACCCCTGTTTTCGCTTTCTGAGTCGATCAAATGCGCACCCGCTGCTTTGAGTGGCTTGTACTTTTCACTTCATTCATGATTTCCTTAGGCTTTGCATGGCACGGGGCGATATTCTAAACGGTTTCGTAGTGACTTCATACGGAGTCTGAAGTACAATAGTTCGTAAAAAATTTCGTAGAAAAGTTCCAAAAATGACATCTTCCAATATGAGAAGGTCACATGTACTACTAAGTCATTGTTTCGGTGCGTGTTTCAAAACATTCCGTTGTGGCTCGCGATAAGCGCAACAACTGAAGGTCTTTTGGATTTCTTTCAGTTCTGTTTCTGTGAAACATTAACAGCTAGGGGCGGTATATAATGGGTAATGCTGTGCATGCCAATACTCAAATGGGCGCCTAGGCAACCGCATTGTTACCTCTGCCGTCGATTCCATTTGCTTCGAATGCCACAATATCTCGAAAACAAATAATTCAACCAGTTTTCGCGATTCGTATCATTTAGTTCGAATGTCCATTTCGCTTTTTCAAATCGCGGTTGTGCCCATATATTTGCCCTCCACCAAAGTAGGACTCTCCGAAGCAGTAGGTGATAATTTTTTATGGAATTAAGCTCAATTTTTAAAGGAAAGTGTTTCAATACATGGTTTTGAAAGTCTCTACAATTTCGAAAATGAATGAACAACAAGTGTTATTCTCGCAATGTGCTGCGCACCTGAGCGCTAACTTTGCAAGAGCGGTGCTAAAAAGGCAGCATGGGCGGTAATCCGATCCCAACCAGAAAATGGAAGGAGCGGTGCTAAACAGCGCGCCTACTAAGAGAACGAAATGAATTGTAAAGTCCGAAAAATATGACTCATTTTCCAACGGATGTTCTTCTCATGGAAGAATCCTGCGACTCTCCTCACTGCTGGATATCGGTCAGAGCCATGTGGATCAGTAGTAATACGTGGTTGTGATACGCAGCCAATTACGCTTGTGGTAGGGGGCCGCAAGCGGCATCGAAGAAGGGCAGTACTGAGGGCTGTGTTGTCTATAAATGAGAGGAACAGCTACAAAAAATAATCTGTGGTGGAACTCGCATTCAAAAGCGCGCATTTATAACCCTTATCACGTTCATATCGAGCTTCATTCGAGCTGCAGGGCTTGACTGGCTACTGCGAAGCCGATAGCGTTCGCAGCTGGCTGGCATAGACCCTCGTCGTCTGCATCTTCCTCCCAGCGGCCAGCGATACAGATGATACGAAAGTGAAGGAATTGGAAGAAGGGACTCGACTTTTATATTCCACAGTCGACCAAAAATACTACTTCCATTGTCTTTGAAGCGCATATTTCATCACGATTTGAGCCGCTTAGATTGCCTTCTTGAGTCATCAGTTTATTTTTGGTGAACATCTTCTGGATACTCAAGTTCTCGCTACAGCTGCCTTCAAAGTAGAGAACACTGACAGGATCCAATTTCACCGCTGGATAAGGGGGATAAAACAACGCAGATCAATCTTGAGGGACGTGTTATCTCTCTCTCTGATCCGTAAGACCTACCATACTTTTCCAGGCAAATGGAAATACTTACAGGAATTGACCGCGGAATAAATGAGTTTCTTTGTTACCTGTATATTTATGTTGTATTTGCCTAATAAGGGCCGCATGCAAGGTTCCACGCGAATAAGTGAGATTCGGTCAATATACAGCTCACCAAATTCTCGGCCGGTATGGCGCGGCCTCTTAGTGAAAGCCCAGTGCCGTCGTCCGATCTTTCTGTTTCTGTCTCTTACAATGCGTCTCCGGCCACGGCGGACGGGGTGGGCACTTGCTCGGAGGTCCCGCCCACCAGGCCGAGAATGTAGGGAGTTGTATCTACGCTGAATTCTTACCTTTTCGCCTGAAACTTTGCATGCGGCCCTTATTAGGCGAATACAATAAAATATATGAGTAACAAAAAAACTCATTCCTCCGTGGACGATTCCTCCAGATCAGGAGCGGAAAAGAAACTGAAGCCATGTTATTAATGAAGGCTATAAAAGTAGCACACGGCACAAAGGTGAGAGTATCTCTTACCATACCGAAAGTGGTGCTCTCTAGTTCTGAGAACTCCTCAGCTAGTTTGAGTTGAGGGCTAAAGAATCCGAGTATTTTGACTAGCCGAACGTGGCTCAGATAATCACGGTGAGGCTCACGAGCAACACTGCACGTCGCCATAGCACTGCATAGACATCTTAAAAATGCCAAGACGGAAGCGTGTCAAGCCATGTGTGAACTTCCGGAGATCGGTGGGGCACGAAGATGTGACACTGCATTGACAAGTGGTAAGTGGGTCGATAAAGGAGCCCTTAGCTTTAGCTTGCTATTACTAGGCCGCTGCAGAGGTGTCCGTCGTTTTGAGTAGCGTGACTATGGAAGATTATAACTCTGTTCTTCTGTTTGTAACCGTACAAAAACCATTGGATTGAACACACATTTCTCAGCAACTACTGTGCAAATCCTACTTTTTATCAGAAAATTTGCTCCTTCAGAATTCGAAAATTTTTGACTGGCGATTTTGACATTTCCCACTTCTTGAAACCATATATATCCGAGAGTGCCCAAAATAGCAGTCCGTATTGGATGCACCAAAGACTGACAAAAAATAAAGCGGAATTTCTGCATCTGATTTTGTACAGCTTTTTGAACAGGTGATCTTCGGATGTGCGGGGTTGACATCACCTTGGTAGGAATCCGACCCTACCTGTTCGATGAAAAAAGCGTATTTGCGGTGATCTTCGACCGATTTTTATTGAAAGGTCACACTGCTATGTAAAGAACTCGCTCACAAAATTAGTGTAGCATGCGCCTATGATAGGCCATGAAAAAGTGATAAAAGGGTGCATTATCTGGACCTTTCCCTCTCAAGACGTGAACTTGCAAGACTACCCATTTACTGTCCTAAAAACAGTCTACATATACTGAATCGAGCGACTTATTACCTAAAAGCTGTGATGTACCAGCAGTCAAAAACCGTGGTTTTCTGCTAGCTGAAATAACGGCTGGAACAGCGTCCCTTCTGGAATTCTCTCTAGCACTCTGTATTCTTACAGAAGAGACTTTTGCTACGAAATGGTTCTTCAGAAACTCGAAAAATTCCGAAATATAGTTCTGAGAAGTCACAAGGAAATAGTTAATGAGAAATGGCGGAAACTTCTTGTGCGCGTGTCTTGCAATCAGGTAATAGGTTCCGAAAAAGTTCAATACTCTTTTCGATACTGTCCTTATCGGCAGAGATGATTCGTAATTTTTAAAGAGAAATAGCATTTAATAGCTTAGAAGACGTTGATCGCGGACCACGCGGTTGGTAACGGCGCCACTTGCCAACCATTCCGACCTCATATGGATACTATTGCTTTGCGAATGACGTTGATTTCTAATAACGCAGATGGTTGCAAGACCATTGGCCTCCTTTTATTGGGAAGAGAAGCACTAACATTTGATCAAATGCATGCTTATGTAATGCTATGACAATCCACATGAAAAACTTGAAAATGAAGTGAATTTTATTAGCATAATATCTCTTTTTATTCCGAACTGTCATGGGAAATGCGAAAATATCGCTGCACGTCATCAGAACTCCCGTCATGATGATGAAAAAAGCGGAAAAGTCACAAGAGAATTCCGCATGATAACACGCTCATGAAGGTATACCGCTTTATAATTGCTAAACTTCCCATAAGTACGGGATTTACCCTTGTTGCGTGTGAAATTGCTGCGCTCATGAAAATTGAGGAAACATCCAATGTGCCCAGAAATTTACGGACATCTTGATCTCGATTTCAAATTCACACCAAACGTAGGCTTAAAGGCACACCACCCGATGAACAACGTGATCGCTTTTCTTCTTGGGGCAGGTAGTTCTTGGATGGCTGTTAAGCCGCACCTTTTTTTGGGCGTCACGGCTCACCCTCGCGGCACGGAGCCCGCTCGACCTCAACCAAGCCGCGCCCACAAAACCAAGTCACACCCACCCCCCCCCCCCCCCCACGACACTCCGACGGCTACAAATGACGGAGACGCGCTATTTGCACCTTCTTGTCTTCTCCATTGACGTTGGAAGCCACTCGAACGCTGTATGTGTTTTCTGAAATCGTTGAAAGATCTTCCTGAAATGTTAGCCACCCTCCAGCTACCAACCTACTATACTGCTATTAAGCATGTCGCTAGCTTTCGGAAAACTCGTCCAAACCCCCGTTTCCACGGCACAACACTCGTCCGACCCTCTGGGAATGAGGCTTCCTTTTTCGATGTTTTTGGTGCTGCTTGCCCTTTTTTCTCTGCTATTGAGTAAATTACTACCTCTGCGTCCATTATTGAGAGCGACTACGGATACTTTACAGCGCGTGGTTTGCCTTTAAGCTGGTTGAGCGGAAGTGTAGGCCAGGACACTCAAATGAACCAATGTCGCGGGAGATCGCGAGGGTGTGTCAGGACTCTTCAACTGGGTCAGTTCCATCACGCCCGCGATCCTTAAGGCGCGGCTATAACACCGTGACTAGCAGGGCATTCAGCACGTGTAGCGACTGTGTCTGTGGCACGGTGACGGGGTAGCTTGGCGCACACCCGAACTAGCGGCAGCCTAGCCCTTCGAGCGCGATCAGTTCGCGGCGGAATAAGCAAGGCATTTGAAGTGATACAATTAGCGTAATACAGTGACCTATTTCACCTAAATGGACAATGGCTTTTCGCCTCTGGGTCATCGCTGTAGGGGTTAAGATCACAGACTCGGAAGTTCTTGTCGTCATGCAATGTTGTCCACGAACTATGGAGCATACAGGGCCACAAAGCCGAAGGCAGGCCGACCGTGAAGCAGTTTTGGTCCTGTACGTATGGCCCTTTGTCAAGTCCTTATGAAATCCCGGCTGCGCTACAGAAACACCGGATTCTCTAGTTATTACAACCACTGGTTAGGCTAATTAACAATAAGCGTTTGCCGGCCATCTTGAATAGAACTTGAAAGCATGACATATACTTAACGATTTTTGAATTTTGGACAGAACTGTTCTGACTTGGTTTGAAACCACGAACCAGTGACTTTTAATTCATCTATGGAGTAAGGACTATTAAAAACTACTAACTCAAGAGACCCGTGCGCTGATCGTGCCTTCCATCTGCATATGGCAGATGGTCGTTCAGCCTCAAAATTTTGCCGTTTCAACTGGTTTTGAAATGATGTTTCAAAACGGATGCCGACTGGTCGACATAAGTGGCTAGACGATTGGCCAGAAGAGGATGATTGTCACGCAGCTGCCATTAATAAATGGTTCCTCGACCAACTGCTACTTTGACATTTCGTGACCTCTACGCACCATTTAACGCTTTCCCCATCTATTTTCTATAAATCGGTCAATATAGGATGTGAATTGATTCAAAGCATCAAAGCGATTCAAAGAAGTAATCGCAACAGTTTAGGATGTTTTACTGTTCCTGGTAACGAGAAGGTTGCGAAACGCGTATTAGAAATACTTTTTGTCGAAAGGCCGTTCCATTCTGAAAGAAGTGTTACGGTCTCACTGACTGCTATTTACAAATTTTTCGAAACTTTTGTATACACATCAATTAGTTGAAAGCCACCTCGAAAAAAATATTAGATTACGGTATGAGGTTATTTTGTGCGATTACACTGTCCCACGAAAGCACCTTACCAACGCCATCAAATTTTTTATGAGAAGAGTACGGCGGTGCATTTTCACGATGGACGCGGTAAGAGGTCAACGCCGAGAAGCGCGGTGAGCCTCCTGTGTCGGGTGACGGTTGAGACACACGAATCTAGGCCGTGACCCTGTGACAGCCTGTGGCCTTTGCCCTGTGACATGAATAATTCAAACAATTTGACTATACAACGGAACAAACTTGCAAGGAGGACACGATTCGCATGAACAAATTGTCTGAATTATTTAAGGCTTAGGTCAAAGGCCACATGCTGTTACAGGGTGACGGCCTAGATTCGTGTGTCCCAACCTACACCCCTCCTGTGTCACATCCCTTGTGAGGATCGCCAACACTTCGTTTTTGCCTCTCGCCTCACTACATACGTCCATTCACTGCTGCAATCTTGCAGGCTTTCAGCTTGGACGTCCATTAGCACGCGTTCCCATTATACGCAGCATTCCGATAAAAGGGCGGCGTTCTGCAATGAACTGAGGTCACAACCGCACTACTTAGAGGTCGCCTGGAGTGAAGTACATTACTTGCTAAATCTATGGGAAAAAGCATAGATGCTCATCGCGTTGGATCTTTGAACTTTTGGAGACAGCATTAGGAACAAGTTATTATTGGAAAATCCCTAAAAGAAATCACTCACATGGAAACTATGGGCCTAAGAAGCTCATTTATGGCGAAATCTCCGTCAAAAAGCACGCCTCCGAGCTGTAGAAGCGGCGCAACGGATAACAACTGACGCCTTGGATGGCCGACCCCGCCTCCAAGCGACGTGATGCGTGGTTGGCTATGGTGATAGCTGACAAGGATATGCGGCAGGATCGAAGGTATTGCGGCGTGCTTTCGCAGTTTGTGCTTGAAGCTCACTCCAGAGAATAGATGCTGTCATATTTTCATACACTCCTTTGTATTACCTGGCAACATGGCAAGAGAAGAATAGTTCCGACTACCTGCCTATTGACGGATAGGTCGTCCGCGTCGAGAATCAAGGGTGGGGAGCGGTCCTTTTTTCTCGGGTTAATGGCCATTTTTTTCCTTTTTTCTTCATCATCGTATTATTAATCACCTCGACATTCATATTCACCACATTTTTCATTTTTCGTCCAAATTTCTCCTATCGTCACCTTCGAAGAGGAAAAACGACAAGAGACACTGATTACCTATGAAGTAGGGGAGCGCAGACAGCACGACTTGTGAACAACCGATGTATCCCAAGACTTACTGACACCTCGAACCCGATTTCAAACTCGTACCAAAGGGTCAAGCAGTTCATTTGCTAGGGTGTCCCCATAAAGGCACACCACGCAATAATCAAGGTGGTCGCTCACCTCCTTGGAGAAGGCAGACCCTTGGGTGACTGGAAAATGGTGGAAGACCGGAATTTTCTGTCTCTATATCTGTATACCGAAATCGAACTCTTTTCCTAGTAAGGCCCCAGGAGGCTTACGGTAATTAAGGTGGCTTGCAGCAAATCATTTGCACATACAACGCCTTGCCAAGACGTCGAGTGTTGACTCATTGTTTTTATAAGCACCTTTTTCTCGCTCTTTCGCTTATTCTTCCTTTCATGTTTCACTTGTTTGAAGCTGTGTACTCTCGCACATGTTCAACATAATTTCGAATGAAATTAAATTCGCCCTACGCAACATCACATGACAGTGGCGTCGACCCGCCTGAAGAAGTTTTAGGTTAAGGGCGCTAGAATCGCAACAGTCCCCCAGAAGCTCGTTTTTAAAAGCGATTTACGCTGCTAATTGCTCAGTTTATTTACCAAAATGAACAATAGCAGGATCTAATTAGGAAATATTTGAATATTTGGTGCTAAAATCCGGGTTACCATGAGATCCACTTTTTACGTTGTATTTCTTGAGGATCTGAGCAATCAGAATTTTAGTACAAACTCAAGCTGCGCTAGGCGTGGGTTTTTTTTAAGATGATTCTGGAAACAGTTAAGGCAAGAATATTTCACAAACCGAACATTTGGTGTTTATCCGCCGAAGCTTCTGCTTATTGTCTTTTCTGAGTCCGAATGTACGTTTGCAGAAGACACTGTTTTAGATACGCTTTTCGCTTCCACCCCTCACGGTGCCTTCAAAGGAATCGTCCACGAAAAATGAGTTTTTGTGTTACCCATGTGTTTATGTTGTATTTGCCTAATGTTCATGCCAAATTTCACGCGAAAAAATGTGAATCTGGCTAAGATGCAGCACCACAAAGCGCGTCCAGGTGGGCGGGGCCTCCGAGTAAAAGCCTCGTCCCGTGCTCCGCCGCCGTTGGGAACGGAGAGTGGGACTGTTTAGGTTACCTTCTGTTCTTAAAATGTGTCTCCGACCACGGCGGACTAAGAGACGAGGCTTTTACTCGGAAGCCCCGCCCACCTGGACGCGCTTTGTGGTGCTGTATCTCAGCCAAATTGACTTTTTTTTTCGCGTGAAATTTGGCATGAGGCCACATTAGGCAAATACAACATAAACATATGGGTAACACAAAAACTCATTTTTCGTGGACGATACTTTCAGGTTAACTCACAACGTACCGCGTGCAACACATGGCGTTGCACGAGTTTCGAACCACAATTTTTTGGGGTTTTAAAAAGAGATTGTTGTCAAATGCTGCCATCATATGTTTTCGGAGTAATATTCCTTTCTGGGACCATTCTTCTACAAAAAATATGTCGCGTTTTAGCATCACGCTTCCGAACAGCATATGCAGCAAGCGATGACAAAACAAATTCATTATTTGTGACATTACGCATGTGCATACACTTAATGTAATTTACCAAAATGTATCCAAAATGAACCAAAATGGACAATAACAGTATCCAATTAGGAAATATTTGAATATTTGGTGCTAAATTCCGGGTTACCATGAGATCCACTTTTTATGCTGAATTTCTTAAGGACCCAAGCTATCACAATTTTACAAACTCAAACTGCGCTACGCGTGGATTTTTTATGATAATTCTGAAACAGTTAAGCCAAGGATATCTTTCACAAACCGAACATCTTGTGTTTATCCGACGAAGCTTTTGCTTGAAAACATGGGCACCGTGATTTTTGGGTAGTTCCTTCTAATTGAAATAATTGGGATTAGCAGGACATCTACTCACCTCTACAGATGAAATTCCGATCAGGATTAATCCTCTATTGATCGTGGCACTAACTACCTAGTTCGGCAAAGATTAGATTTCTTCAGTAGTGGTGCTATAACACGAACAAATTTTAAGAATGGTACAATGACTGATAGATATGTTGTTCACCATATTTGAAAACAAATCCTAAGAGCTCTATCTGTCAGAAATCGACGCTTCCTTAAGACCTGAAAATACGTTCCTGGGTGGCCATTTAAATATATATCTAAGGTCAGCTCATTGTAATAATTTTCATTCTCTTCGATCGCGCTGGAGCCCGGGTGACATTCGTGAAATAGGAGCAGTGAAAGTCCACCTTGGAAAATAATCAAACGAACCGAAAAAGTAACCAATAAACAATAAATTGTAATGGGTCACCTCTCAATAAGTCCCACTCACGGACGTTTCTGAAGGCTCCCCAAAAATTGCATCTTGTAATCAAATATAATAGAAGGAAAGGTAATCTGCCTGTGGAACAAAGTGTGCTTGTTTAGCTTTGATGGACCACTGGAACTACGTATTGGACTCTCTTTTTGATACGGGTTACAGTGCTTCTCACTCTCTCGTTCTCATTTAATGAAAAAATCCCCTTACATGCATCATAGTCAATGCTGATTTTGCTGCCTTACATCTGCAATTAATTATTCCTTAATTATACGCCCCAAGGGCACAGGAGCCATTTATCCTTATTGGATTACCAGCAGCTAATGAATAGCTGGAAAAGAGAATTGTGTTTGGTTCGTTAGCCTCACAAAATTCTGTAGCGCTCAGATTCAGGTCATAAAAGTAACTGCGTCAACCGTAGCGCGCGGCAAGCGGCGCCGCGGATTTCTTCGCCTGTGATTGCTTGCATTGCAACAATCCTCTAGAGTTTTACGCCTGAATTGATTATTTCCTTATAAGGATTGTTATCATGTAATGCTATCGTTTCTTTTACTTTGCTATGTTCTATCTTGTCTTTTTAGTACACAAAAGTTATTGGTTTTAGATGATGAGATAAATAGCTACTTATGAAAGGATCTCCATGGTACCAGACCCTTGCGTCCTGAACGAAATTCCAACCGACCGAGGCAAGTGTGCTGAGGCGCCGCGAGTGCGACGTCGCAAAGCGAAGATTCGATATAAGTCTACACACACTGAGAAGTTTGGTGTGTGTCGATTTGTCGAATTTTGCGCGGCCGCCCGCGGCGAGCGAGCCGGCGAGCGCGGTTTTCTTGTAGTCTTATCTCTTGAAACAGCAGCAATCACAACATAGGTGAACTTCCGAAGCCTCCAACTTGCAATCTTTGGAGGTCCCTAACGGTACCACCCCACTGCATCCTGCGTGAAATTTCAAACGCCTGCAGCAAGTCGTACTGACAGCGCCGCGAGAGGAAATTTGACCTATTGCCACACATTGTGTAGTTGGTCCCAAAGCGACACTACGCCTGAAAGGTGGCATAATCGCTCAAGGAATGCGCTAGTTCGTACGCACACGTCGCAGATATAAGCCGCGGTGCGAAACCCTGACGTAAGGGTGCACACCCGATGTCGTCAGCATCACTCGTTAAAGCCGTCCCCACCTTATCTTTCAAGAAGTGATTCATCTGAGAAAAGGCTTCTGTTTTCCACGTAGACCTCATAAACAGGCCATACAAATATCGTGTTTTTGTGTTGCATGCCTCTATTTACTGCTGCTATGGCGATTGACGTAGAAATAGCTACAAAATGTCGGCGTTAAGTGTAGTAACAGTAGTACCATACCAGTATCTACACAACTATTCCAGCAAAGTAGCTAGCACCACTCTCAAACGTCTACTAGAAATCTGGAAAATGGTCGAACATTTTTTTCAAGGACACAGCGTTGGCCTTCGCAGTTTCGCTCCCATTTTCTGCTTTTTTGAACAGGTGGGACCTTCACAGAAAGCTGCGGGTGCGGTAATTTTGTGATTCGGTGTTACGAGCATTCAGTTAAGGTACAATCAACATATTCACAGTAATTTGGAGGTAACGGCTCAAAAATGTGGCTCATTTTCCATTGATTGAGGCGTCCCAAACGCCTTAACAGTGCCGTACGCATGTCAAGGCAAACACACCTCAGAATAAGCCTAACATGTAACCCCCCCTGTCACAGATACGCGTGGCCCCGATCGATACATCAGTAAAGCATATAAGAAATTTTTACCGTGTTGATAGCTGTTTCCTTTCGTTTTTTTCAGTACTGTACCATTGAACTTCACTTCATTTTCAAAAGTCAACATTTTTATAAAACCTTCAACATTTGATAGATAGAAGGCCCGTTATGGATCGATGTTATGAGCTACGCTGGCGCAAGGTGACGCTGCAGATCAACATTCTGTACTTATCTTGGCTTTCCTGTGGTTTCTTCGTGTCTGAACCGCTTTTCATCGATTTCGTTACACGGAAGCTGCCACCTTTTGCCCAGTAGTTGATTCAGTGCTGTGCAGAGCTTGTCTGTTCATCACTTGCTCATTCAGCCAAGAATAGCGAATAGTGAATAGGCGAATTTCGCTAATTGTGCGCATTCAATTAAATACTGGCAGTGGGCAGTAATCAGCGACGAGCAGTTGTGTTTCGTTGTTCAACGACACCGTCAAGATGAAAATCTTCCTTCTCTATTGATAGATTTCTACAGTATACGCTTATTTTGATGACAGCCTTCAGTTCATTTATTTTTTTTTTAGCAATTTTCCCATCCGCGTCTTCCTAGTGGTCAGACAACCTTGAAAAATACATAAATTTTCCTTTTGCGCTCTGATTTCAAAAAGCAGTTCTCTATGCAATAGTTCGTAAAGAGAAATAAACTTTTCTGATGATAGCTTCACATTTGACCTTAACTGCTCATCGCAGCAAAGGCAGCTGGTCTGTGCAATTACTTAGTGAAACAAGGCAGTTTCCACCGTCTAGCACCTACCATCAAACCTTAGAAGTCGCTGGGCCTGGCGATTAGTCAAGGAGCACGGGTTTGAAGCCTTATGTCGAAAAATCGCGTGGGCGCCCAGGGCGAGCGGCGCGGTAATAGCGATTTTGTTTTTCGCGTGTGGCGTACGAGCCCTCTGAAGTTTGATGCCCGAAGTAGTTATTTGGAGACAGATTATTAAGCGTTTTTTGAGTTGATGTTGTTTACTTTCTTGTTTGTTGCCGTTTCTTGTTTTATGCCCCCTGCTCTCTTCACCACAGTTCGATTTTTGGGTGTCTAAAACAACTAAACTCAACAACAAAAACTAAATATAGACATTAATTACCCTAGCCTAGAAGGGGAAGGAATCACCTCCAAACACTAAGGCTCAGACAAAACTAAAAAAACAAAATATTATTCTAAGAGTGCAATTTGACCCCTCAAATACCCGTTCAAGATGCTTACGATAACACCCTGCAATCATACAGTCTACATCACTGCATCATGGTTCCCAGTGATCAAAACACAACAAATGCAGCTTTTTTCAAAGGGCTCCCACGGATTCATAATTTTGGGTCCTGAGCGGTACTCCAGCTGACAGCGGGAAGTCGTGCTGATGACTCCGCGGTGCGACGCCGCGAAGCGATTTTTCGACATAGGGTACACACGCGTGCGATGCGATGCATGCAAGCCAGGGGCGCCGTATATAGTGGGGTCCTGAAGCGATTAGCGAGTCATTTAGAAATAGAGACTTTATAAAAAAAGCTCGATGAAGAAGTTTGGAATCTACATATATATCAGGATCACTACAAGACTATAGCTGAGATCTACTCCGTATGTTGACTGAATGAACGCTCATTAGGCTCTTCATATCCCCAGCGTGTCTTTAACATCATTTTCACGCCATATTAGAGTACTGTGTGCTGTAACACATACAGGCTGTGAGACACTTCCATCCTAAGACAGCACTAGTCAAGGAACCTTTGGAAGTAAGGTAAGGTGGTTCCAAGGAAGTCAGAATGGAGCTGAAGTAGCTGGACGAGTGAATGTGAGCAAGATTTGGCGTCGAAAGAAAAAATGCTGGATTGTGAGAGAAAGGCCTCGGTTTGAATCATGAAACAGAACACTCGAATTGGGTCATACCATGTCAGGAGGCGGTGATTGCATCGTTTCGCGGGCAAATAGTGCACAGCAGGTCCAACAGGGACCCGTCGCATACGGTGACAGGGTAACACGACAACTAACTCACTGTGGTGTACAGGCACGCTCTTGTTTTTGTAATATTTCGGAACTCTTGGGGCGACTGGTGAGGCGACCAAGGGTAGTCACTCGATGGTAATCATTTCTGCTATGTTGCGCAATACAATCGATTTTTTCGATTTTTTACAGAGCCGTCTACAGTTTGCAGCCCACACTGGGCGGAGCGTGGTCTGGAACGCCCCGTCCTTGGATCAAAAATCGTTCGAAAAGTAGAAAATGCTTCAAACGTAGGAAAAGATGGCTGAGGTCGGCCATGCGTACCCATGAAAGGGGCAGGGCCTGGACAGAGTGGGCGGAGCGCACCCTGAGTGGGGGTCCGTACAACAAAAATTCTTAACTCGGTTTCGACGCAGCCTTGAAAAGGAATAATCGGGCAGAAGTGATCAGTGTCCTAGCTATCTCAAACGCAGTTAGAGTGAGAGTATCCGCCCACAATGGGCGGGGCGTGATGTGGTAATGGGTATTGAGTAGATTTATCGAAAAAAATAATCCCGATCGATCCACTGACACCAAAGATGTTGCGCGCACAATTATGTTTGCCTAGCCAACTGGTATTCAGATAAGTCATGTTGAGTTCATATGTCGTCCAAGTTTCGGAAAGTATTCAAATCCTTCTTTAAATGCTTCATCATGCAGAATTTTTTCTTTGTTATATCAAAAAACAACATTGTTTTGCATTGAATCATTTACACGCCGCATACACAAAAGATGACTTGTTCCCCGATGACCTTCACTATCGTCGGGCGCCGAACTCAACCCATTAGACGTTTTTGCTGCTTCACTAGCGAGTACCTACACTACAGGTATATGGTGTTCATGACGCTTCGATCCATCTTTAACTTTGATTCAGAATGCATCTTTCTACGTTCAAACTTGGGCAGGGTCTTTTCATGTCAAGTTAGGTCGAAAATATGGCCGAGGGAAGGACTCGACTCGCATATTTTTCGAATTTTTTGTAACCGAACATAGCACTTTTTTGTTTGGAATGGCTCACTAATCGATATTTATGACCTTCTATGAATCTTGGCATGGTTTTTCCAAATGAGGTACTTCTAATGCATAGTTCCACCCAAGAGTGGTTCATTCTTGGCTGGGGTTCTGGCGTTGTCACATCTCTTAAGGCCTATAACAACTATGCCTTTATGGACTCTTTTTCATTGCTATTTTAATCTACAAAGATATTTCGACATTGTCATCAAATCGGAGATGTCATAGAAAATTAGCGGCTAGATCTCAGCAATGCCCTTAACGAAGGTCCACCTGCCACCCCAAGATTATTGATTGAGGGAGCGCTTGAAGGAGTTTGTCCTGGTTAAACCTTCCAATAGCACACGAAACCCCCGGTGCGCCGTCTGAACCTATTCATCAACATTATTGATTACTGTTTGAACCTTGACCTCTCATAAGAAAAACTCTGGGGATGATCCAGTAGGTCAAACCCATACCTACTATCTACTTGAACCCCTCTTGTTCTGGTTAAAGACAGCTTGACGGGAAATTCGGACGAAAAGTAAAAGAAGTTGTGAATATGAAAGTCGAGATGCCTAGTAACAGAACAGTGGAGAAAAAACGTATGGAAATGGCCAAATACCCGAGAAATAGGACCCCTTCCCACCGTTGGTTCTAGACGCGGACGACCTTTCCGTCAAGAGGCTGGTAGTCCGCATAGGTTTTCCATTGGCATTACCAAGACGTAAACATGAAGGGATGTTCGAAAATGCGATAGCATCTAATTTCATGTGGTGAGCTTCAAGCTAAAAGTGAGAAAGCGCGCCGCGATACTTTCAATCCTGCCGAACTCCTTCACCAACCTCACCGTAACCAACCACTAATCACGTCGCCTGGA
Organism: Trichostrongylus colubriformis; assembly: GCA_963978905.1. Taxonomy (NCBI): domain Eukaryota; kingdom Metazoa; phylum Nematoda; class Chromadorea; order Rhabditida; family Trichostrongylidae; genus Trichostrongylus; species Trichostrongylus colubriformis. Next base: position 27,833,335 of record OZ022261.1, on the reverse strand, counting down.
GGCGGGCTGCCCTAAACCAAGGCGGCTTGCCCTGACGAGGCCGCCTCTGCCACAGCTCGAGGGGGCGCCTTCCGCGGGGGATTTCGCCATGCATAGGCCTGCCTTTCAGACCCGTAGTTTTTCACTAAATGACTTCTTTTGAGATTCCTTATCACATTATCCCTAACACTGTCTTTAAGGGTGGCAGGTGGAGTTCTGCGGTTGACACACTTAAAGGGGTTAGTTGTCAAATTGTTATGGCATTGTTTCCCCCGCTTTATGAACCTGTCGAACTATTTTCTAATTTGAAATAGTTTTCAAAGGAGGCTTCCTCAGAGGCCTCGCTTTTCCAGGCTCTGATGAAGGTAACGACGCAGAAAATTCGGTCAAAAAAATTTATACCAAATTGGTTTGAAGCTAAGCATTCGAAGTACATTATTTGTACTCGAATCGATGTAACTGGCAAGTTTTCCAAAATTTTCTTTGCAAGGTAAGGGTTTCTAGATAACTTCTATTTTCCCTTGTTTTGTTCATACTCGTTTTAAATTCGATACTAATGACGTTCCCAAGGGATTCGCAAGTCTGTAATTATGCCATTATTATGATCCTTGATGAAATATGATGACAAAAAGAAGACATGCGTGCTCATAATTAATAATTATTTCCTCCCTTCTGGAACCATGAAAAATGTCAGTTCCAATATTAGTCAGTTTTCACTTCCCCGCAGATCCCGTAAGTCTCAGAATGAGGAACGGAGTCAGAGCTTGACCAAAGCGTAAACCTTTTTATGAGTCCGAGCGTTCGAAGGGATCCTTTGTGAGGAATGATATGCATTGTGTTTAACCTTGAACGAATTCAACAACTATCTGGTCTTTATAACGAATTTTCTGTTTTGCTACAGCATCCATCACAATTCAGCGCGGGTCACCTACTGTTTACTATTTTTAGTATTGGTGTCACCTACTATGCGCCGAATTCTACTTCAAAACTTTTTTGTTACTGTAGATGATCGTGTCATGACCAAAGCGAGACCCGTTTTCACCCTTTATCCAACCTCCTTCCATTCGTAATACAATAATTCTGTGGAAATTTACTTACAGGTACGACAATCTTTAATGAGCCCAGCCATAGCGCGTACATGTCAAACATCTTTATTCTGTCATATACTATAGTATTTGGCTACTATATAAGAGCTCGGAGCAAATCAATTCATGTAACACCAATCGCGTCAGGCGTTAACCCTGCGGGTACCATGTGTAACTGAAAAATCATCATCTCACTGTTGGGAGTTGTATTTGATGTGGTGCAGGAGAAGCCTATGCGGCGTCGCGCTATTTCGTATAGCGACACCCACGACATTCTCATATTGGAAGTGATAAGAATGAGCGTACGTGGCGACGTTGGGTGTGTAGCCTTATGTCGAATTTTCGCGCGGCGAGTGCGAGTTGATTTTTTCGCGTGTCTTTGCGCATTGACAAAGTATTTCTCTATTAGGATCCTTATCATGTGATGCTACTGTTTATATACTATTTATCTTACTACTTTGTATTTTTAGGGCACGAAAGTAATTCTTTTTAGATAATAATGAGATAAGCAGCTAATTCTTCAAGAGACCTCCATGATACTAGCCCACTGCGTCTTGAACGGAATTTCGTCCGACCGTGGCAGGTTATGCTGATGGCGCCGCGAGTGCGACGCCGCAAAGCGAAATCAACATAAGGCTACACACCCGGCGACGTTCGGAGACCTCCTACCTCAAATTTAGGTGCTGATTCCACAGCTCACTGTGCAGGTTCAACCCTATCAAATACCTCTTGAATTCTCAAGACTGTCGTATGCATGACGCATCTCAAGATATTGATTAGCTTGATTCAATAGAAGCTTCTCTTTGTGTTTAGGCTTTTCCGATTCATTTGTTTCAGGTGTTTTGGAGCTAAGGGTGAAAGAATAACTGAAGGTAAAGCGACTCAATTGAGTGCGCTTTTATCTGAAAAAGTCAACACTGACGTCAGCTTGTATGCCTACCGTTTCCCAGACAACGAGAATGTCGACATTGAACAATCATTAGATTACCTAGGGGATTATGCATATGCTACAATTACTCGGAAACAAAGTCGGTAATCGAGTGTAGTTTTAGATGTGACATCTGCTAGAGTAGACGTTTATCATTCTACTTTTAGCTCTTTTCGCGACTTCTACGAATAAATCTATCGTGTGCAAAAATTACACCGTACCGCATCCATTGGATGACAGTAAGCTAGGTGTTTCACTTACATAGGAATAGAACGAACAAACGTTTTGTGCACGAAAGAGAAAACTCGTTTGAATTCCCGCCGCTGAACTTTCACAACTGTTCATGGCGAACGATACAGTTGTGACATACATATAAACTTGTTCATCCCATTTTATGTAATTTTTCACATTATATACACACCATGATTCTACACGGAATTCGTTCACCTTTTCCCGCTTCAACCCAAGGCTTGGCTGGCTCCATCTACGAGCCCACAAACAACCCGGTAAAGTGATGTTTTCGGGTATTTGACTCTTTTCCAAAATACAGTGAACTCTCCACTTCTTCTCTGGTTAGCGTGAACGACACATTTGCTTCGAGGAATTGCTTACGAATTTTTACGATTTTCTTTCCTCATACAGTCATATTGTAATTGTTCACCACGGTCCACCTACAAAGTTTCACGCAAAAAAACCAAAGTAGGGCAGAGATACACCCCTCACAATTTCTTCCGCGCCGGTATCGTGGGCAGGGTCACGAGAGTTGTGGAGCAAGTCGGCGATGGCCCCACGAACGGTGACGCAGTGTGGGCAGCAAATCAACACTAGACGCGGGACCTTGTGCAGCACTTTTACCCGCCGACAACTGCTCAATGATGGTCGGCGGGAATTCAAACGAGTTTCTGTTCATTCAGATTTCGGTCTCTGCATTACCAGAGGGTCATTTCTGTTCTTTTTTGTGTTTATTTTCACGAACTGCACCTGGTACAGTGATTTCGAGAGGAGGTAAAATCACGGTCAATATTCCGCGCTTTTCTTTTTTCACTTTGATTCATACAAACAATTTCCATTTTCTTTTAATAGCTATTTTAAATTCTTCGGCTCTTGTTATCTGTAACATCATACATATAGTGCACTGATTGTATGTGGGCATATTGTGTGACGCGAAAGGGCTGAGGGGATGGTTGGGTTGGGGAATAAATGGGAGCCATGCTGTGAGCGTGGGGCCCAGTGACACGCAGCCGGCTTTGATTGCTTCTACAAACGTCACATCACGCTTTATCCTTATGAACCTCATTAACTCTTTGTTTGAGTTTGAGGCCAAATACAGTAGGCTGCTCTTTATGCGATCTGCAATTTTTTTCGGAAAACCATATTTCAAGTTTCCGATCAGGCGCTTCATTTGTTGAAACTAGCTCGTTTTGCCACCTTATATACGGTGGAGTACGGATGAAATCCTCAAGAATATTGCTAAAATTTTGAGCCTTTTTAGCTGTCATTTAAAACGGACCCGCTGCAGCAACAAGTGATGCGCATAGTTCCAATATCGGAACTGGGATAAATTGTAGTCCGAGACATGTGGCTCTCCCCTTACCTAGGGTTGTCGGCCAATCGTTACCATACTCGTTCAGGAAAGAGAAACTTAGAGTGGTTCGTGAAATTTGTTGCTAGATTATTCAAATGTCAATACAAAATGCATGGAGCATTCCATGTGGAATTCGTTGATGGTTTAAGTGGATTGCTTGACCCTTTAATATACAGCTACATAGGTTTCGGAACAGTAATAAGAAATACAAATGTGATATTGATCTCCTCTAAAAATTGGATGTAAAGTCACAGTTCCAGCTAAAGTGCGTGCCATTTGCCACCATAACAGTGATTTAATTTCCACATTCGCCTGTCCACTGTATACTGTACTTTTGAATTGAAATGGCAAAATTAAATGAAGTCAAAGCATGGAACATAAGCGTGGAAGCATCATGAGGATAGAGCGCCTATTTTTGTCACTGCTATCATCGCGACTGGTGTTCTACCAGTATTTTTTGACAATTCCCACATATAACATTTTTTGAATTCCTCCAAACTTGCTTTTGGAAACTTCGGGTATGACACTGGGTCAGTGTATAAGGCTCTCGAAGCCTCAGCTACATAGGTATTGAAGCGCGCGCGTGTCAGCGCGTAAAACCAGAATGGTTCAAAAGTGAACCAGCGCCAACTTCGAGCCATCTACTTTACGAGCACCATCTCGGCACCAGTTCATGGGACGCGGCTGCCAGGGTTGTGTCCACCGTTGGACTACGAACTCTTCCGGCCCTGAAGTAACACCCTCGCGAGAAAACTTATCCAGAAGATGACACTCTGAAAATGACATCTCAGTTCTTTTCAAGTCCAGCTGTTTCTTTCTGAAGCTAAGGCAGCGCGACCTCATACAACAAATGACTAAGCATTGTTGACAGTGATGAATTACATTGTTGATGATTATTATGTTAATTAAAAGAATCGTGCACGCAAAATTATCATCTTTTTTACCCATAGATTCATGTTGTATTGCCTAATAAGGGCAGCATGCAAAGTTTCAAGCGAAAAATGAGAGTCCGGCTAGGATACAGCTCCTCAAAGTGGTGGCCGAGGGGGCGGGGCTCCGGAGTAAATGTTCGCCCTGTCGTCTGCCGCGGTCATATGTAGACGCATAATGGGAACAGAAAGCTACGTAAACAGTGCCATTCCTCGTCTCCAACTGCGGCGAACGACGCGGTGGGCATTTAGCCTAAGGCCTCGCTCCTTCGGCCACTACTTCAAGAAGCTGTATCTGGCCCAGATTCTCACTTTTTTTTTGCGTGACACTTTGTATTCTCCAATCGAGCAGATACAACATACATATATGGTAACAGAGAAACTCTTTTTTTTTTTCGTGCACGACTCCTTTGAAGGAATAATAAATTTAGAAATCTAACAAATGGAACAGAACTCGTGAATCAGCGAAACACTTGTCACCTCAGTTTGCGCCCTCACTAGTTAGAGCTGTGCTGGAGCTGCCGCGTAATACGTGTGCGGGTGATTCATGGGACAGGTTTGTTATACGACACTGAGATATGCTTCGTAGACAACGATAGGTGATCTGGTAAACTGTTAGAAAGGAGATTGAGTCAACAGAGGAAACAGGTTCGTGGTAGGAAGCAGTCTGAGAAGTCTCGAGATGATTTTTCGAAACGCTTTCGCTTCCCTCTACTCATGATTGCTTTGCACGCCGAAGCTAGCTTTGGTCAAAAAATACTATGCATTTATTTCGTTGAAAAAAAAAAGATTCTTGATTTGGATTCTCATTACAATGATGTTTGGACCACCAAGGTAAATAGGGTATCCCGAGGTGGAAAGCATGCTGGGGCTGAGAGTTCACTGTTAGTGATTGCTCAAGGTCTAAGGGAATTGTGTTCAGCGCAACTTGCGTCGAAACACCTTTTAAGCCTTTCAACATAGCCTTATGGTGGCGCAGTTTGCCTAGATCCGTTTAGGCCTGGCTCTTGCTTAGGAGCGTACAACCTACCAGCAGGGGAAGGATGTCTCATTTCATAGGTGAATGACCGTTTTATCCCCTTATTTCTCCACCGCGGTACCATCACATCTACCTTCATATTCAAGTCAGCCGAATTGCCCTTCATGGTACTTTTGAACACACCGTATTCTGGCCTGTAGTTGATTGAGAAAGTAGACATTAGAAGTAGTGCAATAGTAGAAAAAGAACGGAACGAAACGCTCAGAGGTGCGACATTTATGACTCTCCGCTTATCGTTCCTTAACGTGGACGTGTTTTCGCGCTGTCTGCATATCTGAGGCAAATGCAGACGGAAGGCATTAAGCCAGCCAGGTGTGTGGCGACTGGTCGAATTTTCGCGCGGTCACCCGCGGCGAGCGGCGCGGCAGGTGCGATTGGTTTGCAGCTTCATCTGTTGAAACAGCAACAACTACAACGAAGGCGAACTCCGAAGCTTCCAACCTGCAACCTTTGATGATCCTTCACGTTACCAGCCCAGTGAGTCTTGAGCGGAATCCCAACCGAGTGCAGCAAGTCGTACTGACAGCGCCGCGAAGGAAAAATTCGACAAATCGCCGCACATCCAAGCTGGCCTTACCAATGTTGCTCTGCTCCCCACGGCTACCCCGCCGGTCGGCCTCATCGGACCTGCACGCACCCAACGGAGGCCGCGGTAAAGACCCTAACGTGCTTTTCGCTTTCCGCGTGTCCGCCTCAGATTATTCTTTTGAAAATTACCTTTTGATTTGCGCCCAAACGCTTTTTGTTTCTTACATTGCCCCCAACGGTGCCTTCAAACAACTGGACAACCTGCTTGCTCTACTGGGGCCATATGTAATAGGATAATAGAGCGCGATGATGTTGCCGCCGTGATGTCCTGTTTGTGAGATTTTGTTGAGAACAGCTGTTCTCTTCAATTTTGAATTCGATTACATGGTACAAGATTTTATGAGGGATGTGGAACTTTGATTTAAACTTTGCATGTACCTTCAACTTGAAGGTGCAAGTACGGCTTGACCTCTGGTCTAACTCTTGACTTGAAGGCTTTAAGTCAAGAGTTAGACCAAAGGTCAAGCCGTTCTTAGGTCCCAAACGGATTCCTTGACCATTCTCTTGTTTATTACTATGGGACGAAGCTCATCCTCGCGGTGTCGTTAGTGGAGGGATCGTTACGAAGATTGGTGTTAGGCGATGTCTACGAGACGTGTTGTTCTGCCGGCACACTGGTTAGCCAGCCACATGAATAACAAAATTTGTTTATGAAGCGGTCTCAGAAAACGTGCAAAATGTCCATGATCACCATTATGGATCATATCAGCTGAATGAAGTTGCAACGGGTCGCTTAAAAAGAATAGTAGCGTAACTAAAGCACACACACATACACATCCATGCGCATACGCACATCTCAACTTCATGTCCATTGAATTGCCATTGAAGGACACGCAAAAACTGCCCGACACGCGCGCTAATTTGACCTCACTTCACCTCGTTTCGGGTTCAACCGCCAACACTACGCAAAATCACACTACTTTCTTATTGTTTGTTTTTTTCCTGGCAGTTTGTGCTTTCATGCCACGCACACACACATCACACGTACACACGCGTCGAGATAATCGTTCAATCAACCCCGGCCATTAATCGATACGTGACCCATTGAATTTATTGACAGTGTGACAGTATGTGGGTTTAATTAGGAAAATGATTTCTTGCGTCCTATGGCCTCACGTGTTCAACTGGAACCACTAACAACAACGCCGCAATGCGCTATCGAGCGTCGACGCTTTCTCGAGACAACTCGAACGGCTCGCAGTTTTTCCTTCATCAGTGAATCCTCTCTTCTCCCTTTCATCATGAACATTTTCACTAATTCACATGTAATCTGAAAAGCTACCATTTGATTCTATTCATTTTTCCTTTGTGAAATGATGAATTGTCTCCTTTTTGTCTGTTTTTACAAATCGAAAAATTCCCAGGCACAAGGGAAAACACCTTATCTTGTTGTCCGTTCATCGATGTTCACTCTATTCTGAATTATCGCATCAATGTGACGTTTCTTATTCAAGTGCATCGCCAGCAGGCACACGCCAAACATAACCCGCCGCGCTGATAGATGAAACATTGGCGTATGCTGCAATAACTCTGACGCCGCTTTGAAGTTGAGAAGGTGCAAAGGGCGCGCGACCGTGAGAGTGCACGATATTTATCGCCTCGTGAGTGTCCGAGATGTACTTGAACATGAGTGCTTCCTAACGTACCCATCATTCATCATGTCTCGATATTCCATGGTGGTTGGGATGAATCAAGCCTGTGGACTCTGTTGGAAATACGAAGCTACCAACGAAGTTCGTCGTCAATTTAATGCACTTGTACAGTGATTGATCAAAAACAATACATGTGACGGACGGCGTTCGTTCATTTGGTCGGTGGGTCGTCGTCGTCGTCGTCGTTGGTGATGGCTGCGTTGTACTAGCCGTACACTTTGTCCATCAGTCATCAGCTATTTGTATCGATTTCTTTTGTATTGCCATGTTGTTCGAGAAGCCCACGGGGCAGGTCACGGGTTTGTAACGCGCGTTATCACGGTCCCAGGTTACATCATCATCACATTATATTGTGATGATCACTGAAAAATCACGTATGAAGGACTTCCAACTATTCCATGCTGTCACCTCCCATTAACTTTTGTTTTGCAACAATGCTAGATAAGACCGGGAAATAGATTAACAAAATAAATAAAAAAAAATACCAGAGGAATGCACGGCGTATTTATCACACGTGATTTTTGGGACAGTAAAAATTAGAACTGATCAATATTATGTGTGTGTGTTGAAGTAATGGCGCGTAAATACGATCACATCAAAACACTGCTCAAATATCGGCGTCTTTGAAGAAACGTTGTTGAAAAGCTGCAGACAGCTTTGAGCCAGCTTGCTTCCTCGTCCGTTTTTCGGTTCGTTTTCCCATCGCTCGTTTGCACCCCCTATCGCCCTCCACGAAACTGAGTACACGGCGATGCAAGCAAGCGTGGTCGTTCGGCATCATCCGTTCTTCTATACGCAATCGGTCCTTACTGCCATTGCCCCCGACGGTTTTTAATGCTTGAAAATGAATTTTCTCGTGGAATTCAATTCATGCGAGCATAATAAAGCATCCGTTTCATTTTTTCAATCTTTAATCGGCTGAATAGCTTGGCTATCTGAGAATCTTTGCCACGCCATCTAAGCACCGCACCACTTCCGCATTCTTCGGTGATGTACTGATATTTCTTCAGTCTAAGGGAATTCCTAAAATTCCTTCTCCTGCTGAACAGTGGGCGGCTAACCCCTGAAATCCGCATGCTAACTGATCATAATTCATTTGTGTTCACTGAATGAGTGGTGAGTGATTGTTTTTTTTTGTGAATAGCTCTCCAGGCTGAAGCAACTTTGCGTTTTCCCACGTTTTATGCGAAAACACGACGATTTTCAGTCGGCAATTCATACGATTTCCTCCCTGACATAGCAGCAGCTTTTCAGTAATGCATTGTCATCGTAATCGTGATCTATTCAACAGAACTTTGCACTCTCTTCCAAGAAATCTCGCTCAAATTTATGTGTTGTTCTTTTGCTGTTTCAAATCACTTCCTTTCCACTGAATATGCTTACATTCTCATGCAATCGTGCCATATTTCTTCCCCCATAATTATATCCGCCAATCACGCAAATTGGATAAATGTTGGGCGCATAGGTCGCAATGGGAAGATGTGTTTAAAAAGAAAAAGTTTCGATTTCGAATAGGTGGAGTCGAATGCACACTATCTCCCCTTCAGACTCAAATATTTTCACATCCTCGTTTTCCTCAGTCTGAAGGCTTTCTTCGTTTTTCATCTGACACCAATTTATCATTGCGATTATTGGAGGCGCAAACGACGGAGGTGCTTTCCAAGGCTGTTTTTTACACCCTTTGCTCATGAAGTATCTCTAGTTGCATTAGGTTCTAGTGATGATAATAGAGTACTGTCGAATACGACATGCTCGAAAGTCGGTATACCTATATTTTGGTCCCAAGCGGTGATTAAAGGCAGCGATAGGCGAATTTTGGACGAATCGTGAGAATTGTAGTAAATATGAAACTCGAGGTATTAGTACATAATACGAAGAACGAAGAAAAAACGGGACGAAATGGTCAAAGACCCGAGAAATAGGACCCCCCTTCCGTCAAGAGGCGGGTAGTCCGGGCGAGTATTCCATTGACATGCTTCCAACTCGTGAACATGCAGGGATGTTCGGAAATATTAGGTTGTCCCAAAAGTCTTGTAGTATTTTTCCAAAAAAATCAATAACTCTTGTTCACTTCGAGACAGGTCTGGACGGTTCAGGAACATGGTAGAACGTTCGTTCTAAGCTTTCTAGCAAAATACATATTGACCCACCAGATTCCGTGGAGAGAGCTTCAGTGCCCGTAGTCGATACCCGGGTGGAGTGCAAGTGTTCCGACTGGTGAGGTCAGGTCAGGTTGCGCGGCGGATTGCAATCAGGTAAAGACAGGTAAAAACACGCTGCCAAAGCTCCTCCCCTAAAAGGGCTTAGGCAAATCAGACGGCAGGACACGCCACCATTCGGACAACTCGCGAAGCGTCGCCGCGCGCGGTGACCCAATTCGGTGCCGACCTCTAGAAATCGGAACACTTGCAACACACCCACCCAACACGCGGTGTCATCTACTATGAGGGGTCTTGCGGTACCGAAGCGACGAAAGCTTGCCACTGCATCAACGTTGCATTGGGCAGGGGATGTGTGAGCTTCGAGACCGTGCGGCGCTGGTTCATCAGCTTCAGCAACGGCGAAATTGACATGGTGACAAACTACGCTAAGGTCTGTGCTACTTCTGGGACACGTGAGGAACGCTTATTCACGAGGTCTGGTACAATGCGAGACAGTCACCGCTACCGCATACACCCGCCAGCTTCAGCAGCTCGCTGTCGCTGTTCGAGGAAAGCGCCGGGAAAGGTCCGCGGTCACCCTCCTTCGTGACGACGCCCGCTCCCATTCGCGAAAAATTCGCGAAAAGTACCCAGGCCGAGCTACAGGAGCTCGGCTGGGATGTGCTGCTCTACCCGCCATACTCTCCAGACATTGCCCCTTCTGACCATCACCTCACCCTTCCTCTTGAATCCTTCCTGGCCAAGAGAAAATTCGTTGATTATGACTTGCTTGCAGAGGCGATCGCTGACTTCTTCGACTCTCAGAACTCTGAGTTCTGGGAGGAGGGAAACAACGATCTACCTATGAGGTGGCAGAGTGTTGTCGATAACAATGGTGAATACGTTGTTGCCTAATTGTTGTTTGTGGGAAGAAAAAATAATAAAAAGGTGATTGAAAAAAAATACTACAAGACTTTTGGGCCAATCTAATACTACAGCATCTAATTTCTGGAGTGTGCTTCAAGCTAAAACTGAGAAAGCGCGCCGCAATACCTTCGATCCTGCCACATATCCTTGGCCGCTCTCGTATAGCCAACCACGAATCAGGTCACTTGGAGGCGGGGTCTGTTATTCAAGGCGTTAGCTGTTAACCGTTACGCCGTTTCCACAGCTCGGGGAAGGCTTTTCGACGGAAATTTCGCCCTAATAGGTTTTTTAGGCCCCTAGTTCCCGAGTGGCTAAGTTCTCTCAAGGATTTCTCAGTAACCACATCACCCCTGATGCTGTCTTTCAATAGAAGCATGATGATTAAGCGAATAGACCGCCCATGACTTGCGGAAGTATTTTTCCTTGGATTGACAATCCTAGGCGTTGTGACAACACCTTTGATACACAGGACGCCTATTTGGCACGCTGTCAGCCGTTCCATGGAGCTCTTGCACCGTAGGAAGATGCGTACCATCAGCAGGGATAGGCAGCGTGGCGGTGATTAAGGAATGACCCCCCCCCCTTTCCCGGATCACGGATATTGTAGCTGCAAAAGATTCCAGGCGAATCAAAATGTGCCAAAGAAAGTTCGAAGTGGATCGTTTGCTGAGGCAGCGCTAAGGAGCGTGCATTCCCTACCACTTGCAGGTCAGGGGCGTGAAGAGAACGGGTATGTAGCCTTATTTCGAGTTATCGCTTTGCGGCGTCGCACTCGCGACGGCATCAGTTCGACTTGCCGCAATCGGTTGGAATTCCACTCAGGACGCAATGGGCTGGTACCGTTAGGGCCCTTTGAAGAAATAGCTGTTTTACATGATTGCTGTAAACGCTGTCCCTACCTACTTGTTTATTTGATTGCATGTTTACGGATTTTCTTCCTGTAATGCTGGCGCGTATCTTATTAAAATAACAAATTGTTGTTTCCTTTGAAGATTATGCAATCTATGTGTACGGTACGCAATGTACGCAATCACACGTAGAGAATTCAACTCGTACTTGCCGTGCGGCCGCGCGAAAATGCGACATACGGCTATGCACTCATATTCTTTCAGTACAGTTCTACTTCTCTGTTCTGCTTACTGACTACGTTTCAGACATAAGCCATTTCCCAGAACTGCTGAATTTTGAACTTTTTATAAATTTATGTGCAATGTTTCTTTTGGTTAAGATCTAGTAGCTGATCGTTAAGAAAAAAAAACTTATGTTCTCCACAATAGATGCATGTAACGAAACTTTGAGTTACAACTATTAAATTGCACTTGCATGTTGCAATCATCTCCGAATTGACATTCCGATGAGCGAAGGTGTACATTGCGCCATTCTCCCACGGTGGTTTACATAACTTCTCCTGGTGGTTCATGTGGTAAAAAAACTGTTGTGATCATAAAGTGTAAGGAATGCAAATCATTTTGTGTGCAATTGAATTTTAACATGTTTATCTGTTATGGAGCTATTTACCACCGTCGTTGTTGCTATTTGCTATTAGTGAAAAATTCCATTATCAGTATCATTGAGTGATATTTTTAATAATTCGAGAACTTTCTAAAGTATTGTTAGAGAAGCATAAAAATCGAGCGTTATCATTTAAGGTGTTTTTTACATCATTTCAAAAAGAAACATTTACCAGTTAAGCACTTTGGAACATTTATAACAATAGTAGTTTAAAGTTAAAAGGTAAAGTTGTTGAGGTTAAATCATTTCTATGAGCGCATTGTAGTTCCATTCTGTATCCTGGTGGTAGGTGTTCGCCATAGTATACTATTTTCATGTGAAAAAGTTAGTAAGAGAGAGCTACATTCAAGCTGCCAACAAAAACAGCAGGAGGTTGCGTTTGCATCAGCCCAATTTATTTCCAACTGTCAGGAAAAAAATTTTATGCATTTTTTATCATAAAATTTAATGCTCGAACAATTCCGAAGGAGAATTTCTCTTTATACTGAATGGTGAATATCTGAAAGTAATTTTGAGTTAAAACAGAAATTTACTTTCATTAACAACGAGTACTTCCCCGGGCGTACCACAGTACGAGTAGGTAGGTTTTACTAGAAGAGTGAACGAAAAGAATGTGACAAGAACCGGTAGATCGTAACAGAAGAAAACTAGCTTCAGCCTTCTCTACCAGTTTAAAGGCTATTGTTGTAGTACAAAGGAATAATGCTGAACAACGAACCGGCATTCCTCATTTCAAGCTCCCCCTGTTTTCATCTTCCGTTGTTGTTCTTGCAAGCTGTTTGAAATAGGTAATTAAATGCAACCTAAGTTTATTTGTTTATACTTTAGGGCGGAGATGGTGCAGTGACAGGTGCACTCTCACTTTTAGGGTGGATGGCGGGGATGAAATACTGCAACAATGCCCTCTCAGACCGGCCAGGCCCTCCATCCCTTCAGGGTAGTTGTATCCAGGGTACACCGACAGTTGAGCATCCCTTGGCGGGGAGGGGGGGGGGGTTCGTATAGGATCAGACAAGCGGTGGAGGTCGTGCTTGCAGAGGTCCGCACGCAATAAACACTATAATCTAGGTTGGTGCGTAATTAATGCGGTTTTTCAACGCTACATTTTTTTTGTAGTGGAAATTGACATTTTTGACTTCGAATGAGCAGATGATAGCGAACCCGTGTAAGGAATGTATAATAATTTTTTTTGCTCAAGATAAGGGTACATAGCAATAAGACACATTGTAACTATACAATCCGACAACAGCACCTGGGAGTGCGCTGGGTGTATGAGGCTCGGCTGGAAAGACAGAACTACTGACTTGTATCAGGTTGGTGCAATTGTGGCTTTTTAACGCTACATTTTTTTTTTGTAGAGGAGATTGACGTTTTGACGACCACCAAATGGGTAGCAGTCCTTGAATACAGTGGTGGAATCATTCCGAATAATCATGTAAACAAGTTTTCGCTACTTTCTATCATCGCTATTACTAAATAAAATTGTTGAAAAAAGCCGGGTCAATTATGCACCGACCCTATACACAGACTGCTCCCTGCAATTCACTGTACGTATAGGCCAAATCACATTCATCTGCCACCGCGATTCTGAATGGAAATAGAATGCGCGGCCCATCCCAGAGAGATTGATTGACGCCGAAATCAATTTTTTTCATCCTTCATTTATTTGCTCGACGACGCTATACGATAGATGCTAACCAAAATTCAATAAACAAAAGAATGAATCACGACGAAAAGGAGAAGGGCTGGTACTGGAATCAAGCAAGCAATCCAAGAGGGGATCGTATTTCTCAAAGTATTGCTTAACTGAACGCTTGACCCTGACTGCTATAAGTTAACACAGTAAAGGTATAAGGTTGTATCACATTGCTTAAAGTAAGTTACGGCAGGTACCAGTTTCGAATCAAGATTTTTCGATTTATTCAGCTTGGCATCTAATATTCTCTTTCTTTCAATCACATAACGCTCATATGTAATTCCTGAAATTCATAAAGTCGTATGGTGGTGAGAGGCTGAAGCCGAGTGAATTGCTATGCAGTAGTATTTTATTGTGTTGTTTGTAAATAATCAGAACAACAACGACTATATTTGGTTTCGCTCTCACAGGAACGAACGAGCAGAATTTCAGTAGGTGCAACATTTGATGAGAACGATTTTGATACGTTAAACTCAGCCAGTCTTTCCACACATCTCTTTCAAACTCTCAGCTGCAGGAAAATTTGTGCGTAGAAGCACATCACGTGCATCGCATCGGTGCGAGTTAAGTGTAGAGCACGAAATAATCCAATTTTCTCTATAGGGCTATACTCAAGGCGGACTACATGACCTCCATATATCGCAGGTAGGCAGAGCATATTCAAGATGAACGGCCGAATCGGTTTATAGAGAATCAGCGAGCTGTTCAGTTTTCATTAACTTTTGATTCATTCGATTCTCTCGGAACGATAGCAAAAATTCAAATTTGTCCGAAATAGTCTACCGACGGACTCAATGTGCGACTTGTCGATGTGGTAGTATTTTAGTACATACCTCTGGGGTGCGCATCATTTAGTCCGGGCCATCGTATCGCTCGATACGATCAGCTGCCCACACGCGGCAAATTTGAACGCACTAGATGCATTTTTCATTTCGATTAGCGCGCGAATGCGCCGTTCGCGACATGCCGCAAGTTATTTACGACACCGTGCACGACCTAATGCTTCACGCCTGAGGACTTGAGGGATCGTCCACGGAAATTCAGTTTCTTCTATTACCCACTTATATGCATATGTTACATTTGCTTGCTAAGGGCCACATGAAAGGCTCGCGCACATATGCAGGAATCCAATCGATAGAGCTCCTCGGAGTGACGGACGACGGGGTGGGGCGTCCGAGTGGGTTCGATGGCTAGAGAATTGAGGATCGAACAGGTAACAATCACGTCGTCAAGGAGGCAGAGTGAGAAGCAAATGAACACTGGGCGCGAAAATTTGAAATGCGCTCTGGCCGCTGACCGTTGTTTAAAGGCATATTCCAGGTTTATTGGGATATCACATCTCCTGCCGTGGATGGAGAGTTCGACCCAAGACACGTAGGCTGTACCTTTACCGAGGCGTGTGGGTCAGTTTCTGGGGCGTGCAGAGCCAAGGAATCTAGCGCAACAGCTCGGCCCCGCCCATCCCTGCCGGGGGTGTGTTGCAAGTATTCCGGTGCTTAGTGTGGGGTCAGGTCACTCAGTAGTGGGTTTACTTCGCGAGACGATCGCTTGACTGCCAGTTTCAAGATCTTGACTACGTAGCTAGTCTACCTATGTCAAAGATAAGAGTCGAAGAGTAAAGGCAGACCCCCGGCTAGGGTGGGCGGGGCCGAGCTGTTGCGCTGATTCTTTGGCTCTGCACGCTCCAGGAACTGACACCCACGCCTCTATGAAGGTACAGCCTACGTGGCTTGGGTCGAACTATCCATCCACGGCAGGAGATCTGATATCCCAATAATCCTGGAATATGCCTTTAAATGTTGCGTCGGGAGATGTGGCGGGGACTCAAACGAGTGCTCTCTTCCAGTTCTTCGATTTCTTCTCCGGAATAAAGGAAATTTCCCGGTTCTTTTCGTGTTCCTCATCATGTACTGTTTCTAGTAGAATGATTTTAAGAAGGACTAGAAATATGGAATTCCCGTGGACGATTCTTTCAAAGCATCGATCGGGGTGTGGGTCGTGGTCAAATCAGATAACTAAAAGAGAGGAATACGGAACCAAAGCATTACTCACGCCCTCGACCAAGCACGTCTTTCTGTGTATAGTCATGGTGGTCACACTCAAGCGGATGTTTCTTTACACTTTCGCCGCTAGCAAACAATGTAAATGGCAATTTATCGTCGATTTTTCATCGATGACAGTGCTTCTGAATTAATTGCCTATTCATATGGTATATTTCCATTTGAGAACGTTAGCTCAAAATTATACTCCCGTTCGAAACTGTTGGCCAAAAGTCGTTGAACACCTGAGAGCGTATAAGGGTAAATTCTGAAAGCTCATGGATTGCTTCAATAGCATTGCCCTTAGTCACTGTTTGATTTTTTGCTACAAGAACATGACCGTGCAGTGTAGGCGTGGCCAGAATTCATTACCGGAGGGGTATGCGTTCAAAACTAATGTCAGTGATAGTTCTAGTGCGAAACTCATGTAATAATGATGCATTGCCACCAGATGTCCACATTCAATTCCAGCCTGTCTTGGACCTCGTTAAAACATCGAAAAAATATTCTATTCACAAAAAGTGCAAAGATAAAATCGAAACGCTGAGTGAGCGAAGCGGCATTAAGTGCATTTAGTTGTCCCCAGAAGACGAACTTCGAGACGAAATTCCTTACTCCCGAAAATCTATATGAAAGTAAATCAATACAGAGAAAATCCTACCTACCCTGTTGTTGGAGAGGAAATTATGAACTGGGGAGGTATAATCGATGAACGGGTTTCATGTTAGGAATTTCATTTATTGAACAGAAAAGCGAGTAAGAATTTTTATGAATTGTGGAGTTTTGATGTAATGATCTGTGGCGAATCTCACGTTGAAAAGTGCGCCTCGTGTTTTATTGTGGCCTTGTTTGGAAATGTTTCGGTCCTACTGCTGTCGATGGCCGAGCCACTGTGAGGGGTGGGGCAACCTTCACGGCTGTGGCTTAGTTGCACTCGACATCTGCGTCACCCTTTTTAGTGATGTGGAGGGCGCGAAAACACGTCCCTAATTATGGGAGGGAATCCTTTTTTCCCGGGTGATTGTTTAATGTCAATCCTCCCCTATTGTTCGCACCTCTATTTTCACCTTCCGCTATCAACCAAAACTACGCTGAAGGGAATCATCCACGAAAAAAGGAGTTTCTTTGTTACCCATATATTTTTGTTCTTTCTGCTTACTGAGGGCCGCATGCAAAGTTTTCCGCGAAAAATTACAATTTGGCTGAGATATAGCTCCTCAAAGCCTGGGGCCGACGGGGTGTGGCGTCCAGGTGGGTGTCTGCCATGGAGAGCTGGGGAGAAATGCGCGATCGGAGACGGCGGTCGGAGACGCAGACAGCAATTGGGTCCGAAAAAACGCGCCCAATTGCTGTCTGCTTCTCAGACCGTCAAGGAGCTATTTGCTCATCGGTGACCGCTGCAAGATCTTTTGGCGGGAATTCAAACGGACTGCGTCTTCTTCATATTATCAAGTTTTTGATCAGAACAAAAGAAATTTTTTCACTATTTTTGTGTTTTTCTTGAGTAATTCAATTTAATACACTGATTCTGAAGAGAATTAGAATAACGGGATTTCCGCGGACGATTCCTTTAAGGGTGTCTTTGAGGAATCTGCCATCATAAGTGACTCTTTAACTTTGCCACGACCCTAATCAGAACTCATGCACATGACGGGCTTTGAAGATTAGAATCAAAAACATATCATCTGTTTATTGTTGACATTTGAGTGTTGACAATAAATTTGAATTTACAATTGAGTGAACGTCGAGAACAATCGCATATGTGATTGTGTGTATGTGGGTCTGGTGTCTGTGTTGAAGGTGTTATTCGCTGCTATTTTTGTTTTTCATGTCACTTGTCTCAAAAATCACCAGCCACCACGTGGTCCAACACACGACCCTTCACTATGCCCCCCACGTTGCACCCGGTTGGCGGTTACGTCTCGCCTATGTCGCCCTAACCTTAGGACATCTACGGCGGCACACGATCCTCTATCCTTGGTGCCGCCGCCATTACCACTTCACTCAAACCAGCAACAACAGCGGCCCCAACCCCGCTGCGATTGACGTTCGGCGGATTCGATTTGTTCAGGCTAACCCGTGTCCGCCCACAAACTGCACAGATGTTTGTCATTTGTACAGCATGACGTTCATCGCACAATTTTCCCATGCAATATCGACGAGTTTCTAGCTAGCAGTTCAGAGGGAGGATTTTGGCGGCTTTTGCAATTTGCAGGATTTATTAGACCATATTAGAGAATGACTGGTATTTGTAGAAAATATGAATATTATGTCTTTCGTAAATTTCAATTTTTCTGGGCTTCATAGGTCAGTAAGGAGCCTATCCAATTACAGCAGCTAGACTCCCAAATTCATTCAAATTCTTTTCCATTCTTTGCAGAAGTCTTTAACGACTTTCACCCGAAGAAAATTCAGATGAATCAATCCTGCATATGCTATGTATGTATGCACAGAAAAAGCAGTCCAATTAATTGGTAAAAAACAGGTGAATTTATCGTTTTCCTTGCAATTACTGCTACATAGTTTTGTCTGAAAAGTTAATATGTGTAATAAATAATTGGAATCGACGCCATTTCATGGCATCATCACGCCCATGAACTATTGATCTGATCGTTTTTTTTCACAGCATATAGTGCAACTGTCACACAATTTTACTTTCTGCCAGGTTTTTCAACACAGTAAACTTTCAGTAGTTGAGAACAGGACTGGTTTTTGTTTGAGGGTAGTGGAGATAAATATATGGAATAGCGACAGATTAGAGGAGGCAACATTTAACATTGTTGCGTTGTTGTTGTGTAAGTTCAATATGCACTGCGTCCAATTTTTCGATACATACACATCATTTTCATGGCAATTCCTGTTTCATGATGAATTAAAACTGTTATCGATTCGGACATCACCATATGGAAGATATACAGCATCAAAACCTAATTCAAGTTATTACTTCGTAAATGCGCTTAGTGGAATTTCACGACTGTCACACTCTTTATTAAGAAATGTCTCTTTTTGAAGTTTTTGACATTTCTTGAATTTCTTATGACTATTCTGTCGTTTTTGTACTTCTGAGGTTTTTTTATGCGCAGAAATATTTGTTTGTACATTATGGCCAGCACATGGGTCCATTTCGATGCTACATCGTCAGAAGAGATTTTCCGATTTTCCATCATAGTCGAGGGGAGGAGTTTCTATGTTGGGCGGCGCCTGAGAGATTGCTGAGGTATTAGCATCGTCGTACTCTGCACGGAAAAAGCTATAAATCGCGCGAATCACCCTTCTTTCGTGCGATTTATATAAATTTCATTTAATGATACCTTCAATAAAGTTACACTATACTGTTAATATCGCTAGCTAGACGTATGTACAAATATGTAAACTCAACGAATGTCATTAGCTTGCATTCTTGAAGGAACGGCTTATTAGATTCATCTGCCACAACCATTTTATATCTGTTTTCAAGTATTCTTTTACCACTATTTTTGTATTCAATCTCTTTGAATACTGTAATTTGCCTTGTTTCCACGGTTACCATTGTTCCTAATTTAGATTAGCCAATACCATAACAGCTTTTCGAAAGTCGAGCAGCCTACCCTTCTTGTGTGCCCTCTTATTTTCTTTTCTTACATTTACGTATGCAATTGAATGACGATGGAGCTGATAGGGCTCAAAGTAGCGTTGCTTTCGATGGCACGGTCCGGTGATCAAATCTCGTATAAATTGCCTAACCGAGCCAAACAAAGCTTTCCATCCTTCCAGGATGGGAAGTTTAAGTGCCAGGCCACTTTAAGTGCTGCCACAATTCTGATGGAATTGGGATGCGCGGCGGGTTCCGAGGAAAGATTGATCAACGTCGAGTACTTTATCTTTTGTCCTTTTATGTGTAGCGATGGCGCTCAAAAGGCAGTTGGATCTAATACGTGGCTCAACCCAGTAGATTAATCAAGACTGACCGGTTATCCTCAATATGACTTTTACTATCTTACATTCTAATAAATTTTAAATTCATGAAGGCATCACTCCAGGATGTTAGCCGCTTAGTTATCTCTCCCATTTCTCTTCCCCGAAGTGCAACTAAGTAATCACTCTGGACCACACTGAAAGAAAATGGTTTACGTATTTGTTCAGCTTCTTTTTCAGTTACTAACTGTTGACGCTGTCACGCCAGTTTGTTTGGATACTTCCAAAAACACTGCGCTGCTTCGTCTCGAATAACAGCTGATGAAAAGAGTACCAGATTTCAGCCGAATTTTGGCGAATCTATGGGAGAACTGTTCTCCCTCGAATTTATTTCGGATTTTATACATGTGATACAAATAACTTATGAATTTGACAGGTGCAGTAGGGGTAGTTCGAAAGTCAGAGAATTCATGTGATATTCGCTGTGGAAGCCGCGCTTCAGGGCTTTTCATAAAGCCTTTCACTCATCCCATGTTTGAACGCATATGGACGTGCTGTGCACGACCGTCTCACATCACGGATTCACGTAGCTCGCCGATCGATACGTCGGCGTGGCCCGCATCGGAAAACATATCCACCAAAAAAAATCACTGACGAGAACGAAAGTTTTATTTCTCAATTCTCAAGTATACCACTTAGTTTTTCCTGATCGTCTAACCTATTAACGCGCTCATTTTTTATATAGCGATCAACCACATCATACTAACCATTTTGATGAATCGTTGAGATGACATACCCTTAATTTGCTTTCCAGAACAACGTTGAATACTTCAAAAGATCCATTAAAACTTGAGTGATATTTATGTTTTGAACGCTTTGAACTTTGGAAAATTATTTTTGAGAATGGCTCGTTATCCGATACATGCAGCACTGTAAACTGCTCGTGTGAGTTTGATCCGCAGGCAGCTGCAGTCATGCGTAAATGTTTATTGTAAGCAGAACGTGTGGGCTTTATATTTTATATTATTGATTTGGAGCTAGTTTATTGGTAAGTGGCGCCGCTTTCACTCGTCCGCTGTCTCGGGATCGAATCTTGGGTCAGCGCCCACCCAGGGCAGGTCAGTATGGCCCATCCTTCCATCCTCCGCGCTCACTTGATTGGTATGAACTTGTCTGTGAGGATAAAAATGCTGAACTGATATCGCCTGACCCATGCAATTCAATACATGGGCGAGATTGGGTTGGTATTACTCCACGATTTTGAATGGAGGAATAATGCCTGGCGCATCCTGGAGAAGGATTCATCCTAGTCGAATGCATTTTCCTTTTACATTGTTATATAGATCACGCAGTGATCGTCATTTTTTGTAAATGAAGCTTTGTAGAAGCAAAAATGTTTCCAATATCGAAAGTCGGAGGGGCATTTACACTGTGTGTTATCTCATTCTTCCAAACACTCTTCTCAATTTTTTCACCCCTACTTTGTTTTTTCATGAGAATGTAAATTTTGATTTCATTGAAATCATATAGAAAGTTCAAGTAAATAGAAAGAATGCTGAATTGTCTTTCTTACCGAAGAACTATTTTGAGAAAACAACAAACAAATTAGTGACTAAATTCACTACGTTCAATCAAAACCTCCACTTAAAATTTAGCCACTTTATTAGTAGTTCAGAGTTCGTAGCTGCACGCTGAATGCTTTCATATATAGTCATTGGGCTTCATTAATATACAAAAAAAATAAAATCAGATCATATATAGTCATTGGGCTTCATTAATATACAAAAAAAAAATAAAATCAGAAGAAAATAAAGAAACTGACTGACAAATTCTAGGGTTCATGACTATGTACTCTAATTGTCCATATTTTTCCTAATGTTTTAGCGTTCTGCTGTATTTGTCCCTATACCACACATTATAAACTGACTTACTCTTCCTTTGCGCATATGGTGTAATGGCAAGTCGCGCTACTATTGCGCGCATGGTTTGAGGATCAAGGCTCTCAATTGTCGTCGAAGCCAACCAAGCCTTCATACACTCATGGCAGCGGGAAGGGACTTTAGACTTGCTTGGATGGAAAAAAATAAGATTTGTACAGTGTATAGCTTCAAACATGTATAACAGCCAGTATGATACGAATTAAAGTAGTCGGAATGGCGCATCCCAAAAAAAAAAAGTTCAAAGTTTGAATGATTTATCCTTTCATGCGTAGCTGAAAAAGCTACTTTTGGAAAATTTTTTCAAAAAAATTATGGGAAGAATGTGATTACGATTGCTATTTGTAATTTTTAGTGCCATGACGATCAATAAGATTGAATTCGATTCCTTCGCTTAGTTCTTTTCGTGCTTTGTGGGTTATGTTGTGTTGAAAAATTTCTTGTTTACTGCGTGCCAGTAAATAATAATAATGATAGTAATCATAATAAAAGTAATAATATACAAGTAATAATAATGATAATAGTAATAATAATGATAATAACAATAATAATGATATTAATGGTCATATAATAATAATAATAACAATAATAATAGTACCAACTGATCAGCTCCCCCCTTTCTCTGCGCGACTACTTCCTCGAACAACCCACACGTGCATCGTAGTTGCTATAGTTCATTGAAAAAAGTTCACGAATCATGGTGACATCTCATCGGCTGAACGAAGATGAATAATTCGATAAGGTCCGTTTTCAGTATAGTTTAACATCGAAAGAGAAATCGGCCGTTGTCCAGCAACTTACTAGTGCAATTGTACGCGTTCGTCGTCTTTGTTCCCGTTCGTCGCTGTTATGCTCGATACGAGGCTCTTTTATGACGTCTGAATCACGACGCAAGTAATCCAAACCCATTCTCATCCGTATTCATGTACAGGCGATAACTACAAGTAACGGAACAAAGCCGTTCCTATTTTTCGTCTTCAACTTCGGTATAAGAAAAACTTTCCTGGGTTTCCAGTCCTTCCGAAGCTAACATCGTGCCTTACTAGGTAGAGGAGTTCCATGGAAATTGCAGTTTAGTAACTCTTTTAACATCAAAGATTCAACCTTTCATGATTTTGACAGTGTCAGCTCCTTCTACTGATCGATCTCATCAGTTCAGCTGTTTCACTTCGGTTCTTAGATCGTTGGTGCTGATGAGAGCCGAGTTTTCCGTGGTATATCGTATGTTTTGCACATTTTTAAAGTTGTTTGAGAACAACCAGCATCTGTGTGTTGACACAGAACTCTCAATGAGTTCGGGGCTCGGCTCCGCATTATTTGCGCTTTTTACTGGTGGGATCTGGAATAGGTGCACTTGTTTCCGGCCTCTTGTCCAATATACTAACGTACTTGCAAATGATGGTGTCTTAGTTTCGCTTTTCCATTCCCTCCTGGATTCGAGCATTTTCTTCTCAATCGGTCACCATTTTCTACGCTACAACGTGTATCGCATGAGGAGCTGATGCGGCACTGCGCAGCGCGACGTGACACACGCCATGAAAGCACCGCGCGATGTCGCGTCGCGACACCGCAGCGGCTCCTTTGGCGTTGCACCTTACATATTAGGTTGTAAGGAAAGTTGCCGCGATTTTCAATGGTGTTCCAACTTCAAACCTTGTACAGCTGAATGGTAGATCACAGAAGTCACAGAAGAGGATGTTTTTCGCGAAATATTGATTTTTGAAGGCTTTCGTCTGAAGTCGTGGTTTTCTTTATCGTCCCATTTCGATCTCTGAAAATCGCTTCGCTCCTCTATCGAAGATTTTGTTAGCCATTCGCAAAAGGCCTTTTTTACTCAGTAATTTTGATAATACATTCAGCCACACTAAATTTTTTCATTCATTTTTTCATTGTGCTCGCTACGTCTACATATGTACTTACTCCTTTACACAACAGGCTACCCTACCACATTTACGATGCTCAACCTGTAGGCTGTGAGATCCCACTAGAGGAGCTTCCGTAATTCCCGTTATGGAATTAATTGATAGAGTTTCAATAAAGGTTTCGTTGAGTTTTTTTGATAAAGCTGATTTTTTCAATTTTCACGCTTATTTATTTACTACTTATATATTTTTTCAAACGCCATGTGATACATAAGATTTCCCTCCTGTAGCGCGGCAACATGAGGTGCTCAAAAATGCTGCGCGTTTTGCAGTTTGAATGCGTGGTTCTTTCATGTTCGATAACTTATGTATGCATTCCTAAGTTATCGTAATTATCAATAGGTGGATCCTATTCAATCGATTGGAGTAAAATTCCTACCACAACGAACTTGCGATCTCAACTGTTCTTTAGGTCTCCAAATTGAATTGTTCCTTCAATTTGCGAACGGAATTTGTGCTAAATTCTTGAAGTTTTTCTCTAAAATGGTTCTTATTGGATACGATCTGAATCCAAATTTCAAGTGATCTAGGCTCTTTCAAAAAGTATATATCAAATATTTCCTATTGCTCTCCTCCTACATACTTCCTTTTTTAGTTTTGTCATTGATTTACGTGGAATTCAAAATGAGACCGGAATTTCTAGTTATACGTTGTGGATTCTATGGGTGTGTTTTCGCAGCGTTTTGGCCTCTTTTTACCTTCCACAAAAGCTTGTTTCACATTTCGTTCAAATAAAGAACTGGATAGCTGAATGATTTTCCTATTGCAAGAGTAAACAGGCATTCACGTACAGATCATGTTTGAACCTATCCACACACACACAATGCACAATAAATTCATGCATAGTATCGGGTTAGCGTGCTATATTAAGTATGTTGTCAATCTGAGTAAATTCTTTTGATTTCTAGGGTTTTTTTTTAATATTACGTGGTTCTTCAACAGTTAACAATTTTAAAGACACCGGGAGGAGGGCAATTTGATTTACGGTATCGGAGGGCGGTGGCCGCAATGCACACACGGCACCTTGCCAAGACGTCGAAAGTGAATTAATTAGGTTTCAGTTGTAAAAATTTTTCTTACGCTTTCGCTTATTCTTCCCTTATTTGTTTCACTTGTTTGTTGCTGTGTGTTGTTCCACTTATTTCACATAATCACCAATGAATGAAATACACTCTACGACACAACAAAGGACATCTCTATAGCGGACAACTCGGAATGTCAGTGTGTGCAGTCCGAAGTGATAAGAATATGATGCGAATACAACCACAGCGCCGCGCTTCTGAATCCGGGTTTTTCCGCAGATTATCGCTTTTAACATTGGTTGTTCGTTACATGATCATTTCGTTGCATCTTCCTCTCTTCGGACCCCTTCCGGTTCCTTCAAGCAGTACCATAGCACCTTTTTGTTCCAGTTTCCCCCTAAACTCTCTATGGCTATAAATTTTCAAGCGTTTGTTTTGGCTACGTTCGGTGACAACAATGCCTTCGTTGACTAACAATGAGGGTTGATATGGCGATGTGGCGTAGTGACAACTGGGGGATGCTGCCACATTCATGATCCAGGGATCGAATTCTGGATCAAGGTCCACTTAGGCTCTGTTTTGTGAATTCCTATATTCTGAAGAGTTTGATAAATGCGCGATGTGAATCATTGTGTCGAAGACACTTTCCTTTTCCCCTCTAGAAAGGTAGCCTCACGTTCTTAGGCCAGTTGTGCTACATTGCCCCCAAAATCGCGGCTAGTGTGGGTGGGGTCAAACATCTCAAAGGCACCGCTAGGGGCAAGGGCAAAATGAGATCTACGAAGACACATTCTCTGCTGAGCGAACCATTCTAATCTAGAGGATATGTGGCTGAACTCTTTTTGAAATAGCGGTCCTGGTGTCTTTATACCGATCCCGTAGAGCTGCCTAACATTCGTAGGACGGGTTGCTGCGAAATCAGAGCAGCGTTCGCCGCACGTCTATTTTGCCCCTCTTCTTCTGCATCTATCCTCAGCGGCTAGTGATGCAGAGAGGTGAAAAGGATGGAGTACGTTTTGTGGTTCTCGTTTTTCGAGTGTTTGATCGTTTTATTCCGTTCTCTCTCTACTGTTGCAACTGATCGGCTCGACTTTCGTATTACCCCTAGCATGCGTCAAAAGTGTTCTACGGAAAAGTGAATGTGGTGATGGGTGGTAATGAGTCAAACATACCGGAAGGCGTAAATTTTCGCGCCTCTCTGCGTCACTAGCCGGGGGTAGATCGCAGACGGGCAGAGAGGCTAGATCAGCCGTCCGTGATCGTTACCCCGCCCTCGACGACTACTCACCCCACTGATAAACTGCAGAATGGAACACCGTACTGCGGGATCGTTATAAGACCCCAAGCCGTTCTCTTTCAATGCGAGTTTCAGTACACTTCACCTATTCTAAAGTGGCAGGCTTGTTTTCAGAGAACATGTATTCACGGTTTTCTTTTTCCCCTTACCCCTGCTGGTGCCTTCAGTGTACTTGCATGAAAGCGACACCAAGTACAACGCCTACCCATAGAGGATTCTTCGAGAGAAGCACGACTGAATGCCGTCAGTGACGCCCTGAATCATGAATCGAATGCTATGCGCGCAAATTTATCACACTCGTACTTGATCGCCCATAGGTGACTATGGGAGGAACATACCCAGTCAACGACCTATCACTTGTATAAATGTCTTTGTTGTTATAGTTGAAAAGTAGTGTTGGAATGATTCAGACTGATGTCTGGAAGTTCACAGATCGTGAGTGTGTAAGGACATCCTGACCTTTGCGAAAATGAACTTTGGTAAAGCTGTAAAAAAACATCTTGCCGCAACTACCATGGTAATTTATCGAGCCATTTCATGTTTTATTACCAAGAGGCAATCGACTTTATTCTACTTTTTTATCTACTGATTGATATACTTCATAATGAAACCGCCGTGACGATTTCTGGAATGTCGAGCCTCCTACAAATTACCGATATTTGCTGCTTCAATGCACTTGAACCGAAAAGTATGTTTGGTCGATATCGTTATGTCCGCAGGTGCTAACAGTGTGGGTTGCTTCTGAGAAATCTTTAGGAAGTTTTCTCAGAGATCACCTGCAAAGATTTTCAAGTATGAGCAATCAACATGACATGGTACTCGAACCCGACCTATGCTTTCTTCACCGTGCCTATCCTCACATTGACAGAACTCCAGAATAGAGTTTTTCTTAGGTTCTTAAAATCCTACCTAGCGTATTTCAACAAGAGGGTATCAGATCCAATGAATGGACCATCAGAGTTTTCAAAGTGTTTGGACCACTTTCATAGATGCTATAGGATGCTACGGTCGTACATTGATCCATCGAGACTTCGATTTTCATTTTGCACAAATATTACTCAACAACACAAACGAAGCAAAGAAATTCGAACACAACTACTATACGCTAGCTTAAATGTTTTATGTTTAAAGCACACCACGCGATAATCAGATTAGTGGGCGGCTGCACGGCGCAACCTCACGTTTTGCCTGCTTGAACTCGACCAAGCCACGCCCACCCAACCAAATTACACCTGGCCTTGGTCGAACAAATTTCTAACGCGGCGCTCACGTGCAGAAGGAAGGGTGCGGCAAGAGCGGGTACTCGTATGGTATTCAAGCCCGGGCCATGTGAATGGGAGTGGCGCCATTCATCGGTACCGAAAGTATGTCTGGATTAATTAAGAAACCGTGATGTTAAGTAACGAAATACGAAAGGAAAATAACTTCAACTAACTCTCTTCCCGCTCTGTTTCGTCGGCTCTATATTCTGATTATCGTGAATTATTTTATTCCAGCTCGTGTAGCCATACTTTGCTTTCCTGAAAATGGCATTTTTTGTGATTTTGCTTGTAATTCTCGCCGGGAATTTCATTTTCTCTACGCACTACATATCGAATTCCATGCTCCAAAATGCATTCACATGTACTCTTTTTTTTCAGCTTCCCACTGATGGGAGAGATCAGAACGCCATGTTGCATGAGTCCGAAGAATGCCTGTATTTGTGCTATGGTGGGTTTTTTTTTTTGCTATTCGGATTTTTATAACTATCTGATGTGGCACCTATGTCTCTATCATATCTTCCTGTTACTCAACCGCCAGTAAGCGGTAATTTGGGCTCAGAGTTACCCCTCGAAAAAGGGATCAGGTCCCGAAGACTCCTCGAGGATCAGTCGTAACTATAAGCATTTGACCAGTCCTATGCAACAGTGAAATGAGCGAAGCATTTGCAGACAGCACCTAAAATAATTGATAATTTTTGCGAATTTTGATTCTACTGCTGTGTCAGTAACTTATTAGATGGAACTCTATCGCCTCGTTCCGACCTAAGCGTCCTCCTTAAAGAATTAAAGACACCGTTAGGGGCAATTTTGGCAAATAGGGGGATTACGAAAGTAGAGGTGCTCAGTAATATAATAGTAGAGAAAGAACGACATAAAACGGCGAAAAAACAAGAAATAGGAACCCGAAATTCCCCTTCTCGCTCTCGTCCTCTGCGTCTCTGGTCGGAGTGGACTGAAGACAGGCCAGAGTCTCAACCAGCCGGCCGCGATTGTTGTCCCGCCTCTTCACGTCGACTCCCCCGAGCGCATAACGGCATAACGGCATGACGAGCTGCGGGGCCGCCATAAGACCCCAAGTCGCGTTTTTTATGCGATTTTCACCACATGTGACCCCTTCTGAAGTAGAAGGCTCGTTTCAGAGAACATGTACTTCCAGATCTCAGTTTTCCCTTACCCCTAATGGTGCCTTTGAATGTAGTGAATCAAAGATTTATGATCCCGCGCTTGTCGGAAGAAAGGCGTGGCCTGGATCCTCATTGGTGGAAGGGCATTGGGGCAGCTTCGCCACACCCACTGGCACTCAGAGGGGTGCGTCGACACACTTTCTCACTATTACTTATAAATAATGATCCAGCTAGCTCTCGTTCCGGGTGGTGGACGTGGAACATGGGTTAAGAATTATCCGTAATAGCATATGCAGTTTCAACCAGAATCTGAGAAAGTAAACAAAAAATCTCGACCGACCAATTATAACATGAAAGTCAAACTGGGGGTTGCCAACTAATTCGTGCTTCACAAAATTACTGCAGAATTATAATTAAATAGCTCAAACATGCTTATAATCATTTTAATCAGATTGAACACCTGGGAAAGCATTTCCTTTCACATAGTAAAATGCAACGTCAATTAGAATTGATCGTTCGCTTTCGGGGCTCTTTGTTATTTCAGAAAAGCTCCCGCGCTCAAATTAACACGGTCACGAGATGCACTTATGCCTAGCGACGTCCCTCCGTTTGACCGTTATTACTTGCCATTGATGAGTATAAAGCAAAATATCAATAAGACCTATGGGAAGAGTTTGGATACAATTATATACGATCTCTTTGTTCAGGATAATTCTTATGAGATCGCACATGAGACGATTTATGTATCGAATAACAAAAAACAGAACCGCTTAATTGGCTGGTGATAGATTGCAAGCTGGTTAGCTAAAAAGAGGTTGTAGAAGCCATCACTTTCGCCCTCCCCGCCCCGCCCCCTTCCCTCCTTCCCCGTTCCTCTAATAGATTGATGTTCTCGCAAATACAAACCTAGAGCAGGTTAGAGTATCGGACTATCACTGAGAGGTATAGAGTATAAAGTAATCGTCACTGAAGAAAAAACAGAATGAAACGGAACAAACCTAGAAAACGGAACCTTTCTTATTACCGTGACTGCCAGGGCACTCCCAGGTGTCGAGGAAAATGGCCGCTTCAGTGCGACCCCCCCCCCCTCTTCGGGTCCTCAAATGCGACCCCCCCCCCATTTATAATCTACAGCTCCGTAAGGTTCTATAGTCTCTTTGCTAGGTGTCTCATAGCTGTTTTTGCGTGTTTGCACTGGTTGCCCACTGCAAATAGATCTTTCCAAATTTTTATTTTTTCATTCTTCATGTCTGGTCATCGAAACCAACCGATAGTCAGAAAAACGAAGTCATTCAACAAAAAACCCATTTTAATCAATATGTGTGATACTTGTGGCTACATTACCGCTTAGCTACAGATGCGACCCCCCCCCCTCTTGGCCGGTCAAGTGCGACCCCCCTGTCGAAAAATCCTCGACTCCCGGAGTGCCCTGGTGACTGCACCTCCACGTCCTTTTCATCACTCGAAGGAGTAATGCAGACGTCAACGGCAGCTGAACCAACCAACCGCCTCCCTTCACAGTTACTATGCCTCCAGCAGCAGTAGCTCCGATTTCTGGCTTCCCTCATATTGTCTTCAAGACAAAATGGCAGGATTGAAGACTTCGGGAGGGTTAAATTGAACAGATCGTGCAGTATGAAAGTGGGGGTGTTCAGCGGTGTAACTGTACAGAAAGAACAAAATAAAACGGCGAAAAACCAAAGAAATAGGAATCCGAAAACTCTCTTATCTATCGCACCCCTCTGCGTCACTAGCCGTGGGTAGACTACAGACGAGCTAGAAGTTTGATTAGCCTTCCGTGAGCGTTGTTCCGCCCTCGCTGACAACTCGTTCTTCTGATGGACTGCAGAACGCCACGCCGTGCTGCGGGATCGTTATAATACTCGTAATCGCGCCTTTTCAATGCGTGTTCGCTACATATCACCTCTTCTGAAGTGGAGGATTTGTATTCAGAGAAATTGCATTCCCACTTCTCACTTTCTCCTTACCCCTCCCGACCCACTGAAGAGTCATAGAATGTCTACTTCCATGTAGAGTCATAGAATGTCTACTTAGTATTATAACGATCCCGCAGCACGGCGTGGCGTTCTGCAGTCCATCAGAAGAACGAGTTGTCAGCGAGGGCGGAACAACGCTCACGGAGGGCTAATTAAACTTCTAGCTCGTCTGAAGATTCTCTGTTTGATCCTACTTCCATGTAGGATCAAACAGAGAATATAGGCAAGTAACACAGCCTCAGAAAAGGTTGTCTTACTTTTGTGCCTGTGCGTGGCATTACTGCCTCCCAGCGACATTCCACCATTGACGGTAGAGGCAGCGCCTTCCTCACGGTAAACGGGGAAGTGCCGTCAAGGCGATCTACCTAGGTGAACAGGAATCGTATTAAAATAAAGAAGATAACCAAACGAAGGGAAAAAATGTGAATAAAGCAATCAGGCTCATGTCATAGCACCGTTACCAGATTTTCGCCATTTTCAGGCGTTCGAAGCTTTGGTATTGGCTCAATCATTAGTTTTTACAATTGGTTACATATCAAAAGGTGAAGCTGTATATGACTCATCACATGCCTTCTTTTCTGAAATCGTTAGTTGGGAATTCTTAATTCCGATCGTCGCCGTACAGGTGAGCTCTCGGGCATATTCTTTGAACTATTCATTTAACCTTATTTTCTAAATTTTAATTTTTTTTAGTTTTCTTAATTTATTTTGAATCTTCCTTCGGGAAGTGACTTCGTTAGTGATACTGTATGGATGGGCAGTTTGAGTATGTCATGCTCGCTCTTTTTCAAACTTCCGTGAGGGCTCCTCTTGTTTCGATAACGAATGTATAAGGACGGGGCCTGAAAGGCGTAGGCGTGGGTTCGAGCCAGGTCAAGCCTGGTCGAGGACGGGAATCATAATTCCTGGCTTTGAAAGTTGGGGGGGGGATAGCGTATTCCGACATTTCCTTCGAGGAATCCTTGGACACAGCACGAGGAAATTTCACACCGATGTGGCGACCTCTGATAAAAACGAAGAAATGTCGTCATTAGATATTGATAATCATACTTTGTACTGGATAGCAGTGCTATGATTATCGATCGAAGACCTTTTTGGAGAAGACGGCTCAAGGTATGGATGCACCTCCATGATGCGTCCATCAACAAGGGGGGGGGGCGTATTCGTAGGTATAGTTTCCGAGAATTCTTGGACGCCAGGCTTCACTCTGATCGAGCCTCTCTTCTTTTAAAGGCACCGGGAGGGGGGCAAGGGCGGAATAACGTTTACGAAAACAATGGCGTCTGAAAACAAATATATGGGTTCGGTAGATACAATGTGTAACGAAACCGGCGCTGAAAAACGCGCCACTGGGCGCTATTTGCCCCCAGGGCGCGCTTCCGTCCGAACTGCAAGCTTCCGTGGCCGAGCCACGCTTCGTTCATTTTGAAGCTTGTCTTCGGCCTGACGTAACCTTATTTTTGAATTATTTCCTCTTTGCTGTTTTCTAGTAACATATTTTACTTGTTTACTTATAGATCTTCTTAATTGTGCATTTCTATACCTGAAAATCTCAGAAGGATCAAATAAAGTCGGGGGGAGACGCAACTTTGCGTCGACGTCGATGCTCCTTTCCCTTACTAGGCTTAGGCTAAAATTGATATCCCCTCCTCCCACATTAAAAGCATCTGTCAAAGCATAGGTCTCATCTGCTTTAGCCTAACCCTAGGAAGAGAAAGAAGCTTTGACGTGGGTGAAAAATTTGCCTCTCCCCCCCCCCCCCCCCCCGAGTTTATTTGACCCGTAAGTACATCTAGAAACAATATAAGAAAGAACAAAGTGAAAACTAACAGGAAAAAACAAATCTATATTAGAGCCATCTTCTTTTGGCACCATGCCAAGGCGTCAAATTGGCGAGTTTGTGCAAAGGCCGCCACTCAAGCTCGTCCACACTACGTCTGTTCTACCGTAAGCCAAAATTACCTCCTCCTGGTGTCTTTAAAGCTGAACGGTTTGTCTTCAACCCTGCATTCCTGTGGCAACATTTGCACCGTTGCTCAAGAACATAAAAATATCAAAATTAAGCATTAAAAATTCTCAACGACTCATTACTGGTCACTGCCTTTAACCTTTTGCAGGTGATGTTATTATTAATGAATCTAGTCTCACTTTTGGCAATTCGATTTGTTGTGCCATATTTTTTATTACCATACATTGCTATGTCAATATTTTCACTGTTCATAGCAACGGCTCTCATAGGAGTTACAAGTGAGTATTCTTTCTAGTACTTTCATATTAATTTTAGATTTATTTTCGCCCAATTAGTATTTCCATAATAAGCAAAACAAAAGAACGATGTGTGCGCTAGTTTGCTGCTCCATTGAAAATGAATGAGGAGGAGCTAAGCGGTATAGGTAGTGAAGAAAAGAAACAAAGGAAACTTATGTACTTTAGAATAAGGTCTAAATCCTCGCCGTTGTTTCCAGTGACAGACGTGTTCACCTGTGAGCTGCATTAGGCGTATCGATTTGAGCCGCGCTGATCTGTGATACGTGGCAGCAGCAGAACCTGACTTATGACATGGGGGCGGGGCGAGAAGCGGAGGTGGTACACTAGAAGTGTAGAGCCAGGGTGAGCCATTTCAAGCGAGTGCTTCACTGCGAAGTACGCCACGAATCGTGTGCTGAGTCACCTAAGTTCCGCTTAATGATGAGCATCTCACTAACTATTGAACAGCCGACATCATGCCTCTGCCTTTACTAGCACTTCTCAGATGTTCTCCGGGGCACCGGCATAAAGGGATAAAAGTCAAAAGTTATTGGCGTTCATGGATCCATTGTTGGTTCCATTCAGAGTCATGGTAGCAGGTAATGCGATTTGGGCTATACAAGGAACTTAAAGCCAGTCTATGTTCTAGTCAGTGCTTTTATCCTCTCAGACGGGTCTGATACCATTCACCTGCCGCGGAAGAATGGAGAGCTTGCTCGACCTTGGCGAGTATTGATGCGGGATTCGATCCCCGCATCAGGGAATTGGTAGTGCACACCACCTGCCACTTCACCATCTTCGGGTGCAGGCATAATATTTGGAAATTAGCGTTGTTTCTCGTGTGAGAATAAATTTCTTCGCACTTTTCTACCTAATAGGTCCCTACCTTTTTACCTTCCTACCTTTTCCTCTTCAGAGATCTATATTGATCAAAATGTAGATTAGTTCTGGAATGAAATTTGGTCAGTCAGAATTTTCGTGGACGCAGTGTTTTTGCCCAAAATAATCTTTAATACATAAAATTTGCTACCGAGAACTGCGCGTGCCGCACCGGTTCCTGCCGTGCCCTTGCCTTCCTCAACTGGAGCGGTCCGCAATAAATTTATATAGCAAACTCCACTATGTTTCGATTATCCTTCATGGAATCAACTTTCAAAGTCGCAGACGGACACTTCTGCTTCGACCGCACGAGGGAGATTGCATGCATTACGAAAAAATGAAAACGTCTCCCTTAACTTTACACGGGATTCTTGAATATGATGATTCACCTTGTAATTTCAGTTGATCGAATAGTATGGGTTTTTGGATGGTCTTGGCCACCGAGTTTGTTATTACTGTTACTGCTTCTATATCTAATTATAGAACTTTATTTCGTGAGCTTGAAGTTATCTGTCTTCAAGAAATTAGTGAAGCGGAAAAAAGTTAGTTTCCTGAGTCTGGTTTTCATCCTCTGATCCATCGCATGCTAGAAGTGGTATTTGCAAAATAAAGTTTTGTTCCAGGCGGTACAAGGGACAGCGGAAAAGCCTGCGTTAACCGCCGCTGATCCAATGGACTCATACAGTCGGCGTTCGACGGTTGTCGTCACAGACGAGTTTCTTCAATTACCGCCTCGTTTCTGATCTCAGCACATTTTCATGGGTAAATTTGAAGCTGTTCATTATTGTTTACTAACATTATTATTTATTTCAACTTGTCGGCTATGGTGAGAAGGGAGTCTGGCAGAAACAGAATAAACGAAGGGTTAACTACTGCAGATTGTAAAGTAATCGGAGAATATGAAAGTAGGGGTGCTCAGCTATGAAACAGTGTAGAAGGAACGAAATAAGACGGCGAAAATCCCGAGAAATAGTAGTCCGAAAACGCTCTCCTCACACTTTCTCTTTCGCGCCCCTCTGATAACTAGCCGGTAGGATATGTAGATGCAGTGGGCAAGGGGCTTGGTCAGCCGGCCGCGAATGTCATCCCGCCCTACAGGCAACTGCCCCAGCGTGGTAGCCCGAAGAGGTGGGAGACCGTGATAAAAACCTAGGCCGAGCTTCTTCAGTGCGAGTTTCGCCACAAACTTCCTCTTCTGAACTGGAAAGTTTGTTTTTAAAGAACATGTCATCACAGTTCTCACTTTTTTCCTTCCCCAGGCAGTGTCTATAAAGTACCGATGACCCCTTGAAGCGACTCCACTGTTTCTGAAGACGCAGTAGGAAGAGAACGAGAAGGCATGCTACGCAACATGGGTGTGTACCCTTATGTCAGGATTTCGCACTGCGGCATGTCGCAAGCGAGCAATGCAGACGAGCTAAAGGCGCTATGATGTTGGATCCCGCAGCGATTACAAGTCAACTGCGTATCGCGCCCCTAGCATTACCGTGTAGTCGTTCTAAGACCCCACTACCGCGACGCGCATAGCTCGCACACACTGCGTCGCACGCAGCTCGCGTCGTGCGAAATCCTGACATAAGGGTACACAGCCATGCGACATCGCTACGGCTCGTTCTGCATCATACCCGGTTATTCGGTTCTTCGGTCACTCGGGTCTTCCGGAAAGTTCAGTGAGGTTGCTGAAGATAAATAATTGAACGATTCCCTAGCACATGTACACCACGGCATTAGCGCAGATTCTCGAATGCTTTTTCTTCGTATGCAGTGTCGTAATGATTTTGGGAAAGAACATCTACGGTTGGTTGATCTGTCCAAAAGTTATTTGATCCCAAGGAGGTATATGCGTTAATGAGATGCAGCTATAGCATCTACCCAAATACATTTTCATTTGTTGTCTGAGTTACTGCCAGTGGTACATTCCTATACTGTTTCATAGGCTTTTTCGCGACTCATTATTTACCTAAACCAGGAGCAGCAGGGGAGGTTGTGTTGTCGACTGTTAAAGGTAAAAATAGACTAGGTAGTGTGATCGCTGCAGCGTGGACCTGTGATGTGTGGCGCAGCAGCACGATCACCGGGTTCCGTACAACGTATGACTTTCTTGAAAGCAAAAACGCGCTTTTCACATTCACACCCCCCCCCCCCCCTTTGAATCCTTAGAATTCATTCATAGTTACCCTCTTCGTGGAAACCTAAACCACACCTGGTTTTATTTTATATTCAGTTTTCCTTTTCCCATTTAATCTTCCATTTTATTTTTAGGTACTGAATGCGGTTCTCGCTATGTGTCTTGCTCAAAACGCCTCATTTCTCATCAACGCTGCAATAAATCGCCTCGCTCCTTGTCTTTGGCTTTTATTAAAATTACTTCTTTCCTTACAAAAAAGATATGCTTGTTTGTTTTTCCCATAAATTGATCACTGGATTTGTGGGAAACCTTATACTCGGGTGTGAATTCAGCAGTGATGCTTTCATAGTAAATACATTTTCAAGATCTCTGCTCAAGTCTTAAAACTTTTCACAAGCGGAATCATCTTTATGCACATTAGTATATCGTGTACTGCGGAGGATGTCCGTACTGCGGCGTACCTACACCAATACTAATAAACTGCACTGTGAAGACAACAGTATGACCTTGTGGCTGTGCACAAACATATAGAAACTGTGTCATTTTCACTACCACCACCCATTCCGTCGTTGGATGACTATTCTTGAAAATATGTGCTGTCGAGTCAGCAAAGATGGGCAGAACTTGTCGAATCACAATCATAAGATCTTATATTTTGAAAAGTAAAATTATTAGGTTGTCAAAAAGTTTTTTCGTTTTTTTTAAATACGCGCTTTTTCCTTCCAAACTGCCAAACTGCTTTCCAGCAATTTCTTCTGTACATACGCGTTCACACGCATCTATAGGTATTATTGTCTTCCATCTCCCGGAAAACCTTTTCCGGTAAAATATATATCAAAGGAGTACTTTCGGGGCATTCTACTACATGATTTCGAATATGGCCTCCAGCAACCGAATCCAGTTGGTATGAACGCTGCATTCGAAGAGGGATCAATGACTAAACTTGTGGCACAACTTTTGGTTCAAACGCTTTCGAGAAGGCAACTACAACGTCAAAGATTCTGACCGGTCCGGACCCCCATCGGAGGTCGACAACGAACGATTGCGGGTGTTGGCTTGCAACACTATACTAACAGCAGACCTATACTGTCAGCAGCCGTGTATTCTGGTCGCGAAAATCACAGAGAAACGACCGAGACATGACACGATTCTTTTCCTACACGATAATGCTCGCCCACTTATTGTGAAAGTGACTCGCCAAAAAACTCTCAAGCTTGGATAGGAATTGCTACCCCACACCTAATAGCACTGATCTTGCTCCATCGGATTATCACCATTTCATTTCTCA
Organism: Trichostrongylus colubriformis; assembly: GCA_963978905.1. Classification (NCBI taxonomy): domain Eukaryota; kingdom Metazoa; phylum Nematoda; class Chromadorea; order Rhabditida; family Trichostrongylidae; genus Trichostrongylus; species Trichostrongylus colubriformis. The sequence goes on along the minus strand of OZ022261.1, from coordinate 27,796,238 downwards.
ATCTAACGCCATTCAAAGAAAAACCTTCGATGATGAAGACGACATGGAACGGTATTGTGCAATTTCTTCAAATCAAAGCCAGAACAGTTCCATGCGGACGGCATAGCAAACCTAATATATCATATCCCTACTATATACAAAACGCTTCGTCTGTCCGCACGCCCGTTCGCCCTCCTTCCGTCCCTCCGTCACGAAATTAGGTATTATATGAAAAACGACCTGTGGAGATGAGGAATAGTTTGAGATGGGTACAGTATAGGACCCGAAGTAGGGAGCACACATGAACCAAGTTAAAGCACAGTGGGTACAAACGAAATTCATAACTGGGTTCCAACGCAGCCTTGAGACCAGGGAGAAATCGGCAAAAATGACCAATGTACAAGTTATCCTGAACACACTTAAAATGATAGAAAACCCGCCCACAATAGGCGGGGCGTAATGTGGCAACAAGTACTGAATAATTTTGTAAAAACAATTCCGATCGACCCACTGACGCCCATGATGTCACGCGCACAGTGTAGTGTGCGCCAGCCAACTGGTGATCTATAAATTGGTTGTTCATCGTAACGAATCGATTTCTTTGATTGCTATACGCAGTCAATGGAGAACCCTTTTTACATATTTTCAATAATATTAGGTTGCAAGGAAAGTTCTGGCCGTTTTTTCGCGTTCACAAGATAAATTCAAATATCAGAGCGCGTCAACATGAATCAGCTGACATATTGTGCTCCTTAGATTGACAAAAATTTGCTCTTTTTAAATATATGTTCTATTTGGAATGCCACAAGGTTCTCGAATTATTAGGGGAACTTTAAAGGACTGCGAAAATGGCACATTTAAGATGACTTCACTTCACGAGTTCTTGTTTAGCCGAGTCCCAGCGTAGAGGACCACAAATATACTGCAAGAGGAGGGGGTGAAGAGTGGATAGGACACTTTGTCTATGGTCTCAGAAGTGCATAAATGAGAACGAGCTGCTTGGATTTTCAACTGATTAAATCGCTTTAACTAAAACGGCAGAAGGCGATGAGCGTCCATATTTGCAGGGGATATCCACAATTATTGACCTCAACAAGCAGACTTAGTTGACCACCTCAAAAAGCCTTTTTGGAAAAATCCAAAAAATTGGTGCCGTGGGACCCCTCACGGCAATGCGCAAGTGCATTTTTCACAAATCCTCTTCCAGTGATTGAAGCAGTGCAGGCTGAAGCCCTCACTTGTTCATCATATACACGAGATCTAGCGCTAACTAAGCCCCACTTTCCCAAACATCTAGACACTCCGTCAGTAGCAGTGTGTTCAGAAAGAGTGGCAATTTGGGGTCGCCTTTTTTCATTTCGCGCAATATGAATCATCAGCCCTTCGTCAAATTGAGATATATAGGTATGCATAATGTTGACAAGAGTATAGCGAATCAAATGGCGCTCATTCTGTGAGAAAAGATGCACTCTGAGCCGAATTATGGTCTCCCGAAGTTAAATTTTAAAAACCGGCCAAAACGTTCCTTACAACCTAATATAATCTGAGTGATAGAATCATTCATTTGCCGCTAATCAGTTTTCTGTGTAGAGCTAAGTGCCACTTTTGTCAATCTCAACAGTTATTCAATACAGGTTTCTCCAGTTTCATTCCCGATCTTGTAGAAAGAGATCAGCGAGGAGAGCAGCCAACTAAGCAAGGTCCGTGTGGGCTAGGAGCAAGATAAAGGTGCTAACGAGTATTCTGTACAAAGTAGCACATCCCTTTTAAAGTAGTACTGTTACATAGGCCATCTCTTTTCTGCATATTGACCTTAGTTTTTAAGTGCCGCGGACAGGGTAACTAGCGTGGTAAGGACGAGGAAAACATATTCCCCGTAAATAAACGCAAGTGTTCACGGATTGTAGTGCAAATCTCGTTGGAAGGCTATCCTTTGGCTCCCTATCACCGTTACCGTTGCACATATGCACCGTTGTACCGTTGCGCCCTGGTGCGCTGACTGCTGTGGGGGTGGAGCAATGGTCATGATCTTTGCCTCACTCCTCCAATGATGTAGAGTGCGTGAAAACCCGTCATTGAAGAGCAGGGTACACCGGGAGTCGAGGATTCCTCGACTGGAGGGTCGTACTTGACCGAACAGGAAGTGTGGGGGGGGGTCGTATATGCTAGGTCAATGATAAACAGTAGAATCTTAACTTTGAATACAATTGAGGTCAAAAATAGAGCAGTTTGAGGATTGAGATACATAGCAATGAAACATGTTGCAACTATACGATCCGGCAACAGTTATTGGTATTGTAGAGGTAAAAAAAGGTGGGGAGAGGAGAGTTGCACTTGGTTCCCTCATAGAGAAGGGGGTCGTACTAAGCGGCTATTTTTCTAGGAGTGCCCTGTCCATGAGTATCACTGATAGGATAGGAGAAGATGATCTGCTGGTTTTTCACCATTTCACCCCATTCGTTCTCTACTTGTACTGCGACTGGCTCTCATAGCTGAAAAACTACCGAAATTACTCTTCCGATATCTTCAAAAATGCCCGTAAACAGCAGAGTAAAACGTCGCGCCTATGTCAGGATACCGTACTTCGGGTACTCAGGCGGTGATCTTCTTTAGGTAAGGGTTCAGTGCTTAGTAATCGGAAATTTCCACATCTCATCTCATCTTCACCCCAATGATCAGCAGTAGACTGCGACTGGTCTAATGAACAAGAAACAAAGCAAAAACATTTTTGAAATTTTATTGTGGTGAAAAGTGAGCAGATATTTATATACAAAACAGTATGAAGATGACAACGGCTTCGTCGTGTACCAATGGAACACCGTTTATGAGCTGAGCAGCCGTTCTCTCAGCACCTACATCACTTGGGGGTCGATGAAATTAATTGGCCATATGAGGCATGGCACGATAATATTTGACGTATTTCATGGGAAAACGTTCTGTTCTCCCCTACCGTCCACATCGACGTATCAAGTGACAAAAACCGTGAAAATGAACGGCATCAACTGAATTCGCGAGGTATGACAGTTGACATGAAAGGCACTCGTTCTAGCCAGCACTACGTGCATATTCGAAGGGAAGGAATAGAATATGGATTTAAATTCTGCAAGATTGATTGTTAATTCAACGCACAACATGTCGGCCATAATTAAACTCCCACTACAGCTAATGGCGCAATTTTTGAATCTAGATGAGCATAGATGCAATGATTACAAAGAGGAATGACTTGATAGAAGCTGGCGAAGCCTTTGCTTCTTCTGGAGTGCTAGGTTCGGCTGCAGGTACTGAATTGCCACTTTCGGTTACTTCCGAAGCTGTATCATCAGTTACTTCGGCGTCGATTTTGTCGTCAGCTTCAGCCTGTAATGACCCTCTCAATATTTTTCAACATTGGTGGATCTACCTACTTGGGATGGTAGATCTTGGATATCTATCAAACTTGCACCTTTTTTTGTGCTGCCACCATGGGCCATAACGGCGTCACACCCTCTTGAGCCAGAGCTAACCACGCCCTTTTAACACAGCTGACCACAAGGGGGCTCATGTGGGTGCCGTGGTGTTCGAGCGGGTGTAGCCCCGTGATGGGGCAAAAAGGTACTACCTGTACACTCCCCCTATGATCTATCCCCCAAAAAGGTGTGTCGACTAATCTAATTATAGCCAGGTGTGGCTTCAACAGAACATGTGCTCCAAAAAAAAGCAGATATATACCACTTCATCAGCCTTTTCTTCGTTCTCTGTAGGCTCAGGCTCAGGCTCCATCGGCTCCTCTTCGGCTGTTGGTTCCTCTGGTTCCGTTGGTGCAGCGGTCGGAACCTCAAATTACAGACCACTCTCGATGTATCAGAATATTCCAGAACAAACACAGAATGCTAGATGCTATGAGTGTTAAATGATTTTTTTTGTTGGGAATTACTACCTGTTAGCATGACTAAGCAGTTTTCTAACACTACTGCACTACTACTACTACAATTTCACGACATGATGCCCGTACAAGTCACCTCGTCGGCTATGCCACAAGTGGCTCCATTAAAGCCTTCATCGCAGACACATTTTCCGCATTCACAGTGACCATTGCCAGAACATTCGGTCTACAGAGAAATCAATAACAAATAACGCATAACATTTTTGAAATGATTTTGTCATCAATTTTCTATGACTAGAGAAGCTTTAGGAGGGGTGCTGAGGAGGGAATTCAACTGAAAAACAGCAATTAGCTTAAAAATGGAGGAACGGAATATTGAACAATACCTGAACGGAGGAGAAGAGATAGTTAAAATTTCGGAAAAAAATTGAAATGAATAACCAGGGATCCAGAAAGGTGGTGTGTGGAATTTGCAAGGGACGTGCTGCAGCGTCCACAACGTCTTTCGTTGTGCACCCAGGTACACAAGTGCAGGCTCCTCCTACGAGCGGGCGCCTCATTTGGCTGCATACCGCTGCCACGAATGATAGAACCGGATGCGTACGGTCGATACTCAGTAGAGCACGGCACCGCAAACTCGTCCATTCGAGTAGAGTAGAGAGTGCACCGATTCTTGGTATCTATCAGTTTTTCCATCACTGTCGCAATCCCTAGCACCAGTGTTTTCATTTTCAGCGGGTGACCAAACAAAACTCGCTACTGCTCTCTTCATGCATCAAGGAGAATGAGAGCATTTTTGGCTCCAAACGGACTTGCCATTCTCAAATCAAATTAATTGTTTTTTCTTTGGTTTTGAATTCCAATGAATTCAGTATCAAGTGAACAATTTCGATTTCAGTTCTAAATATCGAGTAAAAATATTTTGGAAGTCGGATCAGAAATATACTTGCAGTAAAAAAACCTAGGCACTCTTAATGAGGTCCTACGATTCGGGACAATTAGGTAAACATACTCCGCCTTCCATGCATGGGCCTTTGTCCGTGCTACATGAACAGTCTTCTCGTTCCCATCCTTCTTCACATCTGAACGCATTAAATGATAAATAATCATTCGTTGACGTGCATATTGTGAGAAAATGTTGATAAACATTCTCACCTGCAAGTTCCACATTCGCAGACACCATTTCCACTGCACTGTCGTCCATCGGCTCCAGTAGGACACGATGAATGATCGCACTGACAGAATCGACCGCTAATCTGTTACGGCACTAATGAATGGTGGGACCATAGAAAGCAGAGGATTCGGCCTCTACATGCAATGAACTGCGGTAACAAGTCAATGCACAGGCACTGTTTTTCCATTCAACCCTCGGCTACGTAGCCGCGCCTCGTTTATCCTCTGGCCCACTCATTAGAGGAATTCTATCTCCTTTTTGCTTGGATTAGGATGCAGGCCAGCTCTTTCGATTCAGGTCAAGTCGCAGTTATTTGTCTCTGCGCGCGGTTATTTTACAAACGAAGCAGTAAGACACTTGTCGCGCGGTGAAGCATTTTGCGAGGCGCGATGACTCATATCGAGTGTCTTGACCTGCACCTCCCTCGCTGGTACTGAGTTAGCAGTTGTATTCCGTGTGCACTCTCACAGGCTGGGTGGAGATGCAGGCCAAAGAATTCAGGTTGCCTCATAACCAATCGAAGCCTCTGATACACCCCCACAACCCCGGCCTTCACGAAAAATTGTGCTCAATCAAAATCCCGTATAGATGCCGTATAGATGATTTGAAAAAATGTAACAAGTGGGAAAATCATTTAGATTATAAGACATGGGGCAGAAGTAAGACAAAAAGGTTTATGATGGTTGGGCATTGCCCATCACTCCCCGCACCATTCACAACTGGGCTGGAAGCGAGTTTTTCCTCGACGAGCTAAAGTCCTCAAGAATGGCCTGTCATAACATCGATCGATGGGACTCTGTGTTACAATTCAGTAGTTGTCATAGCTACCCCCTGATGTACAAGCTTAGCTGGTTCGTTGTAAGAGGTGGCGTAGGAGGGGTCATCAATTTATTACTGGTTCCATGGCCTGATTGTTCCAGAGCATGATGCAACACAGCTCACTTCTTACATAGCACATGTAGCATCGCAAATTGTTGGAGAAAAATTATGCTGTGTTGTGACAGAAAAGAAATTCGATATATTACACCATTCACACCTCGTTCTTTTCAGAGCTCATTGCTTCCTCCTACGAGGTAAGACTAAGAACCCGAGAAATCATTAAGAATGTGGATCAGAAACGGAGAATGAGGTCAGACAGTCTGCTGTCCCTGTTCGAAATAGAATATGCAAGCACTAGGATGCATACCTACTTGAGACAGGCCTAAACCTACGACCTAAATACAAATACAGTTCATTTCCCAACGCCTGGCAGGGCGAGGCCTACGGACTTGGATGAACGTGTATCGATCTCTCCCACCCCGCCACACATTCCAACTCTCGCCACGTACTCTCACTCTCGCCACTCACCCAAGTTCGTAGGCCACGCCCTGCCAGCCGTCGGGAAATGGACTGTATGTACACAGGCAGGCTGGCTCATAAACGTAATTTCACGAGAACTGCCAATCGTCTGATGAGTATAAAAGGTGATCAGACGCAAGGGTTGCTCCTTTTCTACTCTTTGGGGTCTCTGAGGTGCGTACCGTCTTTGAGGTTTGGTCGAAGAGCAATGCTATGGTCCTTAAATGGACTACAGGAGAGCAATAACATTCGATTTGTGTCTGGTCACTGAGGGAAGCGCAGTGACAGAAACCTAATCTTAGGATGGGAAGCAAGATTACACTATGCGGTATAAAGTGCGGTGCAAGAGGAGATGAGGCGGCGTCGCGCGTCATATTTTCACGAAGCCGTGGTGGATTCCACGAGACGTATAGTTTCTAGGCATCAGCTCTAATCACTATACCATCCTTTCTACTAGAACGGGAAATATGAGAAGAGATGCCTAGAAAGGGACCACTTAGGCAGATTGCGAAGGATGAAAGTTGAGGTTTTCCATTGAAAAGTAGAGAAAGGACAGAATAAAGCAGTCAAAAACCGGAAAAGAGAGCCCGAATACACTCCTCCTCACACTTTTCCTACCGTTCCCTGTACATCACTTATCCGCTGAAGGGTGGATGTAGTCGGGGAAGCAGCCTAGTCAGTCAGCCGTGAGGGCTGTCCCGCCCTCGCAGCAACCAGCCCAGCGAATGCGAGGCAGCGTCTATGGCAGCGCTGCGAGTTCACGATAAAGCGTGAATACGCCTTTTCAAAGGGAGTGCCATGAGAACCATCTATTCCAGACTAGAATGCCCGGTTACAGTGTATATATCGTCTCAGTTCTCATTTCGTTTACTAGCGACGGTGCCTTATAATGATCATGCAATAAAAAGCAGCACAATTTTTCCAAAAAATAAAGCGCACACGCTTAACATCTCTGCCTTAGCGTTTCCAAGCCACGGATAGGAAGCACGGCGTGGTCAAATAGGCTTTGCTCGAAAGATATTATGGAAAACTCTGAGTGTTAATTTCGTGTCATTTTTTTCCTTGGAGCAAAGGCAATTGAATTATAAAAACAGATCTTTTACTTTCAACTGTCAACAGCTATCATGTCTGGAGCTTTCATACCTCACCCACGTAACTGATACTGACTAGGCACTTTTTGGGCTAGTAAAAATACAAATAGTAATCAGAACGGGGGAATCTGTTTTAGACCATGACCACGACCACCAAACAAACCAAATCAAATTGCTCACCGTCTGCAATTTGCATTGGCATTGTCCACATCTGCACATACCTTGACCAGAACAGATAGGAGCACCAGGTTTCCTGAAATCGGAATTTGCTCCACCTCGATTCAATAGGGAAATAGCAGATGAATAAAAGGTGACTTACTCTCGGCATCGGTCTTCCAATTCGAGCGCATTCTTCACTCCATAGCTGGCCAATGGGCATTCACATCGATCTCCTCCTCGGGTCGGTTCACAAACACATTGGCCACAAATCAGATTTCCATGTTGGTGACACAAGGGTGAATTCTTCTCCTACATTTTTAATAAATTTTTAATAAATACATTGAATATACACTGTAATTATCATTGCAAATTTCAATAAATTAACCGCACCTGCTGATTAGGTTTCTCGCATTCACAGCCGCATAAGGGTGTGATGTATAGTGCAGAGACGGTCGTGTAGCCGTACACTCCAACAGAAATGGCGATGTCAGCACCGTCACGGCAGTCCATTAAGGTGACCTACAACTTTGAAAAATCGCAGATTAAAACTCGGAACTATTCAAACAGAGGCGACGATTCCAGTTATGGACAATGTTTCTTTCTCTTTTTAGAATATCCCATGTTCGACTCTTTTTTGGCATAGATGCACTGTCCATAACTATTAACGAGTCTACTGAAAGTTGTCCTATTGGTGATCCATCTTGCGCCCCGGTCGCAAAATACCAATGCTCTGAAAAAGGCGAAGACGCCGAAAGGTTAGCCTCGAATAAATAAGATCGTGAATCTTGGAAGGCTTCATTAAAAATTGGCCAGTGTTTCTTTCAAAAATTTCAAAGTTTAGATGTTCGCGGCGCCAAATAGCTTAGGCGCCTGATTCTGCACCACTTTTTTCTTTTTCTCTTTTTTCGCCATTCATCATTTCCCTTGCAACGCTCGAGCAAATTATCGCAGTTACTTCCACTTAATATGTATAGCACAGAAGCGTGAACCGCGCTAGTATCATTTTTTAACCGTCGCTTTTCACAACGAGCCCTTACTAAGGGATAGGGTTCCTCGATTGCAGTAGTTTTACCACAATTCCTGAAGCAAACATGTACTGGACAATTTGGCCCTCAGCAAGGTGCACTCCTGTGTGTCCCATATCATGAGACTTCAATTTATAAGGTGTATACAGGACATTCAAACTGAGTCAAAGTCACCGTACCTTTAAGCGGTCATGTTTTTCGCGTGCGGCTAATTCGCAGAGACAATCGTCGCGCGCGGTGACCCAAACAACGTGACGCGTTGACCCGATTCGAGTGTCCCGTCCCACACTCCATTTACGCCACACTGGTCGAAATATTCGGATAGACGCGACGGAAACCAGTGCGCTTTGTTTGATAGGATGCGGCGATACTATAGGGATAATAATTCACATCCACGTAAACGTAGTACTATCATGACGATGAGAATTGGTGATCGATAGCGAGCAGTAGTGTACTGTTATCTTTAAAGACTTTTCGAAAACCACTGGAAAAGGTGCTGTAGCCACATTTCATCGCGAACATTCAGTACTGATTGAAAGCCACTGCGTCATTCATCACCGAAAAGAAAATGATTCATGTCTGTTTCGAGCAGCAGCGTGGCAGCGACTACGAAGCAAACTTAGCGTAATCGAACAGCGTTCCATAGCAAGCGTCCACAGAAGGTCCTGGCTTCGTGATGTCATGGAAAAGAAAGAGGAAAGGGGGCAGGCACATCACTTTATAAATGTATCGGATCAAATTGCTCGAAGCACCTTCACGGGCTCACGTTCGAGGTTGTGCGTCAGGACTGTCAGTGAGGATCTGGGTCAGGTCACGCGGCGGTCGCACCTCCTAGCGAGCTGCCAATTCATAATTGATCCACCAAGGCACTTGGCGAGCGCGGCAACGCAGTTTCCGTGGTGGGCTGACCTATATGGACAGTCCTAACACACATTTGCATTTTGGAACGGTGGAAGAGGTGATTAAAGAAAAATCCTGAATTGGCTTGAAACTTGTGTAATCTGACCCGTAAAAGGGGAATATGATATGCCCTTCGCGCGAAACCACCTGGCGCTTGCGTCACAGAATTGAATGATTTATAGCGTTTTGTTTCCACGAATAGGACACTCCTCATGGTTCACGGGTCACATTAAGGCCGGATACAAGTTACAAGCCGAATCAGAATGTTTTTCAAAAATCACCACTTCACTGCTTTGGGCAAAGCCAGTGACCAGTCATTGGCTATTCGACTGGCACGCTATGTGATTATCGATTAGTTAGTCGCTAGAGAAGTCTACTGACGACTTCCGCTTCTGTGATCAACACTGTAATTATGTTGCACAACCTCGTCCGTTTTATGAAAGCTACGAAAGTCTCTTTCAGATATTTTGAGAATCCAACGTACAATCTGCATGAATACACCGATCCTGCTAACGGCTTTCTCTACATTTCTGGAAATTGTGCATGTCCGTATAGATATGATGTATTTGGTCCCCACGATAAAACACGTGCTGCACTAAGGCTTACAGTGACTAAGCGATTAGGTCTCACAAATACAGCCCATTTCACAGACCCCGCCCACTGACCGCAAACAAGCGCAATGGGTCGTTAATATGTGCGCCACCTGTGTTCAAAAAATGCTGGTATACCATTGATTTCTAATTTAACACGAAAGATGGTCCAGATTAAGCAGAGCAAGCTTCAAGAATACCCCAAGAAGATCGTCCATGCACTTCGCACGAGGGTTGCCTTCCGAATGCTTTGAGCGAGTTTTTAATAACTTCGCAATTGTTTTACCTGGACAACTCTGATACAAAAAGTCCCAGGCCAATGTTTTTAAGAATATTTGCGTGCTTCACCTCACCTTGATTTTGAAGTTAGTTTTTTGGCCTTCTTTCATTATATTACATTGCTTCGTTTCGGTCTCCTTTCTGAAATATATGATCGAAATGTAAACACGAAATCTGCCAAATATGAAAGTCTGTGACTTCTCAAAGGCTCTGGCCAAGCTGAGCCACCACTTTCTCCGGGCTGGGCATTACCGATGTGATTAAAAATTCATTTAGCTGATGCGGTCGTTCCTGCGATACCTTTGATTTAGAATATTCTAAAACCAAAATGACTCATTGTAGGGGTGAATAAATTGGCCGGGACAGATTAAAAGCCGAGTCTTCGGTGACCTCCTACGTTGTTGTATCGAGAGTGAGAGCTGAAATAAAACTCACCCATTACAATCGACGAAAAACTGCAGATTGATGCCGAGTTTTTTATACTCACTCGTTTGAACCATGAATTCCTTGACATCGTAACCAGCAGGTGGTCTGCGGTGTAGGTACTTGTACGGTACTGTCAATGTGTCTCCTTGGAAAGAAATTAATTATTAAATGTTGAGGATGAAATGTTACTGGTAGGGTCGAATCTAACCATTGGCCCAAAGAGCCTTTACATTGAACTGTTGCCTTTATTGAGGCTTCTAAACGTCTTGAAAGCAATGAAACGATTACTGAGGTACCCAGGAAGAGAAATACGTAGATAAACTGAAAAGGAGGCAAGAGCCGATTGATACACTTCGCGAAGAGACTAATCATTTAGGGCCCTGTGTGTATAGGAGTTTCGTCGTTGCAACTCTTACAAATCCCGCGACAGGTATGTGCGCCACACATCGCAGATCCAAAGTGCCCCAATCGATACTCAGTGATGTGGCGCAAAGCTAAACATGTTGCTATGGCACTCAATAGGGGAGTAGTGGTACCACTCCCGAGCTTTTGGCAATTTTATTTCGATTTTCCTTTACAGCCACATTGCACATTCATTTTTATTCCGAATGGGAGGCCAAATCATCGCTCCTCTGCTTCGAGAAAAAGATAACTCATCTGCTGGGTGCACAGCCAATACAATTGATAAGGTCATTGCGACCGAGTCTTTTCCAAGGCATACGAGCATTCCACAACAGAGCATTCACTTACTTACAAGAACCTACCTGGTTTCATTCGAAGAACAACCTGTTGTGGTTCGAGCTGAACAATCGACTTTCCGGATCCAGGTGAACCGAGTGGCATATTCTGCAATATGCAATTTCAAGTACCTTTATAAATGTCATAAGTCGAATGCGGTCAACCCAGCAGATCTTAACTTTGTGCTCAATGAACCCATAGCGATGTCTTGCCTTTCGTCAGACTTTCACATTAACATGCGTACATCGCTATCATTAAATAAGCCTTTCTTGAACGGTTATGCTGCCAGATGCTGTTGTTCGTCGAGTGCACGATGATGCCCGGCTGAGAACACCCACATCCCTCTGGCAGTCTCTGTTCAGCTCACATGCACATTTGCCGAGGCTGCCGGTTATTTTTGAAAGCCTAACGAGATACTACATGCGCATTGATGGTCCAGAGAAAAATGGGAAATGAAAGAAAACGGAAAACCGATCGAGCGTTGTCAATGTCTTTTTCTCCGTCCAAATATAGCTTCCATAAAGGAAATGGCCAATTCCAGACAAAGCGAGCAATGTGAGCTGTTGTGAAGGCCCATTTGTCATTACGAACATATGCAGCCTATTTGGGGAAACCTTCTGGAGCAAGCGAATTCACCGATCATTTCCAAGGTTCCTTTTCATCTTGGGGAGGAATACTGCGGAATCCATACCAATCAATCTCAAACTGCTTTTAACCCATATTACACTGAACTATCTTCCCAGCACTTTTAGTACATTCCTATTTGTAGTGACAAATAAATAAACCATGGCATATAGTCCCTGAAAAACGTACATGTGGTCCAATTCGGATTTCAGTGGCCGGTGAATAGACATAGGATGGATTGCACGTTTCCGTCTTGAATGCCGATCTTACTTGACATCGTTTCTGTTCGGAGCTGTGCTGAAATATGCATCGTGAATACTGGGGTAGAAACGGACGAGCCTGAGGTAAAAACAGAAGAGCTCGTCCAAGGAAAAATGAGTTTTTTTGTTACCCATATATCTATATTGTATTTGCCTTATAAGGGCCGCATGCATAGTTTCACGCGAAAAGTGGGAATTCGGGTAAGATTCAGCTCCCCAGCTCGGCCGGGGTGGTGGGGCCTCCGAGTAAAAGCCCTATCCCGCCGTACGCCGCGGTTCAGAATTGAGAGGGGGACTGTTCACGTAACTTTCTATTCCTACGGTCTCCGACCGTGGCGGACGACGGGGTGGGCACTTGCTCGGAGGACCCGCCCACCCGGCCGATACTTTGTGGTGCAATATCTCAGCCGGATTGACATTTTTTGCGTGAAACTTTTCATGTAGCCCACATTAAGCAAATACAACATAAATGTATGGATAACAGAAAAACTCATTTTTCCGTGGACGATTCCTTTGATCAGTGGGAGTCAGCAAGACAGACAGCCGTGATCCCGTTTCACTTCACACAAAACATCCTTTTTTCATGTTCATATATAGAAGCACTTGAGAGATTAAACTCAGAATTCCAGCCACTTGACACCACTTCGAACAGGCTAAAAATTTATTACATCATTTTCCGAGCCTAGGAGTTCACTGAAGCAGAGTGCACACCGGCAATAAATCGTCGTTGTACCTCTTGCACCTAACCTTCACTCAGATCAGCAGAGAAGTTTGAATGTGTGTTTAGCGCATTCCAACGAGGAAGTTTGAGTATAGTTGGAGCTGCTACCGGTTTACTGAACTCAGACTTTGAGGAGTCGAGAGAAACCGAACTCAAGGAACTCAAGAAAAATTAACTGCAGGGACTTAGCTTCAAATCTCAAACGTTTTATAATTAACGTTCGAAAAGAGCAGTGACTCAGTGGTGAGGCATTGAGTTAGTGGGCAAATTTTTGCACAAAAAGGAGGCATCCGTTCAGGGTTTGAATGATTGCATTTCTCCACCGTTCACGATTGAAACATGGTGAAAGTGTATGGTACTGATCGTCTCATTATCCTCCGGTAGTCCAGATGGCATGGTCCGTTACTTTCTAGTCTGTGTAGTAGGATCGGAGCAGAATCCAGGTTCCTGTGAGGAACCCTACCAAGAATTCTAGCGAGTGAGCACAGCAATCCTGACGAAGCGAAATGTGAGGAGACAGGGAATTTGAGAGTTTAACTCATTGAGCTCCACTGTTAGCGTCTGTTCCATCGTAAGGATATCTCTTTGAAATCCCCTCAGGCCGAGAGATTTAAGAAAAGTTGTCCACCGACAGGGATTACTGGACTCGAGAAGCGTTTATGATGTGATATTATTTCTTGTCCATGTACATTTGTCATGACTTCCGACTTCTGAGCGATGACCCACGTATCGCTCATGAATTTCAGGTGAAACTTAAATTGAATTCATATATCTCACCGGATCCCGACACCATGCGCAATCTGGATGTTGTTTAATACATTGACCGCAACTAGTTTGAGCTTCCAGTGATCCACATAACTGGGTGGCATCATCGCAAAAGCCTGAATTTTTTTCCATTTTTTTCCTACGATTGTGAGTTATAAAAAGTTTGAAGCAGCAAAAAATGATCATAAGTGCTTACATAGTTGCAAGAAGATTGGAAGTAGAAGAAGTGAAAGCCGCATTGGTGTCTATAGAAAGGCGACTGTTTATATCTGAAAATTACCGTTTCATCCAAAAATACTGCAAGTTGGCTTCTCATAATCACTCGAGTAGAATTCGGTACCAGTACAAAAGAGAAACGGTGGTCAACACGATCTGCGAGAGACTAGCGAAGGAAGGAGGCATATGAAACGGAAAAAATTCAGAGAAAAGTTCGTTCGAGACTTTGGAACGGAAGAAAATTTATTTGCTCGAACCAGAACCCGAATGACTAGAATATAGTGTGTAATGGAGAAAATCTTTCAGATAAACTAGTTTGACCGCCAGCTGTGCCCTCTGAAGACTAATCCGTCTTACCGACAAGTAGTGATGCTGAAGCGTGTAATTTCCAGCAATTGCGCTTCCTGTGTAAATGAGTATACGGTCTTTTTTTGAGGATATTTCCGGTGCTAACGGGGAAACGTTTGCCGTAGAGGTACGATGATTTCCCGTTGAAGCATGACTACTTGAATAGCCACGTAACATAGTGATTAGTCATGAACTTCAATGGAACAACTGAATGTGGTGATTCGGACAGAATGACCAGCACTGCACGTGTATAGCTGTACTTTAGTGAGCGTAAACGCGGCAAATCTCTTGAACGCACAATGCTAACGAAGCGATGGCAACGACCAACGAGGGCCTAATAAGCATCCATACAGGTGGCAGTTATAATACGAAATCACACATGCGGATCTGTGGAGGTGTGTGTGTTTGAAGGATGTGGAGGTGGTGGCTTGTAGAAGCTTTAAAGACACCGCCCAATGACTCAGCTTTTAGTATATGCCGCAGGGCTTGACTGATTATGAGAACGGGGATTTCATGTGCTTTTCCACTTTTTCTGCTGTTCCGGGCAGTTATTAGGGGCTCAATGCGATACGTTCGCTTCATGATGTTCAGCACCGAAAAAAAGAAATCTTTCATGACCAGGGCCATTGATCTGGACCGACAAAGCCCTGAGGGATTCTGAGAGCCTCTCAGAGTTTGAATCCACAACGAAAGCGGGAGTGAGGGCGAAGATGACGATATCACTGAGTTATGAAAGCATTAAAGTATAGTACTACTAGTGTCGTACATGAACACAACAACTACTACTATGGTTGCAGGACTTCTCAAACAATGGCCCTGCTCTGAGCCCTTCCTTTCACACCGAAGCAGACTGGGTTCCATAAGTGCTCGCAGCACTTCAAGGAAGTTTCACTAAAGAATGGTGAGTGGCGAAGTGGTGTGAGCATCATGTGAGCTTCAATACTTCGAAGTATCTCAAAGTATCTACGAATACATGAGAGTATCACAGAGAAGGATCATCAAGAAAGATGAGGTACATGATCAGTGAAGATGAAGCCATGCAAACATATACAATCCCCACCCACCCTCACAGATCAGCTATCGCTTGTTGTGACCGCTTTCCTCCCCCCACCCCCCCCCCCCCCCGCCCTCTGTATCGTCTGTAGCACATGTCTTACACTATACTACTATGAGAATGATGTAGTACTACCAGCCAACTGAAAAAAAGTGGCGGTGGTGTTTGGGGGGTGCGTACGAATCAAACGTGAATCACTAACAGGCCAAAGATTGATGATACTACGATTTGGTGCAATTCGTAGGGCCGTCTGAGTTGTGTTTACCGGACCACGTCAGTTGACCACTGCTCATGATACAGCAGTCATGACTAGCGGCAAGGGTACGAAGCGGCCGTTGTTAGTCAGCTTATCTTGAGCGAACATGATCGACAGCTGTGAGTGCCAACGTTGTCAGCTACAATGACACCTCCTTGCTGGTTGATTCTGGTCAGTGGAGGGGAGGGGACATGTCAATAAACTCACTTCATAAGTTTTACAGTGCAGTGGGGAGCTAGGTGGATAATAAATCAGAGGAGAGCCTTGTAAGACTTTGGAAGGTTCGTCTGCTCTGAAGAAAGATGGAAAGGAAGAAGCCTCTCTGCGACAGAAGGGTCCAACTAGCCGCGCGACCGCGTCATCACGCACGACAGGTGCCTCATGGGTCCCGCTGTAAATTGGGCAAATTCGCAACGGGACCAGCAAAGAAATCGCCGCTCGCGATGACCCATTTCGCGCGGACCAGTGACCAGTTGGACCCTTTTGACGTGCATCTACGTTGCACCACTGAGAATATTGACTAAATTGATGGTTCTCCAGTGATTAACCACACTGTCCTCCAGTACCTTATTACAATACGACAGGAAAAATGGCAACTAAAATACACGCGGTACAATTGTAGGCAACCACGGCTTAAAGAACGTATGCCCTTACGTCAGGGATTCGCACCGTAGCATGCGGCATCAGACGCGATAAATGCGAACTGGAGGCGTCATATGTGGCTGATTCTTGAAAAGATTAGGCCGCGTTCATACTTTGCGATGCCAGCGGCAGGGAGTGACGGGGGGGACGCGACCTTATGCATACGTTACCTGAGTGATTGGCCTTCATTGTAGAGTACTACATAAAAAAGTATGCCTTAACAAATTAACCACATAAAACTGTCCTAGGCATAAAATAAGACTCAGAGCACCGGAATCGCTGTGAGACCTGACATACGGCACCCCTATACACAGTCGATTTCCCAACGCCTGGCAGGGCGTGGCCCACGGACTTGGGTGAGTGGCGAGAGTGATAGTACTGGCGAGAGTGAGAGTACTGGCGAGAGTGAGAGAGTTCGACACGTCCAACCAAGTCCGCAGGCCTCGCCCTGCCAGGCGCTCCCAAATGGACTGTAGCTCGCACGCCGGGCTGCGATTTCCGAAGCGAGAGTACGCACGTGGACCTCAAGACTTCCTTGAATAAATTGAGAAAACTCTCATACGTTGCAGAAACGCACGCTTTGCCATGATGGATGCTGACCCTGCTATCGATCAGTTGATCTGAAAAATGGGCAACAAAGGAGCAGCTTCCAAAGATTTGATGAATTTCATTCCTGCTGAATTCATATCACTAGGTGACAGCTGTTTGGCTTTTGAAAAAAGTTCTTCCTTCAGATCGTTACGATACGTTTCTTTCCGGAGTGTACATGAATTTCGTTGGATAACATTTTATGATGGATCGACATGCTGTTAGGTACTGCAGGTTTGATGGAATCTGATTGACTTTCCGAATTGTTGCTTTGTTTACTTCAAGAATTCCAATTTACACACACTCATCCAAGTGTAACACAAAGTGCATTCTTTACATGTCGTGTCGAAAAGATACCAATACGCAATTACACATAACACACATGCGCTTTGTCGTTAAAAACGTGGATTGAGCAACACTCCTTGACTTCCTAAAAATATACTCCGTCGGAATTTCCATTCTGGACCATCAGCTGGTGGCTGGTGACGAATATTCTCTTAGATTGCAGCACCACAAATGTCACATGACACTATCTACCCATAATAGTTGAACAAAAATTCAGGGCGGTCACTCGTCCCCTACAGTAACCCTGACGTCAATAAAAATGTTTTTGACCATGGATTATCCTTCTTGTGTGGGAAGATGCAATTGTGGGGAGATGCAAATTCTTACCGTTGTCGAGGCTCCTTCCCTTCCCAGGTTTGAGCTAAGAGCGTTTTAATTGACGTCAGGGTTACTGTGGGAGATGAGTGACCTACCTGAATTTTCGTTGCTGTATCCATTATAGGGTTGTGTTACACATATCACAAGTATAATCAAAGCCCGGTAGAAATTGCTTCTACCGTCAACAGTAATGGAGCAAGAGCTCTCCGAAAATAAATCGAGAATCAGCACTGAACCAACCATCGTGTCGATCAAACCTTTTGCATAGTGCAACCTCCTCTCCTGCCCTTGTAAAATTCTTTGCAATAAGACCCCCTCCGCTAGCGTTCAAGGGCAGGTATGTACAAACCGATGGAGATCTGAAGAAAAGTTACAACATACACCGCATCAGATACGACCCCCCTTGCCGGCCAAGCAAAATACGACCCACCTGCCGAAGATTCTCGGGACAAGCTAGCACTGGGGTGGGCGCTGTGCAGAAAACCGACCGAGAAGTTATTCAAAATGAAGCGATATGCTTGCTAATGACTTTCACAAAAACTTATGCAAATATAAATTTTAGTTGTTGTATGGAATGAAACTAGCACTGCGTACTCAAAAAGGGTTTTTGGCTCACATAACAATGAGAATGAATCAAAAAAGGAGTGAATATATTAGTTTAAGGTGTTAAGAAAGCTTGCAAGAGATGACTGATTGCAAATCGAGTTATTTACCTGAAATATTAGAGCTATAAGTCACTTTATAAGTTAGCTCTTGATGAAGTGGCAGAGAGGAATCAAGCACGGCAAGAGTTGTTGATAACAATATCGCGGAAGGGCCGGAGATGTATCTAGGCTGGCGGTTCGGCAAAAAATCCCCCACTGGATTTGTGTAAACCGCAGTTCTGAACGAGCAAATGCACACAGCAGAAAGTCGAAGGAAGCCCTCCATCAGGCAACTAGGCGAACACGTGATTAAGCATGTTTCCCCGCCTTGAAAGGTAAGCCAACCGAAAATGAAAATGTTAGGAGTGGATTTCATGGTGTGTATAGCCCGTAGTCAGCCGTAAAAAAGCCCATTCACGCGACAGAAAGTGCTTTGAACACGACTCATATGATGGGGTGTGACAGCAGTTAGTGTCGCCGGCATCAGCTGAACAGCCGCTTGAATTTGCGCGATCGCCACTTCCATAGAGCTTCCAGAGCGGAATTCTCGTACACAAACCAGGTATGTAGCAAATAAAGACATAAATCCAACGAAATGAGTATTTCGGAAGGCCGAATGGGACAGGTGGGCCCAGCGTAATCGAGCAGTCTCATAGCGGAAGCTATAAAAAGCGGATGTCTGCTGAATGAAACGGTTATATTTGAAAGAGTTATTCAGTAAAACTGGAAGAAGCTCTCATTGTTCGATTATAATTATTGATTAGAGTGGTAAGATCAATAGAGAAGACCGAGTAACGATTTTACATAGTCAATGTGAAAGTGCTGGGTGGGTGTGGAGAGGGCGTGAGTGTAAAACTGTGATGTGTTCAAGGGGGTTTCTCCAGTTACTGGATCGTTTAAGCTGGAGCACTTCATAGACAAATAAGACTCATTTCTTATACCATATGTGGACGACCCTTTCCAGATGCTACGAATGCCCGACACATAAACGCTTACAAAGCCGTCTCTGTGAAACCGAAAATGCAATTAGGTTCAATGAAGGCTTAGGAACTGTGAAAATGTTGGACCGCCCAAGAAGCTGAGCCAAGGTGACACCAACAACTGTCACGAGAATGCGACCTAATGCTTTTAGATACTGTTGACCTGTTTGGCATAGTCAGCTGTTCTCTGTAGTCGAGATTGATCGAGTATTTTCAAAAGGAATGAGTGATAGGGCAGGGTACGCCGGGAGTCGAGGATTCCTCGAAAGGGGGTTGTAATTGCAGAAATCAGCAATGGTCCCAAGCTACATGATAAACGGAACGTGCCGTCAGCTGACCCGGAATGTGAATGAACTTGTGTGATTAACATAAAAATTACAGTAGCAATATACTTAGTGATACTATGTAATAGTTACTGAAATTGTATGTTGTTTAGGTGTGGAATGGAGAGATTGTATTTAGGTCCTCTGTAAGGGAGGGGGTGGTACCTATGCTGCCATTTTCTTCGATGGTTGGGTGTGCTCTAATGATAGGTCGCAGAATTACAAAGAACTTCGAGAGGAAATTGACGAGTGGAAATTCGCTCAACTGCTCACCATATTCGTGAGTTTGTTCTAGTTCACTTATGCATTAGACTTTCTTCCCTATAAATGGAAAGTCTAATACCCTACACTAAGTACGCTGTCTTTTTTTTCGAATTGAAGTTCGAAGAGGTCTCAGCAGTCAGTCATTTCTAACGCTCCTGTAACAAAGTCGAGAGATCTTGGGTAATTTTAGGAAATTGATAAGACTACTTCATATCAGATTCACGACAAAACTGATAAAGCAGCATTCGAAAAATTGGGTCCTTACAGTAGGACGGAACGGGTGGTGAGGGCGGTATGGGTAAGGTGGGTTCCACTGCACTGACCAGCGGGTACAACAGTGTGGCTCTTCAAAGACAGACATTTTTGACCGATAAAGAAACATGAAAGTGTGGGTCAAAAAAGTGCAACAATGGAGAAATGATGGATCAAAAGGATGAAAAGTCAGAGGAATCGCCTCACATTACCCTGTTGGAGGCTTCACTTCGTATTGCTGAAAAGAGCGATGCAGACGGTTGAAGCAGTCAGGCCTATCAACCGCGGACGATGCTCCGCCTCCACAGCAACTCGGCCAGCAGAAGCCGCAGGACGGAAATGCAGACAGAGTTGCCCGCGATGAATACTACAGCGCGAGCTTCTTCAGCAAGAACTTCGTCACAGATTCTTTATAAAGGGCCATTTCATTTGCAGCTAACATACTTCTCAGTCATTCATTACCTCTAACGGTGTGGGTCGTAGATTTCTTTATTGCACACACATATGCATTATGAACACCTATAACAGCTAGATTTCCTATGACTTGTTCTAACAGAGAGCTTTTTGCCGCAAAAGGCGACTCCATACTGTTCGGCATATTAGTGATCCCGTAGCCCCAGAGTGACTACATAAATTAGCTCGCTAACCAACACTCTCTGCCAGGATTCGAAAGCTGTACAGAAATGGGAAAAGGAACCAAGAAAAAAAGAAAAGTACCCGAAGAGAAAAAGGCATATATTTTCTCGTTTCCTCTAAAGAAGTCGCGCACGAAAAATGAGTTCCTCTGTCACCCATATGTTCCTGTTGTTCGCTTAATAAGAGCCGCATGCAAAGTTTCCCACGGAAAGGTGTGATCCGGCTGAGATACAAATCCTCGAAATGGCTGACGACGGGGCGGGGCCTCTGAGTATGTGCATGCCCCATCGTCCGCCGCGGTCGCAGCCGAAGAGTGGGACTGTCTACGTTATTTTCTCTTCTTGCTATGTGTCTTTAAAGGCATATTCCGCGCTCGCTATGGGTGGAGTAACCAATTGACTCTCCATTGGTTGTCGGCGTTTTGAAAGCGGTCTCTCCTCGCCCTATTGTGGAGAGACCGCCTACCAACCGCTGACAACCAATGGAGAGTCAATTGGTTACTCCACCCATAGCGAGCGCGGAATATGCCTTTAACCTCGGCGAACGACGAAGCGGGCACCTACTCGGAAGGGGCTTTGAAGAGCTGTGTCTTTGCCAGATTCTCTCTTTTTCGCGTGAAAGTTCGCATGCGGCCTTCAATTCAAGAAAAACAACATGAAGATATTTGTAACACAGAAATTCATTTTTCCGGGTACAATTCCTTTAGACGTTATTACCGAGCCTACAGAAGAGCTAGGGATTCCCAATTTCATGAAAAGCACAAAAACGTTTGACTCCCATCAT
Source organism: Trichostrongylus colubriformis (assembly GCA_963978905.1). Classification (NCBI taxonomy): domain Eukaryota; kingdom Metazoa; phylum Nematoda; class Chromadorea; order Rhabditida; family Trichostrongylidae; genus Trichostrongylus; species Trichostrongylus colubriformis. The sequence goes on along the minus strand of OZ022261.1, from coordinate 27,774,658 downwards.
GCAGAAAGAATTATTCAAACAAATTTGACTGGAATTCAAAGAAAGTATGATCGTGCGCCCTGATCAATCGATGGCAAAATATCAGTGGGAATTGATAATGCACTTCCCTCCTCTTAGCCGTCAGTAGTGATTCGACGCGACAATTTGGGAATCCAAGCAACAAATCTCAAGGCAGCATTTACACTTGCAAAAATAAGTTTCAGCCTTACCGCATCAGATGTATCAGCCTGCCTCTGCCATTTCTACAGATCTAAGATGACGCCTACAAAAAGAACAAAACAAAATAGGTGTTGCAGCAAAGCAATAGATAACCACAATGCACATGAAATGTATGCGAACATTCAAAGGGTGAAATTTATGACGAAAAAAAGAAGAAAAACGATAATGGTCCCAGAAAATTGAGGTTTTCTATCACTCATCATGCATCGCCTAATTGCGTAAGGAACAAGCATAACACAGGAAAATATTAAAGAACGGAAAATCGCTATTGAATTAGCTTAGTTAATGTATTAAACTGTAGCCGGGGCTTATGGTATTCGGAAAAATAATGTTACGAATGTCATGTTAAGAGTATGAAACCGTAATTTCTGAACAAGTTCTTGCAGCGAGCACAAAATGTCATAACAATTCTTCAGCTCCCGGACAAGGTCAGAAAAGCTGGCTCTGTTGACAACTTACTTCAAATACCTGTTGAAGCACCTTTGAACTCTCTAACTTCAATTGAGGAACTACGTGAAGAGAATGTCCACTTGACGCTGAAGTAGAATACGCTGTTGTTCAAGTGACTAAACTGACTGACTGGCTAAACAACTCTTTGTTCCCAAAACAACGACGATTCAGCATTCCGAAATTTTCAAAAGTTTCAAAAGTCAGAAGTAAAGTGTTTTTCTCACTTTGTGTTGCTCCCCATTTTTTCATGTTGCGCGTCTGTGGACTTTTTCCCTTCAATGATGACCACGATAAATGAGCCGCTGATCGACTAGCAACCTATTCAAAGGGGAAAAACCAACGATAAGCAACCACTGGATATGACAACACTTGCGAGGTATCTTCAGATAAAATCCAGCTTATACCCATTCGTGGTGGAAGTTCACATGAGGTGACGCCTATACTAAGTGGGTGTGTATCGTTAGGACAAGATTTCGCAACGCAACATGCGGCGTGCAGCGTGCGCAGCGATACGAACGAGCTAGCGGTGCTATATATACTTGGTTTCCAAGGCATATGCTGTGTTTAATGAGTACTGCTGTGTGTGAGAGTTACCCTAAAAATTCATAACAAAGTACAAACTGAAGCGAATATCCTCTCGACAGTAGCATCTAGCAAATTTGCACGAAAAGTACGATATAGAGTGATGTACTGCTTCTGTGACATAGACGTTCACAGTTTGTAACGGTAAAAGTTGGCGGAGGATAGTAGTGAATATATTTATTGGGCCATCCCATTCAAACGTGCACAAGGTTTTTTTTTTAAATAAAGTGAACGGTAGGTAGTAAACTCCACAGCAGGCAATGGCCCATTCCCAATCTTGGAAGCATTGAGAGACCAGGTAGCTTCCGTACTTTAACGAGACCAGATCAAATGCTATTCGTGTCTTTTTCGGCGATCGACCATCTGTCGTAGCACTTGCTGTTGAGCTGGGCCTTCGACTGATCATAAAAGCGGAACTCCACGTCTGAAAGTCTGGAGAACGGCGGCTGAATTCAAGTCTGAATGCACTTTTTCATCGAAATTCTGTCGAAGAATATGGGCCACATGGGATATGCCATTCTCATGGACCATGATTACCTTTCCATAGTTGTGTGTTGCCATCCATTTGTTGATGTGGCCGTCGGGAGAGTAGTGCAGAAGTGACAGTGGTTTACACTGGACAGAGCCGATAGAAGACCTTATCCAGAAAATCCGCTACTATAATGAGCACCAGCTTGGATCCACATAGATGCTCATGCGCTTACGTGGGGATTAATCATCGTCCCTGTTCCGAAGCCGGCCTTGTGCTTTCAAAGGAATCGTCCACAAGAAATGAGTTTTTGTGTTACCCATACGTTTATGTTGTATTTGCCTAATGTGGGCCTCATGCAAAATTTCACGCGAAAAATGTGAATCTGGCTGAGATACAGCACCGCAAAGTACGTCCGGGTGGGCGGGGCCTCCGAGTAAAAGCCTCGTCCCGTCGTCCGCCGTGATCGGAGACGCATTGTAGGAACAGAGGGTTATAAACAGTCCCACTCCCCGTACCCAACGGCGGCGTCCGACGGAACGAGGCTTTTACTCGGAGGCCCCGCCCACCCGGACCTACTTTGTGGTGCTGTATCTCAGCCAGATTCACAATTTTTCGCGTGAAATTTTGCATGAGGCCCATATTAGGCAAATACAACATAATCACATGGGTATCACGAAAGCTTATTTTTCCGTGAACGATTCCTTTAAGAGTACTTGACCGAACATTTTTCATTGATAGCTAATGACGTTTTGGAGAAATGGTCCACGGAAAAATGAGTTTCTTTGTTATTCATATATTCATGTTTTATTTGCCTAATAAGGGCCGCATGTAGAGTTCCACACGAAAAGTGAGAATTCGGCTAAGAAACAGCTACCCGAGTTCTCGGCCCGGTGGGCGGGGCCTCCAATTGAAAGCTTCGTCTCGTCGTCTGCCGCTGTTGGAAAAGGAGAGTGGGACTGCTCACGTAGCATTCTGTTCTTACAACGCGTCTCCGACCGGGGCGAACGACGGGGTGCGCACCTACTCGGATGCCCTGCCCACCCGGCTGAAACTCTGTGGAGCTGTATCTTTGCCGGATTCACATTTTTTCGCGTGAAACTTTGCTTGCAGCCCAGTTTAGGCAGACACAACATAAGAGCATGGGTAATAGAAAAACTCTTTTTTTTTCGTGGACGATTCCTTTGACTGGCGTGGATGACGTCGGATGCGGAGAACATTGCTGCTGCAAGCGTCAATTCGATCCTGGACTCGTGCTTCTGCAAGAACATGAAGCTCCCTATTACACACCTTGTAGGCCATCTTCAGTTTCTTGGGCCAACTCAGCTGACGGTTTAATGAAGAGCGCCGCCGGGGAAGCACGGCATTGGTCTAACCTGTTTGCTCCGGTACTGAGGGTTTGATTTTATCCACCCTTTTTTCAGAGTTTTTTCAGGATTATGAAGGTCATCTAGACCATAAATTGTCCCATTTCTTCTCTCTTTCTACTTCTGCATCCACTGTTGAGTTGTACTCTTAGAGAGCCCCTCACCACCCAATTGCTTCCTACGCCCACGTCTAAATTGAACGGAAGGGTTTATCAGCTGACGTCATATTTGATGATTCCGCGTATTCGCCAGTGAAAATCTTTCGAATTTCTTAACAATTCACTTGCAGCCATGTCTGCCAGATTACACAGTGTAATAGCCATATTTACCAAACTCAAATCAAAACCAAAGCGGACGCTCAAGCTGCGTTTACTTTTTCAGCAGCCCTGTAGACGTTTGTGCACGTTTGAAAAGGATAACCTGATGACTGGGAACCTAATAACCCCTTTAGGCTTAATTTAGACTGGTTTTCTGGAGAAAATCCCTCTCCCTTCACGCAGCAGAATTTTCAGCACCTTCAAAGTGAAAAGGCAGCTTTGGTGGTGAAGGTATGTGGTCAATCGACCCTAACTACGTCCGATTACCCCAAAAATTCCTCCAAGTCATGTAAACGCAGACGACAGAAAATATGCTAGTCAATTCGTTGAATCGATACGGAAAGAGGCACTTCAGCCTGCAGTAAACGTCATATGCCATAAAGCACAGCTGAAAGTAAATCTGTCAAGGCTCATGGAGACGAGGACGCCTTGCAAAATTCATGCAAGCAAGCAGGGTGCATTCGTACCATTTCCTTTGAAGCGGAAAGATTAGCCTTCTGAGAGAATATAGGATGCATACGTTGGACTCAAAGGTACTACATTCTATGGTCACCAATGGCACAATACCACTTGTGGGTAGATAGAGCGCTCTGCATGATTCTGTTTAGGGAGCGTCCATGCCCAAAACGTGAAACCTTCACGACCAACCCATTCGGGTGTTGTGTACCCTTATGTCAGAAGTTCGCACCGCGGGGTGTCCCAAGCGAAGCGATGCGGACCAAGCTGAGGGCACCGGGGTGTAGGTTGGGACACACGAATCTAGGCCGTGACCCTGTAACAGCCTGTGGCCTTTGACCTAAGCCTTAAATAATTCAGACAATTTGTTCATGTAAATCGTGTCCTCCTTGCAAGTCTGTTCCGTTGTATAGTCAAATTGTCTGAATTATTCATGCCAGAGGGCAAAGGCCACAGGCTGTCACAGGGTCACGGCCTAGATTCGTGTGTCCCAACCGTCACCCGAGGGCACCGTGTTGTTGGGTTCCAAAGGGATTACATGTCAACTGTGTATGGCGGCCCTAGCATTACCGCGTAGTCGATTTTAGACCTAACTCAAGCGGCGCGTATAGCTCACACACACCGAGTTGCACGCCACTCATCGTGTCAGGATTTAGGGTACACACCAAAATCCTCCTTGTAGATGCCCTTTGCATCGTTGTCTCTCGGCTCTCTCCCTTCCCGCCACTTTCCCCTCTGTATTGTCTTGATCGCTCGGCTTGGGCCCTTGTGAACGAGTAGTTGAGTATACCGAAGGGAGCAAATTTGGCCTACGGTTAACTACAGTACCTTCAGACTGTCGCGATTGCATACATAAGGCTTGGCACCGTGCCAAGTATCGTACAAATATTTGCAATTTTATTTGCATTCCACTCCGATTGTTTTATTCCAATTGAATTCACTTGTTTCTCATTATCATTAATGACTGAAACACGCCCTGCGTGGCAACAAATGGCAGTTGCGTTAGCTGTCTGATATACGAGCAACTTGAAAGGATATGTGCAGTTAGCAATGATGAGCGGGAAATCGCCAATAAAAACCACAGCGCCGCGCTTCTCACCGATTATACCTTCTAACCTGGAGTATTCGTTTTGAGACGAAGATTCTTCCCACTTGCTTTTTTCCCGACCCTACCCGGTGCCTTTGAGGAGTTTTTATTACAGTTTCTCTCCAGCTGGTATCTCTTTACTACCTATGGGTTCATTTTTGATTCACAAAATCATCGGGAAACGTTTAAAAGCGAAGCCATTTGACTGTGAACATTAATATAAGTTCAATAAATATTATTTGGACCTAGCAAAATGAGAAGTAGGATTAGTGAACGTGTTTTCCTGATGGCTACCAAAGCCTGTGCCCGTCATTGAATCATCAGGCTCAGACATACAGTCCAGTTTCCGAAGGCTGGCAGGGCGTGGCCTACAGACTTGGGTGAGAGTGTGCGGCGGGGTGAGAGAGATCGACACAGGTCCATAGGCCTCGCCCTGCCAGCCGTCGGGAAATGGACTGTAACTGTACGAATGTAGCCTTACTGAAGGCACATTTCGCATTAATCAGATTATTTAATTCACCTTCTTGGAGCACTCGATTCTCAGGTTGCAGGTTGCACCCTTTTGTGCCCCACACTGCTTCTTCACAGTGCTACACCCGGTTGAACACACGCCGTCCATGCCCTTCTAGCACAGGTGACCTATAAGGAGCCCCAAGTGGGCGTGGTCAGTACGGGTTCGGACGGGTGTAAGCCGCGATGACGCATCGTATCAGGGCAAAAGGTGGAATCGAGATGGTTATCCAGGGATCTATTATCCCAAAATATTATTGAGTTAAGAAATAGGTTCCTGCGGTTTTTTGTTCTCTGTTTTTCACATTGTTTCCTTCATCTTTCGACGAAGCTCATACGTATATGTTTCCGATAGAGCTTTTCCTGCTCTACTGAGCGCTACTATCTGTTTTTCGATTCCTTCGATTGCCTAATATTTCTGAGTTTGGAAATTAAGTAAGCTGAAGGCAAAAATTGGCACTCCCGACACTTTATCTTCCTCATTTGTCATTGAAAAATGTATGTGCATGTGTTTTCGATAGAGCTTTTTCAACTCTACAAAATGTTACTGCCTTTTTTTTCAAATCGCACAACCTTTTGCTGTTTTTAAGGTCGCAAATGCAGCACTGAGCAAAAGAGTACACTTTCGTTATCTTCTCTTCCTCGCCTACCATCGAGATTGAAGAGAATATTTGTCATGCATTCGAAAGAGCTTTTTTTACTATACAAGATGCCACCAGTCTTTGAATACTTTCACAATTTGATATTTTTGAGGCTCAGACATGGGGTACGCACTAAAAGCCCACCCGCACCTTTTTCGCAAAAAAAAATGAGATTTAAGCGAACATTTTCGTCGTACAAGAAACCCCTCAATTATAACAGTAAATGGCTCAGACTGTCTTTTCCCTCATTAGATTTCATCTGTTGTGGAAAAGATCAGCTATTTTGTACCTCGATGCGCCCGCCAAAAGAGCGAATTTTTCCTACAAATTACTCCACTTTTAAACCTTAAAAATAACAAACAGCGAAATGATCATAAACAAATGAAACCATCCAGTAGAGCTGAAAAGGCTCTATCGAAAACATATGGATATACATTTTTTGATCTCATGGCAGGCGAGGAGATGAAGTGTCGGGAGTGCCAATTTTTGCCTTCAGCTTACTTCACTTCCAAACCTCATAAATATTAGGCAATGGAAGGAATCGAAAAAGAGATAGTAGCGTTTCGTAGGGCAAAAAAGCTATCGAAAACATATATAAGCTTTGTCAAAAGATGAAGGGAACAATGTGAAAAACAGAGAACAAAAAACCGCGGGAACTTATTCCTCAACCCAATAGTTTTGATTGTCGCGAGATATGCCTTCAAGAGAATTCCAGAGCACACCTATCTAAAGAGTTTCATTACATCATTTGCCATTCCATACAAGTGTTCATGTAGGTGCATGAGTACGAAACTTCTACTGATTATGACCGGAACTGCAATTTTAGTAAAAGTGGCAAAGAATCAGAAAAATTAAGCGGCATTGAAAACCTCAAGGTTATGCCGATGACAGCACTATGGTAACATTGAGCCACGTGAAAGTGGACAAAGTTTTTTTTTTTTGTTCTCAAAGGCGAACTTTATAAGTACACTCCGAAAAAGAACATGAATAAAACGCGAGAAATGAAAGCGGAATTAGCTTTGAAAATGTGAAGGCAAAGGGGTTTAACTCCAAGGGGGATCAATGCATAGAAAAAGGATGAGCAATAAACCTTGCTAGCTTTTCTTCATAGGCTACTTAGGGCCGCTTTTCAGCCTTCTCTCACGCAATGTCGATCGGTAATGTTACAACATCAGTGTTAGAAGTGGTTCAGGAACTCAAGTTTTTATCTCAATGTACTATACCCAAAATATGTTCATAAGCATAGTGAGGCAAAAAGAGCATTAGTGGGGCACAGAAGTCAAATAGGTAACTGATAGAGAAGCTGCGGCTGGACTTTTGCAAGCTTTGTTGTTCGGGTTTGAAAGTCTTCGTATCACTGGCTCTACCGGCTGCAATGCATCGCGTTGACCCTTTATCAAAATAAGTAAATATTTGCTAGATGCCCGGGTTCAGTTTCAAATAGCTTGGCATGCATCTTCTGACCATCTATATAACGATGGTAACATGAATCCGGTCCTAACCTAAGCCCAAAAGACCCAAATAACCCCAAATGACTGCAGGGAGAGAAATACTGACATCACAGAGTTGCCCACTCCGGTGACCACTTGGTGCGCCCTTTAATGGCCGGGATCTCATTTCCCTTATGGGTTCTCACAATCGCCCGAAAAGCTATCACCTAGTTGAAAAAAAGCATTGCAACACTAAGATAAGTCAAATTGAAGTAATAAAATAAGATTAAGAAGTAGAATGCTCACTATTTTACTCAGAGTAAGGTAAGAAACGATTTTTACCGGCATCAAAAATCAGATTACTACTATACAGGAACGAATTATAAAACTGTGAAAAGGCGCTGGCTTTGAAACAGTTCAGTAGGAAAAAACACAAAAGCCGATTTTAAATCTAGTTCTTACGGAAAGCAAACAGAATTAGACATCTGCACTGTGTTGGGTGGCTGTGAGAGGAATGGGTCGATTTGAGGTCAACGGCTGGCGAGCAGAAGTTCGTGGTTACTGTAATAAAAATACCCGACAGCGTATGCCGAAAGGTTATATTACAACACACCACGTATCTGTGGAGGCATATATTCACACGTTGATAATATGGGCAAACGGTGTGGTTTTCCATATAAAGGAAAACCTTTAATTAAATAATCTACTACCTGTTCTTCCCTAGTGTAGAGATCCGCAGTATCAATTGACGCGTTACCATGTTCATTTTAACTCGTAAAGTCTTGTATTTGAAATAGTTAGCGTTTATAAGTAGTGAGTTGAAGATATTGCCTACTTATAGCAATCCTTTGGATTGCGCCGTGTTTTTGCACTGGGTTAATACTTTGAGGGAGCTTTATATGCATATTTCTTATACATATAGCATCTCTTGCAATATGATCACTGACTCAATTAACGCTTGACTTCGGCCCAGAAAATAAAAGAGCAGCAAAAATTAGGAAATTGGGAAACCAGTGTTCAACTTGAGTTTGAAAGAATGAATCGATGTGGATGCTAGATGCCGAGCAGCCTGTGCTTTCTTTCTGAAGAAGCATAAATCACTTTGACTCGACACACTCGGTCATTTAGCAAATCCAATCGAAATCTGCATTTTCATAGCTTGCTCTGAAATTGAGATTTCAGAGCATGCTATAAAAAACACAACTGCTAATCTAAGAGTAACACTCTATACTTATATTGAGTCACGCGATAGTTCTGCCGCTTTTTCTTCCTTCCGTTTCACGACATTCTCTTTATCTTTTGACAAATTTAATATATGTACTGGATAAAGTATCTCCTGCTCTACAACAAGGTGGTAGTTGTTTTTCAAATCCTTTTACCATGTTATAAGGCTCAGTAATGGTGTACTCAGGAGATAAAAATCTACACTTTCAGTAAAATCTCAATCTCTTCCTATCTCCTGCCATCGAGGTGAAAAAATACAGGGTGAACTATAATTCGTGCAACATTTTGTGCACTACACCCGATCTCTTTTAGTCTATTCAAGATTCAGAAAGGTTCGGTAGAACAAAGCCTAATACAATTTTTGGTATTATGACCACCAGCTTTCACAGTCACTTTCGCACAGCAGTTCAGCAGCCAACTAAACTGCTAATCTGCCGGAATTTCTTCGATGAAAGTCGTTCTTTGTGAGAGGTTCAACAGCTCACAATTCACTCGGCACTGAAGAGGAGAATAGCAAAAAATACCTAGAAGCTTCAGAGGTGTCACCAAGTGAAGGGTTATACCACAGGGTATTATGCGGCCCTCATCAGAAGCTTACTCAAAGGTTACTTGTTTAGCTATTGCAGCGAAAGGAGTGAAAATCAAATAGATACCGCTTTGTGCCAAGTGACGGTTTAATTTATGTTTGCACATAAGCTTCAAAGTTGACATAAGCGTTCGAAGTCAGGTCTCATTGAAGAAACGTTTCACAGTAAAAACCGTGTTGCATTCCAAGGATCACCCTATATGTATGTATATGCCCGCAAATCAATATAAGTATGTATATCTAATCAATCGATCAAGTTTGGCTCCACGAATGGTGCTTTTGTTCTTGATCATTCGGTTGTTTGTTGTTTCCAAGGCTTAGAAATGGTGATTTGCAGGCAAAAAATCTTCACTTTCGAGAAACAATGACATTCTCTGCGCGGAACTGGTCATATGAAGTAGAAGTGGTATTGCATCTTTGATCAGCCTATTATTATCACAGAGGATTTTTTGGATAAATAAAACTGCTTGATAAAGCCCGATTTTCAGCCAAACAAGGACAGGCACCAAAAGTGCAGGTTTTTGCTGAACACTCCATTTCGAAACATCAGAACTATTGAAGTATGGAAGGATTCAAATACGGGTAGGAATTGTTTGCAGTGCTCGAAAAGCTCCATCAAATGCATATATGGATATCATTTTTGGCCCCGATGGGCGAAGATGAGGAGATATCAAAAGTGCACATTTTTGCCAGCAAACAGTTAACTGACTCAAATCAAAAACTAGCCATTTCGTAGAGCTGGAAAATGACTCTGAAAGTAAACGACGAAGAATAGGGGCTGAATGTGTGAATTTCCGCCTCCCGTTTTCTTCATTTCCGCGGATTCACAAACAAGTAGTGCCATTCTGTAGAGCAGAAGAAGCTTTATTGAAAGGTCGTCGGAGGACGAAGAGATTTTGAAAAGCACGTGAAACAAAGAGCGGCACAATTTTCATCTCTGACTGAAAACCAATGAGAACTTACTCCTATGAATCAATGATAGTCACCAGAAATGGTTAGCAAGATGGCAGAACATGAACTTGGACACAGGTGAGTACCAGAAAGTACTTCCGTCGGTTATCCTCTCTAATAAAGACATCGATAGTAGCTTTGAACTCGGCTTGAGTACGTGGCTCATACCTAGGAAAGCGGTAACTTGCCACTTGTTAAAGCAAATAACCAGCTGCTTGTTTTGCTTGTTACAACGTTTGATAGCAATTATTCCGAAAGTTACGGCTTCCTCAACTTGTAAAGAAGAATGAACTTTTCAATTCTCATGCAGAACTCTTTTTACGACTAGTATTGCAGAATATCCATTCGAAGAATTCGAAGTACGGCGACTGTCATGAAGTGATTCTGTTTCTAGGCTAAACTAGTGAGAATCAGTAAAAAAACGTTGGATCGCGACCAATATACACGTAGGTACTTTGTCCTTAAATCAAACTCGGAACAGAGTGGTTGAATTCAAAACAAGCTCACCTCAGCATGATCTGATGCTCACATTGCATATCTCAGAGATGAGAGGAGGGTGAGAATAATAAGGGAAAACGCCTCTATTGCATATGACCCTTTCTAATTTTTTGAAACACGCTGTAATATTCTGAAGGCAGGAAAATTGTTATTGCTACACGTCGACTTCACTTCGAACAATAACTAATCCCCGAATGCTAGAGTTTGAAGAGAAATTGTGACATAAAGCCGTACACGCACATAAACATCTCTTTAGCAGTGCATATGTAGCTTGGATCGCATGTTCATCGAACGACGATGCTCTGCAGGGCAATGAGAGGCGCTTGCTAGCTTGTCAATCCATTAGCAAAAGTTCACATAAAAGTGAGCGTCCATTAAGCTCCTCATCACACCTCAGATAAAGATACTTTATACGAATCACAGGGATGCGTACCACGTGAGAATTCACTGCCATGTAATTTCAGTGCCACGGTTTCAAACCCATTGGCAGCATTCCGTATGACTTATTATTGTCGTTCCTTATGACCCGCATCAACGGCAGCATTCCGTATGACTTATTATTGTCGTTAAGGGCGGAGGTGGTGTAGTGACAGGTGGCGCGCACCCCAATCTCATGGTGCGGGGATCAAATCCCGCATCAACGCCCGCCCAGGCCAACCAAGCCTTCTATCCCTCCGGGGTCGGTAAATTGTTACCAGACTCGTCTGGGAGGATAAAAGCACTGACTTGTACATCGGCTGGCCAGCGCAAGTCATTGTATAGGCCACATCACATTCACCAGCCACCACGATTCTGAATGGAACTAGAATGTGCGGCGCATCCCAAGAAGGGATTGATTAACGCCAAAAACTTTATCCTTTATGTTTTATTTATTATTGTCGTTAACTATGCAGGGTTAGGCAGCGTCCATACTTTGCGCGGCAGGGTGTGGCTGCATTCAGAGGCAGCGAGGCAGAATGGAACGGGGGAGGTGTAGAGTCGACACAGGGAACGAGAGAGGATGGCTAGGGCGGAGACGCAGAGACACGCAGACACGCCACGCCGCCGGCACGGCAATGTCTGACGCGGCCTAACCAAGTCTAATGAACCCTCAACAATATGTAGTGAGGCTTGTGCATAGTACGGAACAAGTGAAAAAAATGGCCTGATTCGTATAAAGGCGTAAATGCCATGTACATCCATATCAACATGACGCAATGCTCAAATACAATAATCCTTCCAAATGCGCCACGCAATTGGTTTCGTTGCAGAGCCCAAGTAAGCCGTTTGGAACTTGATCTCGTTGATGGCTTTGGGGGTTGGCTTACTGTATTCTCTTCTCACAGACTGTCACCAGTTAGCGGCCTCAGGAAGGTGAAGGGTTTATTAGTTCTGTCGAGGATGAAATGTGCGAATGGTTAGATAACGAGCCATCTCTCCTTGATTCACCCTTGAAACGGCTTTACTCCTCTGGACTTCTGAGGGCCACAAATATTTGAGGCCATCTATATTCTGTGATATGGCTATTCTTCCCAGAATTATGGTTTGATACAATCGCTGTGTAACCGTTAATTTGTTGCTTACCAATTACGCTGTTAATTGGATCAGCAAACTGAACATATGCCTCCTTCATATCTGTTCAGATAGCTGCAACATATTTTTTCTTTGCAGTACAAACGAGCACGGCATCTACATCCCACCGCTTACTGCTGCTCAGTAAATTGCTATAAATTGGATTCTTCTAGAAAGGAATTCAACTATGAATAGTTACCAACTGAAAGTGTTCTTTAGTTCCAAATTAACAAGCACATTGAACCAGTGATGGACAGGAATCTTTCATAATCCATTTTTTGCTTATTGCATGCAAAAAGTTTCAATCTCGAAATCTCGCCCGTGTCAATCGGGCCTTCCGTCCTCCCTGAACCGTCTACCATACTTGTCGGACTATCTCTCTTTATGCTGAGCGTTGCGTGCTCATAGATTTCTTCTGATTTATGGTTTTCTTGAATCAAAAGAATAAGCACATCGCAATCGCTGGAAGAGCTGCGTCACACACTGCCGTAGAACGGATGTCAGGGCAACCAGAGCTTCCTTCCGGGATTGCCTAAGTAGCATCTGACACGTTCTAGTGAACTCAACCTACTACTTGATTATGGTCTTGTCCTCCTAGTCATCGTATATCTTGGTTTACTTTATCCTTGTAAATCTGGAAAGCAGTAAAGTGCGGCATAATGGTTTGTAGTTCTGCCTCCACATAGTTTCTGCTTTTTTTCCGATTTCTTCCTCCCTTCGCTGTCTACCTTTTCTCTTGTCAATTTCTATTGGCATTATCCTCACTGGGAACTCCTTCTTGTACTTTCTCCTCGAAGCAAGTCGCTTCTTATTAGGTTGGCGCATAACTAATGGGGCTTTTTAAAGACACCAGAAGGGGGTAATTTTGGCTTACGGTGGAACAGACGTAGTGTGGACGAGTTTAAGTGGCCGCCATTGCACAAACTCGCCAATTTGACGCCTTGGCATGGTGCCAGAATGAAATGTTTTTATTAGAAATTTGTTTTTCTTTTTACTTTTTACTTTATTCTTTCTTATATTGTTTCTAGATGTACTTACATGAATGCTAATGTAGTTGGGAATGGTTGCTCCACTGCGCTGGGAGTCAGGTGCTACGACTAACGTTGGCCCACGGCCCGTCTCCTACAGCGGACAACTCGGAATGGATGCGCTGATGCGAATGGGATGCGAATACACACCGCAGCGTCGCGCTTTTGAGTCCGGGTTTTTTCGCCTATTATCGCTTCTAACCTTGAGTGATCGTTACAAAATGCTCATTTCTTTGCATCTTTCTCTTGTTTCGGACCCCCTTCCGGTTCCTTTAATGCTGCATTTTTTTTTTGTAGTGGAAATTAACGTTGTGAGGACTACCGAATGGGAAGCGATCCCTGATTGCGACGGTGAAAACGCTCTCAAAAAATCATTTTGAAACGTTTTTGCTAAGTTTGATGACTGTTTTTGCTGAGTAAAATTGTTGAAAAAGGCGACATTAATTGTGCACCAACCCAAGATTTCCCAAGAACATAGCCCTTCCTAAATAGTACCGGATATAAACGTTTCCTAAGCCTTGCATGTTAGCTTATCCTGTTTAACAAGGACTGAAATGCCCTCTTTTGGAACAGAAAAGGGCCCGTGTTTACTGATGCTGGATGAAGTCAATGTTGGCACACAATTGGTAAGCTAAAACATTTTGCAGTGTTTCAAAACTGCTTGTTCAGTGGAAGAGAAATTCACGGGAAGCTGATTTAATTGGTTTGTTCAAATTTTGTGACACGAAAGCGCTCTCACTACCCATGTGCGTTTTGCAATGGTATTGGAAGCTCCAATTCGCAATTTTTATGAGGTCAGAACGGTATACGTACTTCTCTCCCCGGTTTTAAAAACATGTCGAATTTCGCAAAAAAAAATAATCTTAAAGCCCTGTTCACAGCTATGCCAAGGTCATATGATGAGAGGTATCACAACGATCGTCCCTCTGATACTTTGAGACTCACTCTGTGGTTTACCGGAAAATGTAAGAAGAGCTACCGTTTGGTACCCAGATTCGATAAAGCGATAGCTCGAAAGCCAAATAGTAGTTTTAAATGTGATAAATAAATACGAATGAAAATTAAATGAACTAAATATGAATAAAATATGTGGAAGTCTTTGATGGTTTTTTCGTGCACTCAAGGAATGGTTTCAAGTTCGCAGTTTCAAACAACTGTTAAAATCGATCACAGTCTCAGGAAGGCTTCAAACGCACCAGGACAAGTAGTTTGGGTATGCAGGATTGGAGACACATGTTCACTGTAAAAGTGCTCGGCGTCAAAAAGTGGATGTTACATGACTCGCCTTCAAATTTCTTCGCCTAGCTAAGAGGGATGGAAATGGCCTGGGTGCGCGGTGATGCGGGATTTGATCCCCATGATGAGAACGAGAGTCGCTCCACTTGTCTCTGTACCACCTCCACCTACACACCACAATCGTCTGTGCCTTAAATGGTGGTCAGTTAAAAAAATCTCCTTTTTCTCTTGGCATCCAGTTGGAACGCGCGCTTCAAGCCCTTTACTGTGGACCTATAGCGTCGTGCACAATACGACACGTCCCGATTGGCCACTTCCTTGTAGAGGTACCTCCGAAACGGAACTGATTGTAAACGAACAGCAAAAGGTCATGGTTATGAGGTTGGCAAGGATCATTCGTATCACAGCTCGACCAAAAGTGAAAGGAGAGGCGCCGAGCAGTACAGTAAATAAAAACGTAAAAAAATCTTGAGTTATAGGTCCCACCTTCTTTCACTTCTTGGTTAAACTTGTCTCGTGCGCGCAACATGCTAATCAGCTCCACGTGAATCTGTTGTTTGCAGCGGTCATGTACAGCACGTATACCGCTAGCATATGGGCGCAGCGCCCTCACCTTAGGAATTTGCACGGAATTTCGAAGTCCTCTTTTCGTTCACTTACAGCAGCCATATTTCCCGTCCTGACGCTTAAATTACTCTTAGTGTGCCTCTGTATTTTATGAAGGCCAATAAAGGCTATATTTCAGAAAAGGTTAAATGCCGCGGAAGTTCAAGGCAACCGCCAAAACAAACGGCTTTCTTAGTGATCTGAGTTTTTCCGAAAATGATCACGTAATTGCCACCTTTTGGTTTTATAGTCAAGAATGTTTCATAGAAAAAGATCTAGAAACCTCCACTAAAGACCTGAAAACCAACAGTGCACTTGAAAAAGGCGAGTGGGCAGGTCTTCGGTTTCTAACAAGGGAAGGTATTTTACTTCCCATGGAACTTTGAAATGAGACCCGGAGGAACCGATAGAGCTTCGAACGCTGATTATAACCGTGAAAACCAAAATTGCTACCCTGCATTTTGAAGCTAGTTACGATGGGTCAAAGTTTGCCTGTGACTTGCCTGTGACATCTCAATGGCGAGGCGCTTCGCCATCAGCATGGCTAGCGCAGGCGAAGAAATGGCCTACGTGGCTCAGTGGTAATGCACCGGTTCTGCAGGCGTGAGGGTGTGAGTTTGCTTCCCGCCGGTGCGGCTCCTTTTGCATTCTGTGTTTCATTCTCAGTTAGTGCTTTTCTTTTACTTCTAAACGTTTCCTTGTATGATATTCGCGCGTAGGGGGTCGAATTACCCCTCTGTGCAAATTTCCAGCCGGATCCAGTTTTTGGCCCAACCGGAAAATTGGGGGTGGCCAGGGGTTAAGTAGTTTTTTGAATTTCCTTCCACAAAAAATCCTGCAAGCTGAACAAGGTAACCTAAACATACCTATCACACTTGCCCATCACACTAAACGCACGTAACAAGCGCCAAATAAGAGCATTTGCTGGGCAAGGGTCAACGACTCTCCTTTGTTAAATGGGTTGCCAGCCAATAGCCCATCAATTTTTCCGAGATTTGATCAAATTCTCGAATTGGCTGAAAACTTGTCCCATAGGGTAATTTGATCCCATGAACACGAAAATCGCACTGGTTTCGCGTGAAAACGTATGGCTCGCGCGCTATGGGCTTCCAAACATACCATGAAACGGTATTTTTTTTCTGAAAAACCTTCATAACTTCATTCAGGTAATTGTTTGACAGATTCTGAATACAGATTTGAGATCAGCATTTAAAACCGCGTACAGTGGTATGTGTCTCATTGCAAATGGCCATTTCGACTAACCGTCTGATGGCAAAGTGCCTCGCCAATGAGGTGTCACAGGCAAGATTTCACCCATCGTAACTCGCTTCAGAATGCCAGGTAGCAATTTTGGTTTTCACAGTTATAATCAGCGTTCGAAGCTCTATCGATCCACCCGGGTCTCATTTCAAAGTTCCATGGGAAGTAAAATACCTTCCCTAGTAAGAACAAAGGACATGCAAGAGCAAAGGGAGGAGTTTCTACATGATTTTTGGCATTATTAAGCTTGTAGATACTATTTTTGCGTTGGTATCTCAATACGCACATCCGCTTCCTATTTGAATGATGTTTGAACTAATCATCTATGAGGTTCCTCTCTTGTGCTGAGCATATACGCAGGTGAATCAGGCACCTGAATTCAAACACACTAATCACCTCCAGAAATAGACGGATGCGTGATTGATGCCGACATGTTATCCTTTTTTTCATAGCGAGACACCACGAAGGCACTTCATTCTATTGGTGCGATGAAAGTCGAGCCGCCATGTATTATATTAAGTCTATGCAGAATAAATGGCCAAAACGGACCACTTTCTTCAAAACGCCATAACTTCGCTCAGACACAACTTTATTTGTCGAAATAAAAACCATTCTAATCTACACAACCTTGCCAACGATCTGGTAAAGAAAATATGCCATCATGATCAAATTCTGGATTGCGAAAATTAATGAAGTCAACGATGGCATTTTCAACATGCATCGTTTCGGCGAACTCCTTCTGACCCAGGTTTGCATCGAGAACCGGGAAAAAGTGGTGATCCGTCAGAGACAGGTCTGAGGAATAAGGGAGTGAGGGAGAGTCTCGATCAGTTTCTGCCGGATGACTTGCGAACTGTGGGGTTTTGCGCTATTTTGCGCACCCAGTAAAAAAATGATGCAGTTAGGCATCGAGCCTCTCCCTCACCCCCCTTATTCCCCAGACCTATCCCTGACGGATTACCTCTTTTTCCGGGTTCCCGATGCAAACCTGCGGCAGAAAAATTATGCACGGTAAAAATGCCATTCTTGACTTTATTGATTCTCGCAATCCAGAATTTGATCGTGATGGTATAATTTCCTTACCAGATTGTTGGCAAAATTCTGTAGATTCGAATGGTTTTTATTACGACAATTAAAGTTGTGTCTGAGCGAAGTTATGGCCAATTACGTTTCGGCCATTTATTCTGCATAGACCTAATAGTATGGCGATAGAGGGGCTTCAGTCTGAATTGACCTTTCACACCGCACCTTCTCTAATTACTTCGCACCTTTTCAAACTCACATACGAAAACGCGAAAACACGTCTTCGCGCGATTTTTATCCTACTATATATAATCGGCTAAGTATGTCTGTGTGTGTATCCGTCCGTCTGTCACGAAATTCATATCTCGCGTCGCAGTAGAGTTAGGACCCGGAATTTTTAAGGTGTTATAGGGGGTAGTAAGGGGACATCAATGGTGAGAGAACGGAAGTGATAGCAACTGATAAGGGCTGATAAGGAGCCTTGAAAGGTTAATGGCGGGGAATTCATATCTCGCGTCGCAGCAAAGCTGGGACCCTGAATTTTGAAAGTGATGTAGGGGATGATAAGGGGACATCAAGGGTGAGGGTTCGGGAGTGATAGCAACTGATAAGGGCTGATAAGGAGCCTTGAAAGGTGAATGACGGGAATTCATATCTCGCGTCGCAACAAAGCTGGAATCTTGAATTTTTATCGTAATAGGGGGGGGGTGGTACCCTACTGTAATTAAGCTGCGCTCACAGTGGGCGGGGCGTGCACTGGAATGTTCTGCTTCCAGATCGAAAATTGTTAATTGGGTTCCAATGTGCCCAAAACGTAAGAAGATGGATCCAAGTTAACGATGAGTTTCTGACATATGATCCTTTTATGTATAACCAGTTGGCTGGCGCACACTACTGCGCGCGATTCATGTCGACGTGCAAAATGGGTTCATAAAAGGCGACTTATCTATATTACTGCCGAAAGCTTTCTTATCACGTCACCTCTCCTGCTTCTTTGCAATTTAAAAGCTCAGCTGAAGGCAGAGGTAAGAAAAATCCACTCAATTTCATACACAACGATGATCATGTCGATCAAACCCATTTTGCACAACATCGCGTGCGTCGGCCAACTGGTCACTTATAAGGCGCTAACTGTATGGCTTGACCTTCTTGAGGGGGTAGTGCACGGAAAATGAGTTTCTCTGTTACTCTGTTATTTACGTCGTATTTGCCAAATGAGGGCCGCATGCAAAGATTCACGCGTAGAAGTGGTAATCCGGCCAAGATCCAGTTCCTCATAGTGGTGGCCAAGGTGTGGAGCCCCAGAGTAAATGCCGCGATTGAAGACGCATAGTGGATCGGACAACTCCACAAATATTCGATACAGAAATAGCTCCGGAAATAGTGCAAAAATGATTTTGCTTGTAAGAGGAGGAATAAATTTAGCTCACGTGGTTTTCGAAATGATATATCAAAGCTAACATCGCATGCTAAACAGGAAACGCCATTCATTCTCTGTTTTTCTGAAGCAGAGCTGCTCGCGTCATCATCGTGTAATAATGAATATGAAGTGATGTCAAATGAAAAACTAATATTAACCTTTGGCACTGTAAGACAAAGTCAATTGAATGTTGAGGTTGAGCGGATCTATGGAACGAACGGGTGAGGCTACTTACGCCGGAGAATCGCTTCACGGCGTCGCACTCGCGGCGCCACCAGTACGGCTTGCGAATCGATTGCCCTTGGGAGCCCGACAGAGTGTGGCTGCGTCACCTCTGCGCTCCCACCCATGCCACACTGCCTCCTGCACCCACGCCACCCTGCCTCCTCCACCCATGCCACACTGACTCGCTTGAAGGCTGCCATGCCCTGCCACTGGCACTCGCAGCCGCCACGTCGCTCGCCGCTGGCGGCTTCGCGATTTTCTGGCATAAGTAGCCTCCTTCGGCCCGAACCACTCGTCATTATATGAGTCTGACGTAGATCTGATTAAGAGGATCGCCCAGCAGCGGCCTACGTCAGGATTGCCCATCCATGTCAGATTATGCGAAAGGACTGCCCATCCATGTCAGATCATGCGAAAAGACGGCGATCGCGTCCCTTAGCGCACAACGTGACGAACAAGGCATTTGGCGCACACGGCGAGGCACTTCGCGTGGCGTGATGATCTGGTTTGACAGTTGTGACGCACCCCGTAGGCGTGTTTGCGCGCGCGGTAGTGTGCCGCAACCTGCTTCGCAATGAGACACGCTACAATCTATTTTGTTAAACTCGTGGTGAGTTAGAAATTTCTTTGACTCTCGATATCCTATGTACCCTTTCCGCCGTCCCTCACCACCTGGACTCACATATGCACATATCACAAGGGCGTAGCTGCGAATACGAGCAGCAGACGAATATCTTCACCGTCGACTAGTCAGGGGCGTCGTGTTCCAGGCCCGCGCTCTACTGGGTGTAACGCACAAGTTGCTTACAAGGGGTGTGTAGCCTTCTGTCGACAAATCACGGCTTGACGGCGTGCACCCGCGGCTCCATCAACACGACTTGCCGCTGTCAGCTGGGATCCCGCTCAGGACCCAAAATCATGACACCGTGGAAGCCCTTCAAAAAAAAAAGCTGCATTTGATGTGTTTCGATAGGTGAGAACTATGATGCAGTGATGCAGACTGTATAATTGCAGGGTGCTATCGCAATGAGGCGGAGGGGCATCTTATAAAACGTTGCCCATCTAAGCATCTTGAGTGAATTTTGGAGAGGTTAATCTGCACTCTCAGCTGAATATTCTCGATTTTCCGTTGATTTTCATTTTTGCCTAACTTGTGTAGAAAGGTGGTTCCTATGCCCTTCAAAGCTAAGGTAATTTATGTCCGTATTGAGATGTCCCTGCGCTCTTCACATGACAGAACACTAAGGATGGAATGTTTTATTCGAGAGAAGAGGACTCTTATATACACACCCACTCTATCATGCCTATCCTCTGATCCTTCTTCATTCTTCTCTCTCGCACATTCGCTCACATCCTCACACCTCCTCCTAGTGACCATGCGGTCACTCAAGGTACAACGTGTTATTCCACGGGGTGAAGAGGTTCAACCTTATGTTTACCTCCTTCCCACCCAACAGTGTTCCTTTATACCACAGTATTGCAAACATATTTATTATGAACACGGCTTTCACTGGGGGTCATTCCCAAAGCACTCACGGGCCAGGCTCTGGCTCCGCGATCCTCGTCGTGAGAATCGGCTGCGCTTCTTGATCGTCGTCTTGCTGACCGGCTGCGGCTTATTGATTTCTGTCTACGGCCGGGGCGGCCCCTCCAATGCTCTTCGACTTCTTCCTTCTTTTGAAGATCCTTCCGGATCTCCCGCACTGCCGCCCACAGTGCGCGATTGCGCCGCTGTGGACGGCGACGTGGCTAATCCATTGGGGTTTCCCTGCGTGAGTTCAAATCTCATCCTGATCGCCAGTGACGATGCCAGACAGAACACTGAGGATGGATGATTTATTCGAGAGGACAGCACTCTTATATACACACTCTCTCTCTGTCATGCCTCTCCTCTGATCCTTCTTCATTCTTCTCTCTCGCACATTCGCTCACATCCTCACATTCACCACGGTTTGATGTCCAGGCGTCCAAAACAACTAAACTCACTAACAAAAATTGAATGGTTAAAAGCGGCAACAAACAACAACAAAGTAAGCAACATTGACTTAAACGCTCAATTATCAGCAAATAACTACTACTTCGGGTGTCAAACTTCAAAGGATAAACACAATCGCACGCGAAACCCGGACTCTCCGCGGGCGGCCACGCGATTTGTCGACATGAGGCCACACACCCGCTTACGAAAGGTGTGAGATAGCGTATGGTTTCATGCATGTAAGTAGCAGCGGATTTTCGTGAGTTCAAAACATTGTCAGACTCGGATCACCATTTGAACTCGAATGACATGAACTTTATTCTGCATGTACAACACGTGCAGTCAACGATCGAGACGAAATTAATGGTACTTTTGCGTTGGTTGCCCTCGCGTGATCGCTATCTTCGAAAATCCCCCTTCTGATATTTTGATTTCTACTGTCTCTAAGATACTGTATTATGAAATTCTGTTCAAAGACTGTGGGAAACTGCACGCTAGTGGGGCACTGGGCACTGGCGAAGAAGTCGTCGCTTGGTTTAGATGCGTTCATATGCTCAAAGGGTCTATTGCCTTGATTTATCAATGTTAGCCCCACTGGATTCGGTTTATTATTGCGGCGAAAAGGAAAGCCATCGGAATTCTTAGAAGAGGGGCTGTTACTCCTCTACTGGCAGTTGTCTACGGATGCTCATCGCGTCATTGGGAGTAAATGATGTTAGCATCGCGCATGCTACCCCGCAATGGCAGCTCGTGGATGTCGCTGTGGTGACCTCAAAAAATCCCCAGTTTGAAAAACGCATTTCTGTTGACTTTCTTTCTCAGTTCTACTGTTCCTTGAATTTTGAAATTCACTCTTCTTGTAATATTCCACTCTTACCAGAATATTGAAATTTTTTATAGCTTCATATCTATCTAACCTATTTTTGATCACAGATCACATATCGATAACTAGTGAACTTATTGTGACCTTAACACTGGAATCTTCGGATATCTATATCCACTATTTTTGAACATTTCATCTACTTGTTTTTAATTCTAGAGATTTATTCAGCAGTATGAGACTAATTCTACACTCGAATAAAATCCTCATCAATCCCATAAATTACTTATTTATACCTCAATAACCGGGTCGATTTTTCCAGATTCTCGATGTCGCTGGATATAGACATTAACGGCGGAATTCTTCAGTGCCATTCTGATCAATACGCATGCGAATCATTGTGTGCTTTTGGATGTTGGATGGTCAGAACATGTGAACACAGGACTACTTCCAACTACGTTTGTATACCTCAACCCCAGATGTGAGTAAAGATTTCCATTAAGGTATTGCGGGGCACAATCTGCATTAGCTAGGAGGGAGGATTCGCTGTATCTCAGCTGACGAGAGGTCGTCAAGGGTATTTTGCCACACCTTAGATGTGCAAAAGAGGGGTGTATGCTGATAGGACAGAAAATTCGCTTTGCGGCATCCAGGATGCGACGCGATGGCGCGTGCTATGCGCGCCGTATTGAATGGGCCCTCAAGCAATGACGGTGCTCTACGCCTTCTTGGGCGTAATCGCTTCGGAACCAAAATTAGGATGGCGCCCCAATTTTGCGCCATCTCGTTGCGAGCCAAACGCGGCCATACGAGTTTTCTGTACTTAAAGCACACACCCGCAAAAGGACGTGAGCGACACCCCCCGTATGCTCGTCTACCAATAAGATCCAACAAATGCTTTCGCTACTCATACCCCCATTGGATATTATTTCGCAATCATTGAAATTTCAAATCAGTCGAATTGTTATTTCGGAACAACATGTTTCAGAATTATTGTATCATTTATTCTTTGGTGCAGTTTAACGGTAATTGCCATTGGAGTTGTCGGTCACACCTGTTGGAAAATGCTGAGGTAATGGCTGCGATAGGTGTCATTGTCATTTTGATTTCGTAGTCCTTTTCAACAAGTAATCATCCAAGGTATCGATGTTACGGAAGTCATAAAGTTCATGCTGGTTTAATACGTTCGGTGTCAGATCTTGAAACGAGGGTACAAGTAAGTTCATCACATTTTTTGAACGATACGCCTTATGATTTCGTTCTGATAACAGAGGAAGTGCTACTCATTCATTACATCTAAACACGTGGTACAAATGTGGTTACGAGCCAGGTACCATATCAAAATTTAGAGTGATTAGGGCCATACGTAAGATTATACGCCAGAGAGTAGGGAGAATGCTGTAGCGTGATTAAGTTGTTGTCACCCAACAGCACCCGAAGCGATGAGTCGGTCGCACGTAAGAAATCACATTAAAGATGCCCAGTGTTGCGGTGCTGATGAGAAAACGGAGCTCTTAGAAACCTTTTGAAATGGGACAGGTACCTATGATTTTAACGGAACGAGTTTTCCTGCGCTTCCTGTTGTTTATGCATCGTCCGGACCTCTTGCATCTTTGACATGTGGAAGTCACGCGCAACACGTGAGCCGCTCACTGATGGGAGAAGCTAGGCTACGGAGGGCCCGCGGGCCATTGTGGAACCTTGTTGAAGGCTAAGTGCAACCATCACCTCGAATTGTTCCGCGCACAGATTCTTTGGAAATTAGTCTTTAATGTTTAGTGAGCATAATTGTTTCTCTGTGCATCCAGAGTATCATTTCTGCTCCATTAAAAACCCGATAAATTCAATATGGGGTGAAGATACCATTAAAAATTACAATCAACGGAGAGCATTGTCGCTGAGAATGATTGATGGTTTACTTTGAGTGGTTGGCGTTTGATAGAGCATGGCGCGTGCATTTGCACCCTCACCATGTTTTACCTGGCACTTAAAGGCAGCATTAGGGGAAATTCGGACAAAAAGTTAAAGAAATAGGGAATATGAAAGTCAAGATACCCAGTAACAGGACAGTGGAGAAAAACGAATGGAGATTGCCAAAAACCCGAGGAATAGGACCCCCTTCCCACCGTCAATTCTCGACGCAGACGACCTTTCCCGTCGAGAAGCGGGTAATCTAGTTTCCATTGGCATGTTGCCAGGTCAACGCAAGGGAATTTTGGAAATACGACCGCATCTATTTTCTGGAGCGAGTTTCGAGCTAAAACTGCGAAAGCGCGCCGCAATACCTTCGATCCTAACGCATATCCTTGATCACTCTCATCGTAGCCGACCAGATATCACGACGATAGGAGGCGGGGGGGTCGATAATCGGGAGGCGTCAGCTTTTATCCATTGCTCCGTTTCTACAGCTCGAAGGCGCGTTTTTTCACCGGGATTGTGCCACAGATAGCCTTCCGACCTATAGTTTCCATGAAAGTGACTTATTTTAGCGATTTCTCAATAACCACATTACCCCTGATGCTGTTTTTAAGATGGCAACTGAGCACCTAGTAGTAATTATGGTTAATATTTCGACAACACTAAACTTACTATCTCGTCGGTCCAAAATTCCTGATAGGAGGGGCTCCTCTAAAATATCAAAGGATTGTGTTCGCATGAAAATATCTCTGGCATTATCTCATTCTATCTTTCTACATCACTTGTGTGCATATAGCGATTTTTTAGAACCCGTCGATGATCGTGGCCCTTCCAAACTAGGCTCCCGCTGGAAAATCTGTTCAACCTAAACTTCCAACGTTACATGCGGTGCTTTTAGGCACTTCTTCGCAGCTATTAGTAGTTTCTAAACGGTCTCATCAATAGATCCACCCATTCGCGCGACGCGTGTCGCGTGCAATCCCTCTGCATTCTGCCAGCACCGGCTGTATTCCGATGCACGCTCCCGATGTTTCTGATTGAGCTGCTAGATGGCAAACTTTTAGGACTGGTGCTTGAGACTTTTACATGCATCCTAAGAACAATTTGGGACGAGGTGGGTAAAGGGGAAGGTGTACCGTTTTTTTACGTGTGGGATCCAACTTCGCACATAAAAATTGGTTCACCCTTCTCGAAGCTTTTTTCTTTTTCCTAATCATAAGTTGAAATTAGCATTCTCTCTTAGCAGAACTTGTTGTTCTCGTATAGAGGGAAAGAGAGGTGAACTTCAACCCAAGCCTAGGAAAGAGAAAGCGCTTTGGGTGAGAGAGACAATATTGTACAAGAAAAGGTTTCTATGTGGAAAGTGGTTCTCTTGCCCAGAGCTCCTTCCTCTCTGAAGGCTTTGGCTAAGACCCACATCACCTAGCCTGAATAGCGTTTTTACATTTTACGGAAGATGAGACGATAGTTCATTCAAACCACACGAAAATTATTCTCAATAAATGTTGCTTGTGACAGAGTAAAATGTTAGGATGCTAATATATTTGAAGAGCGATTCATATTCGCGGTGTCGTTCCACACCTGGCCCCATCGCATAATCATCAGTTCGTAGCCATAACTAATACTTTACCTGATCCTTAGTTGATTGTGGTAGTAGTTCCTCTTCCAGCTTAGGCCTAGACAAAAATAGCGTCGCAGGCCGAGCAGAGTGAAGTGCCCACCTCCCCACCCCCTTCCCAACTACATCAGCACCAATGTGAGCCGTATAAGAATGTCTGGTAACACCGCTTGATGCTTTGGTGTCACTCAACTGAAGACGCGCTCCACCCTCGCCGCGCGAGTGGGTGGATTTATCCTTGTGATCTCACTGAACTTCTATTAATTGGAGTATATTGATTGTTTAGACATGTGTTACATTTCTGAAAGTTTTTGAATCATAATTGTAAATAAATGTGTATAATGGTAATTCTGAATGAACCGTTTAATTGCATTTCTAAAGATTTTTTTTTCTTGCCACAAACCAGTGCATGTGGTCACATTTACTCATGAAAAATCCAGACTAACAAGTGTAATTCTTGGTGAGAGCCGTCACCCTCGACAGTGCTGACCTCTGCCCACGCAGTCTTCCCGTTTTTACTTGTGCTTAGTGCTTTCGTGCTTAATAGCGCTCAATGAAAGAGGGCCCGAAGCACCACATTCAACACCAATTCCTCTGCTGTTTGACATGAAGGTTAAATTTTGTGGGGCTCCTTAAACTATACAGTAGGCTTAAAAGGTCAAGCCCCGTCGTACTTTAACTATCAGTACTAGTTTGAACTACTCGAGAGTGAGTATCGAATCCAATGGCTAATAAAACAGCCAGTGGTTTTTTTTTCCAAGCCAGTGGTTTCCAAGTGCCATGAAATGTCCACATGGATTTGTTACGGTCTGAGAGAAAAAAAGCGGTTGCTTCACAAATTGTTCACAACTTCAGTCACTGTTGATTTATCTGCAAGGAGCAAGAACGAACATTTTGTGGTGCACTGTGACTACCGACTAAGTGCAATCTAATATAACAATTTCACAAGGAAGAAGTTGTGGGTATATCCAGGACAAGCGTCGAAACCGCAGTCAAAGTCGATGTTTATGGCCCGAAACTACTGCTCTGCTTTCAGGGGGAGTGGAAAAGGAAAGGTGATGATACTAATGCTGTCTCCAGTCAGAAACGACAAATTAAAAAGGGAGTTGGTGAGAAAAAGGCCAAAAATAGTGAGTACCGTGCGCAAATCATACTACACGTAAAGAAGCTTTCAGCAGCATGTTACAAAAATTGTCAAGAAAACACACTTGCAGCTTGTATAGGAACCCATCGTGCCACCAACGTAATTAACAGACACAATGCCGATTTAAGCGCCCCGATAACAGCACAGTCTCGTCGCGACGGTGTCGCTGAAGCGTTACAAGGATGAGAAAAAATTCATAAACGATCTGGTTGGAATAGGCTGTACCAAATTTTCGGTACAGATGCTTTTTCTTAGTGGAAATATGGCCAGATCTAACAATAAGTTTAGCACCTTGTGAAAGTCAACACGAATGTGAAAATGAAAATCAGGAAAAACCATGTGATTTGTGCAATTAACGTGAAACTCGCTCAATATAACTCTGTACGAAAGCGCTCTGTAATATTATATAGCGAGTGTTGATGGGTGTTGGTCTATACAATGACATGCGGAGTACACAAGACACAAGTAATTCCACCTTTCTTGATGAGTCTGGTACTTTCTGACCAATCATGGTGGTGGAGGAGAAGAACGATGTGGATCAATGCATTTAATTTCCGCATGTCAGAATCCTCCCCTCCTCGCCTTCCTCCGCGGGTAAGCGCACAGATACGGCATGGCGTTCTAGGGCCGCGCCCATACTCTGCGGTGCCGGTGGCGGGGCGTAGCCGAATGTCTCCGCCTCTCCGCCTATGCCACCATGTCTCTTTGCCTGCGTTGTCTCTACACCTTCACTGTGCCACTCTGCCTCGCTGCCTGTGAATGCAGGCATGCTCTGCCGGCGTTGAGTATGAATGCGAACTAAAAGTGCCCAAGGAAACCAGAATCAAAACAGACGATAAACAGATGAAACTGCTTTTAGAGTGATTCGCTGTTCGGTTATGCTATGAGCAATGATCATTCAATGAATTGATTTACATGGTATTGATTAGTCTTCCAAAGCACAAACACACTTCAGCGCAACCCGGAGAATCTCTTCATAGTACGTGGAAATGAGCAAAAGAAAATGACATCAACAGAGATATTTTGTAAGCTTGAAGGCACAGTTCACACTCGCACTGATTAGGGCGGGCACTCTCTGGATCGTCATTGGTTAGAAAACGTGAAAAGACAATTCTGCCTCGTTAGAAAACGTGAAAAGACAATTCTGCCTCACTCTGCAGTCAGAGTGCAAACAGCAGGAAAAGGCGCATCTCTCAACGCTCCTCCTCCGGTGATGATATGTAGAGCTAAGACCAGGAAAAGAATGTGAACTGTCGCAATATTGAAGGTTCCCTGAGCTTCATTGTTTGACTATCGAATCTTGTTTATGTAGAAATGAAGGCTCGATTATTATTTTTATTGATGACGTTTCGGGCATAAGCCCTTCTTCAGATCAGCTGAAAACTATTACTAACAACATCACAACATGAGTGCAATGATACTAAACAATCAAAACTACCAACCAAGTCCTAGAGCGGGATAGTATGACGCTACTGTTAGGACGGGAAGGGAGGGCGGGAGACGGTTCTTAGAGATGTCGACTAGAAATGACGGAGGGGATAGCATATCCTTTATATAGGCAAGGATAGTGACAGATCTTCATTTTGTCATATAAGTCACCACTCCTCACATATCACGTTGTTTACATTGCTATCAACCTCATTGCCATCTTCATTTCCTCCCTACTGTTGATTGGTGGTTTGCATTGTTTTATTTCCATTGCTTCCCTTATCTTCCTTTCGACAGGATCTATTAGGTTTCTCTGAACAATGGAGACTCGTAACAATGCAAACTACCAATCAACAGTAGGGAGGAAATGAAGATGGCAATGAGGTTGATAGCAATGTTGTAGTGGGCGCTAGAGACTTTAGAGGTTGATTTACCTCTTTTTACCGTTATATGGTGGTTCAGTGGTATATTAATGAATAATAGGAGCGGCTCAGCAGAGAACAGAACAGAGCAGGTAGGACGTCTTTATCGGACGCTTACAGGAGAAGGTATTGAGGCTTGGACCTCTCGGTCTGCCCTACAGTTTATGCCCCGCCCCCGCCAGACGCAGGTTGTGAGGAATCATCGCACACCTGGCGATGATACTCCGGCCGGGCGACGAGGTCACAAAATAGTTACAACAAGCAGAATTATATTATAGAGCAATTATATCACAGTTTCTTCGTTGTGGACGATGAATTAGCGGCGGCTATTGTGCGGTTGTCGAAGGCGAAAGGCAGCGTGGCGACGGGAAGAGGGCAGGATTGTTGAAGACGGCGTTGACGAAGAGGGCGTGGAGGTTGTTGACGGTGATGAAGTAGAAGTCGAGAGTAGACTTGTAGCCAACGTGGTAGATCACGTTAGAAGTTGTAGTTGAGGTGGTAGATCACTCGAGGACTTGGTTTGCTAGTGGCTATTGACCAACTAGGCTACGTTAACACTTATCTGCCAACCTGCGTGAGATAAGGTGCCTCGAAATGCCCTATTGCCGCTTATATAATTTTGCTACTTTTGGCCGTCCGATTCGCTCTATTCACTGAGCCGACTGGTACTTCGCAGCCGTCTGGACCACCGATGACCACTATCCGCCTATAGCCGATTTTTATGGGGCCGTTCCCCCGGTAATGGTGGGTGGTCTTGTTTTTGGAAGGTTGGCACAGCATGGGTGCACCGTTGAACTTGAAAAGGGATCATTGAAACTGTGGCTCGATTGCAGAGTTGTGCGGGCCTTCCTTTTGCTTTTGCATGCCTTTCTATTTTGCTATTTTGTATATAGTAGGTTTTTGCATGCCTTTACTTTATATAAAGTAGGTGAAACGCTAATTGTAGTAACAAATTAGAGTGAGAGGACTAGGCAGTTAGAGCTGTTTGATTACTGTTTATACGCAGGGGCGTGAGGGCTTTTGCTCATGCTGCCCAGAGTGCGTATTGATATAACGAACCGTCTTGATGACGCCTGTTTGGCGCCGTCTTGACCGAAATAATTCAGGGCTATCACCGGCCCTATTGCTGAAATTAGTCCCTTTTGGATGGAATAACCTGCAGTCTACATGCATTTCTGGAGCTCCAATAATTTTTTGTTTGATCCTTCGAGTTTCAGGAGGGCAGGTGTGCTTGCGAGATCTCTGAATGACCCTATGATTGGGCATCAATATCTTCGGTGGTATAACAAGGCAATCAGCTGTTGTAATTATCCCGGTCACCTTGCCGTTGGGCCGGTTTTCTTTGGGTATGAGGGATGTTATTGCGACCTCTGCAACATCTAGACAAGATCTTATAGATTTTCTTGGCTGGTCTACTCTTTGTGGTGCTTTTTCATGTTGCTCAGTAATAGCTGACAATTCGTAGCAGATGTTAATTTTGCGATTCTCGTCTGTCAGCAGTCCTTTACCGAACACGGTTGGTCCGAAGACGGTTTTCGATATATGCAGACCTGAAGGGGTCTTCAATCCACTTGCGGAACTTTCTACAAGCTCGTGGAAGTAATCCAGCCCCACAAGAACCTGGGGTATTTGATGATCACCTCGTGTTTTGGAATTGGCCAAACAAATGTTGTTTTCTTTCAAGAAAACTATATCTGACGGCGTGAGGTTGACGCTTGGAAAACCATTTGTGATTACTGGTTTCGTTTGGAAACTGAGCTCAAGTTCTTCTCCAAAAGCTGTACTTATTTTGGCACGAACTACGTGGCTTTTAAACTTCTCGATGTGACCTCCAACACCGGACATAGTGCATATTTCGGTGGTATGTCGTGGAATACCGGGTCTTTCAGCCACCGATTCCTGGATAATTGTCTTTTGTGCTCCAGTATCAAAGAAGAAAAGCACCTTTTCGTAGTTTTTCGACCTGTAATTCCAGATACTTCCTTCGGCTGTCATAAGTATTAGCTGAGACTTAGTATGTTCACTTTCACTGCTTCGTTGGCCCTTATTTTCGGTGCATGTTAAGGAGTTCATGGTATCCGGATCTCTATGATTCCCAGCGATTAGAGTTTATTGGAGAAGGTGTCTGTCGTTCTCGGTTCCAGGGCCTTCTCTCATCGATTCTAATTTGATCTCTCATTTGGTTACTCGTGCTGAAGCACAGTGCTCTATGGTGTTTTTGTCCACAGTTCGAGCAGTCAGGTTCATCACAGTCGTAGCTGTTGTGGCTGGATGAGAGGCACTTCCAGCACCTATTCTCTTCTTTCAATATTTTTCGACGACTTTTTTGATCGGTCACCATTCTGCATGTCATTGACATATGATTGCCTTTATGACAGAAAATACATCCTTGGTCAGGATGAGGTCGTAAAGTGTAATCATATCTCACTTTTGTGACCCTATTTTTGATTGCATGGCCAGATGTTTGCTCAGTCGCATAGCCGAGTCTGTTTTCGACGTAACTCTTTGCGGCAACTTCTTTCTTCAGTTGACCCATGAGCTGTTCTATTGTTTGCCAAGATATTGCTAGGCTTGATATGAGGACAGGTTTCACGATATCATGTGGGAACTTGGCCAAAATTGTTTCACACCACATTGGATCTCATATTTTGCGCACGTCATAGCCCGCGGATACCATCTGGTTAATTAGCACCTGTATCTCGTCAACAGTTTCTAAACAGTCGTCCGCCGAATCAGTGGCTGGTTCCAAATTCACCAATTTCTGTATTATTTGTGAGCGGCTTGCAGGCTCATTACAGTACCTATTCTATAATGTCTGAATGATCCAGTTGTAGTTATCTGGTATAAGTGTAATACCTTTTATTACATTCTTAGCCCTCCCTTCGAGGCTTTCTTTGAGAAGTAGTATTTTCTCCATAACGTCAAGTTCACTACTTCTGTGAACAAATGTTTCAAAAATGGCCCAGAATTCTGGAAACTCTTCTGCATTACCGTAGAATTTCGGTAAAGTTGCTTGTGGAGGTTTTATGGACCTACAAGAGGTTCTGAGCGAAATTCCTTGCCGATTTTGCTCAGAAATAGGTGCTGCTGACATGCTGTTTTCACCTTCAGTGCTAATTCCGTCCTCATCTTGGACGCTTTGCACCACGTCATTCTCTCTTTGAGCACTCTCAATTTGTGCTTTTTGGGTGATGTACCCTAATTTTACATTCATTCTGTTCATGGCGCACCTTGCTTCGTCGAGCCGTGCTGCTAACATGAAACTCAAATCTTCTGATTCCGATATTGCTGTATTTGAGCCGGATTCGGCTTCTATTTCTTCTATTTCTGCTGCCAAATCTTTTCTATCTCACTTAGTTTTGCAGTTTTTATACTCTTCTCTGATTTCTGCATGTAACTGTTCTAGTTTCTCCCGGCCGCTTTTAATTAGGCGGAGACCACTTTGCAATAGTGCAATTGTGGATCTGCACTTCTCATAATTTTCCTCATCTATAACAGTGAAATCTGTTCTAGAGGTGTACTCTTTGTAACGGAGTACTAGATTTTTGAGTGCTCTTGCACTCAATACTATGGGCGTCTTATGGAACTGTAGCGCCATTTCTATTATTTTATAATGTATTTCCTTTTTGAAATACTTACTTTGCTAACTTGGTAGCAAATTTACTTCAGGTACAGTGTACTGGAGGTTTAGCCTGCTTGTTTTGCAGTGAGATTGCTCCAGGTACTTTGTACGGGAGACTTAGACTGCTTGTATTGCAGTGAGATTGCTCCAGGTACTTAGTACGGGAGACTTATGAATCAAAAGATTCGAGGTCTTCTATTTGACCAGATAAATGTACTCAATGAGCAAGTCTCGACTCCAGGTCTCAAAGTTGTTACGCTTTGACACGGGAGATAATTGGCTTAATTAGGCCGATGCACCAAAACTGTAGTGGGCGCTAGAGACTTTAGAGGTTGATTTACCTCTTTTTACCGTTATATGGTGGTTCAGTGGTATATTAATGAATAATAGGAGCGGCTCAGCAGAGAACAGAACAGAGCAGGTAGGACGTCTTTATTGGACGCTTACAGGAGAAGGTAATGAGGCTTGGACCTCCCGGTCTGCCCTACAGTTTCCCCGCCCCCGCCAGACGCAGGTTGTGAGGAATCATCGCACACCTGGTGATGATAAATGTAAACAACGTGATATGTGAGGAGTGGTGACTTATATGACAAAATGAAGATCTGACACTATCCTTGCCTATATAAAGGATATGCTATCCCCTCCGTCATTTCTAGTCAACATCTCTAAGAACCGTCCCCCGCCCTCCCTTCCCGTCCTAACAGTAGCGTCATACTATCCCGCTCTAGGACTTGGTTGGTAGTTTTGATTGTTTAGTATCATTGCACTCATGTTGTGATGTTGTTAGTAATAGTTTTCAGCTGATCTGAAGAAGGGCTTATGCCCGAAACGTCATCAATAAAAATAATAATCGAGCCTTCATTTCTACATAAACAAGATTCAATGTGAACTGTGTCATCAAAGATAGCAACATGTATGAATATCAAAGAAAGAGCGCCAAGCTTCAAATAACTGGTAATTCTGAAAAAATCACTGAACAAGCAAAAAGTGAAAACGGAATGCCGCATGAAAATTGGCTTACAATCCGATGTAGAGCTCATATCCACACCCGTTTAACCAAACACTTTATGCCAAACTTTACTATTAATTGGGGATCAAGATATGGCCTATCGTGAACACGGAGCGTTCAAGATTGCAGTTCTCTAGCCAGGTGAGCACCTTCGCTTTACTGCCATGTTACAGGTAATTCTTTGCGCGTGCGAATATCACTACTTTTAAGAGCCACAATCAAGACCATTAAAAATAGTATTTAGGACTTCGCTATCCTATGAGTCTATGGAAGTCGCACTGCCCTTTTTGGTGCTACTCTTGATATGTAACTTATTTAAAACAGCGACTAAGATTGACCAAACATTTAATTAACATCGTGTCGTTTCTATACATCCTAGTACAGTTCACCTTCTAGCATGGAAATCAGTTGAGATATTTTGCCATTGGAGTTACACCATATTGATTGAAAGCGCTTTCATGAATAAATGAGTATTCACAGAGGTGATGCCATGCCCCGTTGATCTCATAAGAGTATAACCAATAGCCTTGGCTGGCAATATCACGAAGCAGCCATACTGTTTCCGATGGGGTTCCGTGAATTTCGATGAGAACCTGAAATTGGAAATTCTTGACTTTTAACCGATACATCGATTACCCTTTACCTAGTAGGAAACGAGAAAAAACCAACATCATAGAGAAATGGCGTAAACGGAGAAACAGCACATCATTAGAGAAGCTTTTTACCGCGAAAATGGTTTCAAGGGCCCTCAGAAAAACATTTTCACTAAGTTATAAAAAGTCTCATTTCACTCACCTGAGCTGGTTTGTGTTTACGAAGAAGTGGAGGAATCACTTGGAATTCGCTTCCTGAATTTTCTTAATGTGTTCGTATCTCAAAACAGTTCACGATCACCTTTGTATCGCTGATTTCGACAAGGAATATGGAATAGATTAGAGACTGCAAACACGATCCTGCCTGCATTTTTGCGATTTTGACCTTTTCGGCTTTTTCCCTGTTAGTGAAGTGGTATGGAAGTGTTCGCGTCATGATACTCAAATTGGGTAAGGTCGCTTGTCGCGCGGTTAGGCCGCGGTCATACTCAACGCAGGCAAGGCGTGGCTGCGTTCACAGGCAGCGAGGGAGAGTGGCACAGAGGAGCTGCAGAGATGAGGCAGGCAACGAGGCAGGGTAGCATACGCGGAGACGTAGACATACGCAGCCACGCCCCGCCGCTGTTATCGCGAAGTACGACCGCGGCCTTACGCAATTTGCGTGGCGCAGTAGACCGACCCGAGTGCCTTGATGTACACGCGGAGTTGAAGGAATGTCGCCATTCTACCATAGCTTCTCTTAAATCAGCACACAAATGGTACTTCAGTGTTTTTCTGTTGTGCAGTAGCCCGCGATTTAAAAGTTGTTTCAAGAATGCTGATTGTGAGTTAATATGTCATTAAAGACAACAATACAGATGGTTTTAGTAGACTCTCAAATATGAGTGCAGTAATTATAGAGGAGGAGCGAATGAGTAGCCGTGTATCCCAGAAATAGAACCTGCTTCCTCCCACTGACTTTCGCGAGTGGGTTTCCGCCCACTCCGCAATTTTTGAAGGGAAATGCAGACAGCGAAACCAGGTTATCCGAACCGCGATCGTGGTTCCTCCTTCCACAGCTACTCGACTGTTGGCACCCGCTTCACCACGGCGAGGTCACGATAAAGAGCCTGAGGCGCGGCTTCCGATGCAAGTTTCGTCGCAAATCATCTCTTCGAGACTCGGCCGTCCGTTTACGCAGGGGATGTCTTCTCACTCATGACAACCATCACTACCTACAATGGTGCTTTCAAAAGTGAGGAATGGTGCATGTGGGCCCGGTAGTGTAAGCTGTATTATCACGTATGCCAAAAAAGTATGAATCGCGTGTCTAGACATGACCATAATTTTGTCCACACTTCAGCACCCTTGTAACAGCACCCTGGTACATGTGTTAGGCCGCGTTCATACTTTGCTGTTTCGGCAGTGGCTGTGTACCTCTGCGTCTCCGCCTACGCCACACTGTCTCGTTGCCTGCGTCGTCTGTGCACCTCCCCCGTGCCACGCTGCCTAGCTGCCTGTGAGCGCAGCCACGTCATAACCGACGAACTATGAACGCGGTCTTAACTTGCTAGAGCTGAATTGTATGAAGTATTGGTCGCTCAACATTCAACGTACCTTCAATGTCGATCTTGAGAATTTCGAAAGTCGTTATTCCTTCAAGCTTCATAAGAGATTCCACAGTGTATCGTTTTTTCATTTCATTGGTCTCAGCTGATATTTCAGCTACTCTCACTCCAACGTTAATCTTCTTCAACCGAATCATTGTTTGAGGTTCTTGCCTATTCTGCAATAACATTAGATTAAGTATCCTTGTATGTATTTGTTCAAGACATATAATCCAGAGCAACTTTAAACAATGAAAATATTCTCAAGAAGAAACTCATTTGTCAAGCTTTGAGCCCAGACGCGTCGTTGCGCATCCTGTCGCACGCGGCGCGCGGCAAGCTGCGCAGAGCCTGCGTAATGCGTTTATGATTTAAACAGGTTTGTTCTCTAACCGAACGTACCATATCGTAGGCGAAGAGATTGCAGCGTTTGTCAGTTATGTGTTGCAGTTCCTCTTCAAAAGTTATCTCATTGTACATTCCAAGTGAGAGGATGTTGCAAGCCGAAGGAATCCTTCAAAAAGGTTTTCTGGTTTTCTTGAAGTGCTTGAAAAAAGCCACTGCGGTAAGACTCAGCAAAGGCTGCGTTGTGATGGCATAGACTAGAAAATATCCCCTTGCATGCTTATACGACAGTTTGACAGTATAATCAACCAGAAGAACCTACGGCTCCTAGTAGTTGGTTTACTGATTTAAAACTCAATCTCTAAATAGGAACGACTTATTGAAGGATATGCGCTCCGCGATGTTTCAGAAATTGTGAGAAGTCAGTTTCAAGAATTGAAGTTACTTTGAAAGATAACCTTAGAGATAGGTTCTTCAGATAACAGTATGTATAGCAGCCCCCACCCCCTCTATTCCGAATGCCCCTTTTCTCCCCGTAAGCAAAATGGCGACCCTCCACCTCAACGTGTTGAAACGAAAGTTTCTCGAAACTCTATTTACAACAAATGGTCTTAGGAAAGATATCGTAAAGTTCTCCGTCGAACTCCATACTGACCGAAATGGACTGCAAATCCATTTTCCACCATCATTCGTGGTACCGACCCGTACCAATTCTGGACAGTATGCCTGAAAAACGACCACATTTAGATCAAGCAATGAAATGCATAAAGCTCTTGACAGTAAAGTATAATTTTTGCGGTAAGTCACACTGGACTATCATTTGGAATCATCATGGCATTTGAATGCGGTTTTGTATTCAGTACTGATTTGAGGAGGCCAAGTGAGGCACATTTCAGTAGGTTCATCTTTCACGGGTCTGACACCAATTCCATGCTCCTTAAGGGATGGCAGACTTGGTTGGCCTGGGCGGGCCTCTACTCACGATATGTTAGGCCGCGTTCATACTTCGTCGAATATGACAGGGCGTGGTTTCGCAGACAGCGAGGCAGAGTGGCAGGGTGCACAGACGACACAGGTAACGAGACAGGGTGACACAGGCGTAGACGCAGAGACACGCAACCACGCACTGCTGCAGGCACTGCGAAGAATGAGCGCTGCCTTACGAGGAAGGTCTTCCAACTCATGACGCGCTTTTTGAAAGCTGTTTTTTGCATGTATGTGGGTGCGTACAAGAATCATATAACTAATGTCCATTTTTGCTGAGCGGTCCTACGAATGCCAAAAGAGGGGTTGATGGTTCGATCCCCTTGAGGACAAATTTTTGCAAAATTTATATTTTTAGTTTTTGGGCTCGTAAACATTTGAATATTAAGATTAAGTGCAGTAATAACATTCAGAACCCCGAATTGCCCTCTACTGCCAGTTTTCAGCAAGTTTGACAGTCCAAATTTTGACCTTTCAGCGCTCATAGCGCACGAACGAGGCGTTTTTGCGTGAAACGGATTTGATATTCGTGTTCAGGAGGTCGAACTACCCACAGGGATGTTTCCAGCCCAATTGAAGTTTTGACCCAAATTCGAAAATTTGAGCTGGGTACTGGTATACCTTCGACTGCACGTTCAACGAGGAGACGAAGGTATCACTCGTCAAGAAATCCTGACTATTTCTCTTGCTTGGAGCTCGATAGCTGAAATTATAGCGATAGGCATCCATGTTGTGCATATTCTATTGATTTTCATTGATTTTGTGAGTTACTCACTTCTAAAAGTAGAAAGCGCATCATGCACCCATGACCAAACGTCTTTCTCGAAGTTAGGGTCAAAATTTGGAATTGGCTAAAAATATGTCCCCAAGGGTAGTTTGACCCCCTGAACACGTATATGACACTCATTTTGCGCAAAATCGGGAATTTTGAGCGTTACGGACCCTTATGTGTCCAAAAAAGTCAGATCACCAAATTCGCTAAAAATTCGTAAACAAATTCATTTTGACGTGCTGTAAACGAAAATCATAGTAATTTGGTATAAACAGACATATCTGAAAATGAAAAAGTGAAGGCAAAAACAAATACAAAGTTTCGGCAACGCCGGGACCCGAACCACCAACCCATGCACTTCGACCGTTTGAAGCCCATCGTCGTATCCAGTAGGCCATCCGTTCCCTGCATCGCACCAACATTGGGGAACCGTTGTGAAATTGCTGCACACTTTTAGTACATGGTGGAGGTAAGATCTTATTTTTCCCGTATTTGACTTTGTTTTGGATGTGAAATGGAAGAACACCTTTGTATCTGCACATGTTCAAGGTTACAAGGAGTACGCGTTACAATAAGTAGGTTAAAATCGCCTTTTTTAGAAAAAATTTTTTTACTCCTTTTTTGGCATTCGTAGGGTCGCTCAGCAAAAATGGAAGTTATATGTTTCATGTAGGTACCCCCATATATTGGAAAAAAACCGCTCCTCAAAAGCGCGTCATGACCTGAAAGACCTCCCTTCTTAGGGCAACCATGTAAGTGGAAACCGTGCCCCACTTCCATCACCACCTACAGGAACATTATGAATGCAGCACTGCTAATGCATGAATTCCTACGAGAACATTTTTATTTGAAACACCGGGAAAACTAAACTGCTAAGTTAAGATTTCTATGAAACTTCGCTGTGTAGTAGCACGACATAGATATGTAAATCATTAACCCATCATTAAATCATTAATCAAATCAGAAAACTCTGTAAATTATTAAATCATTGAGTAATCTTATTGGAGCAGCAGACCTCTGGAGCCAAATTGTTGTAAAGGTACATGTAGTTTTTCGACATTGATTCGATAACAGCATCGAGGTAGGCACGACGTTGAGGCACCTTAAGATTTTCAGTTACTCATACGATCTGATAATTGGAAATTTGCAACCTCTACGAGCAAATATGAATCAATTCTATATATGACTGATCATGATTTAGCAAGTTGCTCACTTGTAACTTGTAGAACTCAATCATCCGACGCGGTGGACGAGCGATAGGATGATTCGATACGAAATTTCTTTTCAAGCTGATTCTGTCCGATAAGAAGTCCCCTGTAGGTGGAGGAGGGGCTGCAAATAATGTTAGGGTCACATAGAAGAAAGTAGCTCGTAATTCTAAGATAATGACGCTTTGATAATTAAAGGTTTCCATACAGACTTTGCTACTTCACGCATTTTACTCGATGAACTAGCGCGTTATATCTAGTTGTAAAATGACTAATACTGAAAATATTCGTCACGTACTTGGATCTGGAACTGGTGCTGGTACAGCGATCTCCTTTTTACCGAATAGGTCACTGAATATAACAAGAAGGCTGACAAATAACAATGCTGCTAACACTACATTTAGTAATCTTGCCGATACCCTCATCTAAAAACGATATTGTGAATATGAAAATATGAAGAAAAAATCCATCGAATACTGAACGAAACTATGTGTGGTCGCCATAAGCAAACTACTCTACAACATTGGTCTTTATCGTTAGAATCAACATGTGCGCAATTAGAGAATATGCGTTCTATGTGCTTATCTTGACCCCATCTGATGAAAAACAAGAATAAACGTAGAGGATGTAACGGTCTCGATCCATATTAATACTTTTGAAGGCAGCACGAGCGACAATTAATGTGTGCAGAGAGGGCGAAGGGGGATGACTGTGAAGTAAAGAGGGGGTCTAAAGTTTAGAGAAGACAAGCGAGTTGTCATTTGAGTGCGTTTCACTGCTGCGTATCCCAGATCCACGTGGCTCCGATCGATACTCAGTGCTACAGGGAGCACCAGCACACACTGATGGCGCTTGTATCTATTTCTTTCCTCTTACGGTGCTACACAGGGCTAGGTTGCGGCATCAGCGCTTGCGTCAAGGCGCAAAAAGCTGCCTGAATTGGAGACGATCCGTCAAAAGACCCATAACAGTGTCAAAAATGGAAAAATTAACCAGCTCTGTATATCGACGGTGCAACCCAATGCTCACCGTGGAGCATCTGATTTGTACAGTTCGGATGTGAGTCATGAGAAAAACGACTCTTTTTTTTGCTTCCTTCTCCCTGTATAATGGAACTGCTTTAATTTTCCCCTTTGTGGACATTAAACTCAATTCATGGAGAATATCTGACGGCGGCGTATAGCTGACCTCTAATCCTCGCACCTAGTTATTACTTCTTCGCACATGAGGTGTGGGCTGTTTACACAGGGTGCGAAGTCGGTCATTCGTACCAATGCGTACACACCCATCACAGTGCATTGTCCCCTCTGGTTCATTTTTGGAATGAACCGAATCACGACCGCCAGGAGAGATTTTCGCGCAAACAATTGCGATTCTCGTGCCAACACCTTAACCCTGACTTCGAAGTTGTCTCCGTTATGATTTTGAACGTGGGCTTCCAAAGCAGTTGATCTTACCATTGTGTGCTCCTTTATTCTCACGTCCAGGGGCCTTGCTGTTGTGCACTCATCCCCACAGTTGTTGTAAGTAATTGAATAATTTACACCTGAGATGATGTAGGCACCTTCCCTCTTGTTGGACATGCTACACCGTTGGGGGTCATACACAATTGATCGTAGAAACGATTACGCACAAGACAATGCTTCAAACTGGTGGGTTCTTGCATGAGGTGCCCAAAAACGGAACATACCTTTTTGTAGAGCAGATGAATCTCTTTCGGGCGATTCGTATTATGCTGCACAATATTTTGACTTCATAGAAAAATTTTCGCTTGTAAAAAGGCGACGTTTCCCGCGGAACGATCCGATACTAGACAATACGACTTGGAAACATGGCATCGCCCGCTCTTTCAGTTGACACTGCTCCACCGCAAACTATGACATTCGCGAGAACATATGAGCATTCTCTATAACCTTTCTTACAATAAAGGCGTCTACCTTCTGTTCTGTTTCTGCTCCATTAACCCCTTTCATTTATCATAGCACCACTGAACCATCGTTTTACGGTAGGAAGAGGTAAGTCAGCTTCTTCAGTTTCTCGCGCCCACAACAGATGTCGTGAAATTCAACCACAAACTCAACTGTGCGAGTTTCAGTTGCGCCGATGCTAGTTTGAGGCTGGTTCATGGAATGATGAACGAATTGTTAGAGATCCGCGCGGTATGCGTCATATAATTCAACTAGCTCATCTCAGAGTTGAGCGATTTCGTGCTGTGTCATATCTGTGAAGCATGTTAGAATTTCCCTGATTTTCCTATGGTAATCTACAGTAGTAATTAATGTTCCCATAACCGGTGCTCAGCCTGGTCTGAGTCACTCAGCTGACTAGCTTCTCATCCAGTGTGAGTCATTACCCAATCGATACTCATTTGAAGCCGATAGCATAGATGAATTTCGATAGTTTTTCGAACTACCAACAATAGTCTGTTATTAATTGAAGAGGTGCAACCTTTGCGTTAGAAGATATCCTTATTGACATTACACGAACTAAGTTCCTAAAATCATGTGAAGAAAACAGATTTATTTCCCATGAAGCGGAACGCGATATTAAGCGAAGTGTTCAACTTCGTTGTGATCGCTTGTCATAGTAGAGAGTCGTAGAAGAACAGTCACAGTAGAGTAGATAGCAAACAGTCATAGTAGATCTTGCGCGGGAAATTATCAAAATGGAAGTCATTCCAAAGCTAACTTTGCACTCCTGGTCCTAGAAGCTGTCGTTCGAGTGTATCATTGTTTCCAAACATCCAATGCTCCGCTGTGCCTGAAACATGTTGCATGTCCCTTCAAAATCATATCCTAAGAAAAGTGAAGATGGAACAAATCAAGCTCGAGATAGGAAATACATCGAGTAAACATAATAAACGCATAAATATAAAAAATACACCAAATTAGTGCAGGCACGTAACACATTGACCATAAAAATGTGGAAAGAGGCAAAAAACGACTACCTTATTCATCTCGCAAATCAGCCTGATATCTTTTTCAAGGTCTTACACTTATCAGCGAGATGTCTGCACCCATCGTCATCTGCAACAAAGGAGTAAATATGAATCGTACTAGACGCCATTTGAAAAGGGTAGGATGCATGAATCCTTGGACAGAAAACAGTTCCATCGAATGCCGGAGGCAAGATAAGAACATTATAGCGGAAAAGTTACTTACCCCTCCGGAGTTTGACGTTGCTCAAGCTCTGTAGCTACACCAGGAAGGGCAGTAAAGCTTTCCTTTGTATCGAACTAGATATTCGAGAACCACCCACTTACGAAGTGACTCCACTGGATGAGACATTTATTAAGACGTGTGAAACATCCTTGAGCAACAATGTCGCTTGCATAGCACTGGATCAGCCAATATGATGTACACCCATTCGCTTCACGGTATGGATTCAAAACCCACGAATTTCGATTGATTCCATTCTATTAAAACTTCCTCCTAG
The DNA here is from genome assembly GCA_963978905.1 of Trichostrongylus colubriformis. Taxonomy (NCBI): domain Eukaryota; kingdom Metazoa; phylum Nematoda; class Chromadorea; order Rhabditida; family Trichostrongylidae; genus Trichostrongylus; species Trichostrongylus colubriformis. The sequence continues at coordinate 27,732,644 of OZ022261.1, read as the reverse complement.
GCAAAAAAGCTATGACAAAGCATTTTCGAATTTGCTCCATCGGGAATCTATGCAGCAGTTAACTGTGTTTTACAGAAAATGTGTCAAGTCGCTCTAGTGCCAGTGGAAAGTACTGATGCCCACTGAGACCACAGATTGAGCAGTGTCGGCTGTTTAAATAACTTGTTGAAATGTGAGGTGATACAAGACATGTAAGAAGCTTAAAAAAGAAAATATTTCCGCACTGCCCTTCATTGCTGGAAACACTTGTCGGCAAGGAACCGGACTGACTTGTCCCAATGTGAGCCGTCCAAACAGTCTCTTGTGTTGCCACATTCTCAGAATACAGTATCTAAGAAGTGAAATAATGGAGAGCCTGAAATGTATTTCGCTAGACAACGTCGAACCTGTTTATACCACTAGGTGCAAGACAACTAACATAGGTTGTACCTTACGGCAAGGGTGCCTCTAGCGAAATTTGGGACCTGAACTGTTGCCTCAACCAATCTGCGAAGCATCTAGTTTCTACAAGTATATGCTGCATTGCTCCGCACGAGAATATCCTAAAAAAATCGGCTGATCTCACCTTGCACCATCCCGCTCTCCTCTAAGAGTTGAGTGTTCCCCCTTGGATAATCCCGCTCTCTCTTAAGAGTCGAAACCCTCAATGAACTATCATGCAACTATTCAAATGGCTTTTCTTGACTATTAACTCGTTTTTCCATAGTTGATATTCCGCTGACGTTATTGCCTACATATGTCGTTTGTTATCAACCTCGAGAGATCACAGACAGAGTGCACCTTCACTGTGCCACGATGCTTATTGACCTACCGCGCTCACTGAAACTTGAATTCATTGGAGTGAGCTCAGCTCCGCGTGACATCTACCTAGGAGACTGTTGTCATTCTTGTCAAAACGGTTTCGTGTGCTCGCCTCTATAATAACACAGTAGAAGTAAGAACAAAACATACATCATCTTGAAAGTTCGCGATAAGGCACATGAACTATCCGCCTCGGACAATCCTGCTATCTCTTGAGAGTTCTTGAGACTATAAGAGGGAAGTGTATGAGTAGCATGTTCACCTTGTCTGCCATTCCTTTTTTAGAGCGTGGGAAATTGATTACCCTGCGAACTGATCGATGCGTGTAGCATCCAGTATGTCGGCATCTATAGAGATGTATGACATCCTTCTCACGTAGGGAACTGAACAATTTGTTTTTGTTTAAGTGCAGTTTCATGGGGTAGCTGCAATTACAACAACGGATCTCGTCCGCAAGTTTACCGATTAGTCCGCTCAAAGATACAGAAAACCTAAAGTAGAAACACCAGCTGAAACGAGAAACGTCCAGCTTAAATCATTTGTCCGACTCACTACGCTCACTAAAATTTGAATTCATTGGAGTGAGCTCAGCACCGCGTGGCATCTTCGTCGGGAGACTGTTGTTATTCTGTCAAAACACTTTCATGTGCTCACCGCTACAATAATATGGAAAACGAATGCACAGTTTAAGAAAAAGAACAAAAATTTCATCATTTTTGAAGTTCGTGATAAGGCACATGAGCTATCGAGCAGAATAGGCCAATCTTAATCTGAACTGGTGACAATCTCTTGAGTTCCAAGGCACTTCAATCCAAAGCATAAGGCTTTCTACGAACTTTGGCGGTCAAAATGAAGCTCGTCAAAGGGTGAATGGGACATGAAGATGTAACAAAGTGTAAGGGGTGGGCTTGGACGCTCGAAATGGGCCACCGCGAGCGAAAAGTGTCTTGGTAGTTTCCTTGTGAATTTCCCGACAGACCTTGAACAGAAATACTCGATGAAAAAATGAGTCATCGAAGGATGTCACTCAAAGGGATTGCACCATTTTTCCTACTGAGTTGCAGTTACTATGTTAGCCGTGTTATTGTGTTAGTAGAAATGAGTAGTTCTATAGATGTTGTTAAGCGCTATCAGAGAACCAACAAACCTCATTAAACCGTGATGCAGTTCAAAACATGGTGCACCGGCCGAATTGAGAACCAGGACGCAATGGAGAAATCAAATAAAATAAACACATCCCGAATAAATTACATCTCTTCCCAAGGTGGGAGAGCACCAAATCGATCGCAGGGAAAGTAAGCACAAAAATCAATGAAATAATGAGAATTGAAATTTAATGAGAGCAAAGGTCCGACAAATAAAAATTAACGCTAATAAGGAGCCACGGTAATCAGAACACCAGTCAGATAAGGAACCCAGGATACGATCCTGATACTGATAAAACACAGAAATAAGTAAAATGTTGATCGTGGAACCTTGAGCTCAGTCGGCTGAGGACACATCGTGTTGATTCATCACTAGCATTTCAATACCACTCTCTTGGTCTTCCGTCGACACGCTACTCCCTCAATAGACACTATCAATATTTAAAATACCACAGAATATTCACGTTTATTTGGCATTTCACCACTCTATACTGCTCCAAGCAAAACTAAGCACAACACAAAACAAAAGCCCACTACGTTTGAATATCGCCTCTGGCAAATCGTTCCACAATATCAAAAACTTGCGACAAGCTCTACACTTTCATATTCTTGCGCAAAGGTTAAGAACGAGCGTAGAAATCTTGAAAGAGTCTTCGTAGCGAAAACCGACCCGTACCAAACGAAGCAATACGTAGACAATTAATGAGATGAAAAATTTCCTGTGATAGGGAGAGAAACTATTCAATAGATGGCCAGTAGTAGACCTGTTGAATGCATCAGTCGCACATCAAAGATCTACGCGATCGACCGCGGGAGCGATACAGTAGCCGGAGTAAAAAACACTTCACGCTGTGGCAATACAATGCGCTTTCTCACAGGCCTGACCATCCTGCTCGATGAACGATCAAACCGCTGATCAAAGCCACTTGGACGCAACAGAAACCACTGTCATTTCATACTCATCAATATTTGAATCCCAATCCTAGTTTATGAGAGCCACATAAGTTTGTCACATAAGTTCCCATGTCTGGTCATCACGGGTGGGGGGGGGGGGGGGAGGTTTGCAAGGGTCAGCAATGATCCTAGGGTGGATGATAAGCAGAACGTGTCTCATGCAATCGACAATGATTACTGATCCTGTGGAGGTTTTGTAGATGTTGAAAGGGGTAGGGTCATACATCTGTGTTCGTAGAGGGGTCGTCCTAAAAGGCCATTTTCCTCGGCACCTGGGTGTACCCTGTTTGTTGTGCCCCCGCTCTCATCGTAGGACTATACATAAGGGTGTATGCAATTAGAACAGGGGGTGTATACACATTGGTACGAATGACCTACTTCGCACCTCATGTGCGAATACATCGCAATTCATGCGCAAAGAAAAATTTAGTTAGGTGCTAGAATTCAGAAGTCAGCTGAATGCGGCCTAACCCCATAATGAGCGTTATGTTTTCGAAGGAGAACCTCAAGGCAGTTTTATCATAGTACCAATCAAAATACTTATTACATCTAAGTGAAATGTACAAAACCTGTCATAAGAGGAAGAGCTGGAGTCGGATCTGGTTTGGCATTGTAGATAACTAAACAAGGAAAAACCTGGGATGAGGCAGGAGCGCCATAATGGGATGCAGGAGGAAACGCTTGAGAGTGGGCTACGGACATTCTGTAACATTTTAGCGAGCAGCATCTATTAGGATCTATAATAAATGCCATTGTATAGTCAGCTTGGTTAACATTTGAACCAATCTTATTTTACCTAAAGTTCTATTTTTTTAATTTGTAATACTGTAACTTCCAAGTGCCAGATCTCGAAAATCACCACCATTCACCAGTATTGAGATCACCACCATTCACCAATATTTAACTGGGCACGGTGGTCATATTACCCTTTTGTAGACATTACACTCAATATGGAGTTAAGCGGTGTTTAGATGACCTCTGAGCTCTGACATCAAGTTAATTACTACTTCGCCCATGAGGTGCGAGTCTTTGCACATGGGAGGCAAAGCGGGTCATTTCTACCAAAGTGTACACACCCAATGGAGCAAAATATTCCTAAAATGTTCCTCGATAAGCAGAGGCGAGCTATGACTACCTACTTTCATCTTGCGAGATCTATTCTCATTATCGTGTGCTCTTTCATTCTTATACTTAGGGTTCCCGAACAACACAATACAACAGACTCACCAAAGGCTCCCCCACCTGTGGAGAGCCTGAGCCCACAACCACACTAAGTACAGACCATTTCCCAAAGCCTGGCAGGGCGAGGCCTACGAACTTAGATGAACGTGTATTGATCTCTCCCACCCCGCCACACACTCTCACTCTCGCCACACACCACAGTCCGTAGGCCACGCCCTGCGAGGCGTCGGGAAATGGACTGTAGTTCTCTTGTGTAAAAGCAGATGAATTCTCAGGATAGAACACGTAACGTCAAAGTCGTTCCCATTGTGCTCCTCAATCTTGTGCTTGTCAGGTGGAGCAGTGATTGATCACGCCTATTCCCAGCTAAGTGTTATCTTACGAGAATAGCTGATGCCCTTCTTGGTTCCCCAAAATACGAGTTATGGCAAGCCCTACATTCGAGCTGAAAAACAGCTCCTATCTAGTTTCTCACAATCTTCTGGTTTACGGTAATGGCAAGTTATGCAATTTGGAGTTGTACACCGATTATCGTGTAGTCTGTTGCGGATACCTTATCGTTTTACTCGCTAGTAGAAATATTCATTAACACAACATCATCTGGTAACTGTACTCTCACAATAGTGCTATGTATAGCGGCGATGACTTTTTCTGAGATAAACGGAGGGCATAAAGAAAGCTTTCCCTGACGTGCCAAGTGCCTTTGTGGGCTAGCATAAGAGGTTGTTAGACGTATTGGCACGGCATAGCTATCATCAGCAGCTGTGTGTGCGGCCGAACGTTTCCATTCGTGGGTGAGTACCGTTACGCCCAGAAACCACGTTACGGCGTCGCACTCGCGGCGCCATCAGTACGACTTGCCGCAGTCGGTTAGAATTTCGCTCAGCATGCTATGGGCTGGTATTACGAGAGACCTTCAAAGACTATAGGTGGGAAGCTTGGAAGTTCGTCTATGTTGCAGTTGTTGCTGGCTCATCAGACAACAAACAACTCGCACCGGCCGCGGGCGGTCGTGCGATTTTCAGACGTGACGGCACACACCCCCACTCGCGCCGTTCTTCAACGCAGTACACATACTGGATGCTGTAGCGAGCATGCTCCTAACGATAGCACGTTTCACTGCAGCAGGATGAGAAGAGGTAGCATGGATCAAGATGTTCCCACAGCTACTTGCAGTACCACTTTACGCTAACAGTGCCATCATGCAACTTGACCTGCGTGTTACAATATGGTAAATAACCGCGTAATGGAAAATCCCGTGAAGGCTTGCTATACGGCGGCTGCTCACTTAACAACCGGAAGCACTCATCAACTTCGGATTGTGTTGATGTTACGATGAAGCAGTCATGAAGCACAACGGGATCGTTTTTGATGCTAAATATTCCATCCTGGGATTAGGACCAAAAACTCATCAAGAAAAGCTTTGGAATCATTCCGGATTTCTGCTAAAATCCTAGTTAATAACCGCAGTGAATGTTTGGCAGTTACAGATACTTCTTGTCTTTTGCATACTAAATGTGAGCTATAGTATGGGCGTCGTGCATGGCTTATGTCATGTCCGTTTGAGACTCAATAAGGCCGCGGTCATACTTTACGTGTCTGCGTCAATTGACGCAGGCACGTAAAGTATGACAGCGGCCATTCATTCACTCTACAAAGGCCATTAACTGTAGTTGCAGGCTGAGGCTCTCTATGAGTGGTGAAACCTTCTGTGGGTCTGTTGCCTCACTTTATACGAGAGCCTTCTCAAAATGATGCCGGTAACGCTGGATAGATGAAGGCCCTTGTTCGAGTACTTTACAAATCAAGTGCTTCGAGCCATCTTCGGGTTTCTGAAGAAGATGTAATGGTAGACACGTTAGACCAAGAGTGGAGGTTCCATTAAAAAAACTAGTTGTCAAAGCAAGAACATCATCAATACCAAATAATTTAAAAACCAATGAAAATTCGGAAAATAATGGGAAGATTTAGTTCAACTCTTCTTGCATATGATCTTCAATGAGAAGCCTTGATCTATCATTCATTCGAGACACATGCAATATTGGCGTGAAGGAACGTTGATCTAATATTGTTATTAGTAGGGGAACGTGAGCAGAGTGTCGCCCACTCCCCTTCGCAGGCCCGAGGCGGACCGAAAACGCTCGGCTATACCAGCAATGGCGGTTCAGCTAGTCCTCTCTCTCGGGCAACACTTCATGTTCCTTCAAATCTAAATTGATTCAATTTTCTCAACCATCAGTTGTTCACTGTGCCTTTAACGATAGGGCAAATTGCCAACGAGCGCTAAAATATGGCAAACAAGTAACAGTAACAAGGATTAGCTATGGAATGAGTGATATGGTACATAATAAGATACGAAACAGCATGGGTGATATCGATAACATAACATATAACCATGAAGGGACAAGAGTTTTTTTGAAGAAAGCTGCAGAAACTTTATTGCAGCGGATTGGGTACACTGTAAATGACAGATGCGTCGTTTTACTCGTCTTCCGTTCTGAACTTTTTTTCATTCTCTAGTTTAGTAGAGGAATGTGTTTGGTATTGCCATCTAAAACCCTGAGGCAAGATGTCGTACAAATGGTGACTGATGTTTCCTCTTTATAATTCAAGGCCACTTTTCTAATTCGCATAAATTCTTTCTTAATCATTTCCTTATTAGATACTTCTGTGACGGCCGAAGAATACTACTCGTTCCAGTATCCTCAATGAGCACACATGAACATAAGCATATCAAGGCAATTTCCATTCTTCGTGACACCTCGATTAGTCTGTCATTTCTGGTCGGCAATCCATGACGAAACACCGAGGGTGTGCACGTTAATGCCGCTGCAAATTGCTATTGCTAAGCTCTCCTCTTGCGATTCCGTTTACGCCTCCCACACCGAAATCACAACCATTTCATCTTAAAAACATTTTCTTCGAAGCAAGCTACGCTCCTCGGAATGGGACAAATTATAAATTAATCTTTGGTTTCTCCATTTTTCGATTATAATATGACAATAACTTGCACACCGATTCTTACTGAAAAGCATGGTTTGCTTGGAAGATCACTGTCAGAGATGACCGACGAAATCATAGAAGTCAAGTCCTTCTATAAAGTGCGCCAACCATTTCAATAATGAGAAGACTTTCACACGTGAAAAGTTCCATTGCATAAGGGAACATAGAAAGTAATGCATCAGATACCTTAGCTTGTCGCCATAGCGAGAAGAGCGAAAGTTTGTTCTTTCTCCAATAAAATGTTCAAAAAATGACGGATTGTATTTAAGTCCCCGCTGGACAAGTGTCACAATTGCTCCCGGCGCAAAAATATGTGTCTGAGCGCTTCATTTCTTTGAGACCTAATGCATCGTACTCATCGATAGATACCAATTTCCATACTACAACGTGTCACTATTCATGTGGCCGTTCCAATGCTTTGGGAAGTCCACAATTAAGCTGGTCGACTCAACGTTACGTGTTTTTTGTAAATCATATGCGAAGCTTGCAGAATTCGCATATGGTTCGCAATGACCATATAAAGCATATTCATATGGAGAAACAGTGCTTCAGTGTTCCACACATTGTGCTAGTAATATTCCTCGCGATCCTGTTCACATCATCACCTCATCTCAACACTACATATTTGTTCTTCTTCCCCCCCCCATCGTACTCATTCCTTATTTCTGATCTCTCAAAAACCCTCCTGCCCTCCTACTTACCTTGGAACGATATTTTACTGCTATCCCTCCGTATACTTTCTGCACTCAAATGTCAACTCAACGACCGTTTGCAAAGGGTGTGTAGCAACATGTCAAATTTTCGCGCCGCTGCCCGCGGCGAGCGGCTCCGCTGATCTCTTCGCGTGTTTGTGCGTACATTGTGTACAGTCCCTTTGAGTTTCACGCCCGAATCAACTATTTCTTGATTAGGATTGTCTTCATGAAATGTTGTCGTTCCTTTACTTTTTATGTTACTATTTTGTCTTTCGGGGCTCAAAAGTTATTGATTGCAGATGACGATGAAATAAACAGCTATTTCTACAAAGGACCTCCATGGTACTAGCCCCTTGCGTCCTGAGCGGAACTCCAACCGACCGCGGCAAGTCGTGCCGATGGCGCCGCTAGTGCGACGCCGCAAAGCAAAATTCGACATAAGGCTACACACCCCTTACTAGCATGACCCAGTATTGTATCCTGGGACAATACCTCTGCCCCGGCTGTAGACACCGTCCATCACTTCTTGATTGGTGAGCTACAATAACACCATGTGATAGTCTGGGGCGAGAAAAACGCTGAGTTAAATATGATATGATTCCCGTAAGTCACCGTATAAGTAACTGTATTTGAAAAAGACTGCGATTCAGAATTGATGTCGCATACGGCTTATGCTAGAAAAACGATGTTATCCCTTCTCGAAACAAGGCTGAGCGCTGACCAAGGAAGTCTAGGGCAAGATTTTCTACTAAAGAGCCCGATTTTATTCGTAAATTTTCCATCTTGAATGCGAAGAATTTTAATAAGCTGTTGAGATGGACCGAAAAGAGCTGCATCAAAAATCGGACTCTGATGTCATGAAACGGGAACTCTCTTCTGTTTGCTCTCTTTTCTGTTCTTTACTGTTTGTGTTCTTTTAGTTGCCATTTTCTACCCTTTCGACGCCTCAAGGCATCTCACGCACATGAAATTATCTGTTTTGTCAAACCTTGCACCCTACTCAGTAACTAAATGAGCATTTGATGTGCTTCCCCGTAAAATAACAAATAAGGGATAAATAGCTGGCTAGCTTTGGAGCGTCTAGCTATGTCAATGTTAATTGAATTCTTAGGAAAAAATCCGTTAAGCAAGCGATGCGACCATTCTTTCTCAATTTCCTAGGGAAATCTTCTAATGCTAACCTCCAAGTACGGAAATCTCCAAATGCGTGATTGTGAAAATCCCGATGTCCGGGAAATTTGCCACATGGTGAGCATAATCCCCACCGCTAAGTCAGTAGGTAGCCCCGATTATGTGTTGTACCTCAAATTCATGGGACCTAAAACGTAAGGCCTCCAGAGTTCGATTGATCATTATAGACGTTCAGTGTTGTGGCTTTATGCAAATACAAATATGCACTTCCTTTACTACCTGACGTTTCTGGGTTTCTACACCTCACGCAGTCCTGTCGATTCTTCTGTGAAGGGGTACCTCTGAAACCAATATTAGCGCAGAACCGGCCACAACTGTGCGACAAGAAGTATTTCCTCTGAACGATGACATTATGAGGTACAATGTACTTAATGGGGCATGGTTTAATCTAATAACTTGTCCAGTCAGGATCAGTGGCTTTATCTCCTTTTCACGGTTAAGCCATAGCGACGATTCCTGTGTGAAACATTGATGAATGTTGCGTCAGCTTTTAAAGACACTGGAAGGGGGTAATTCCCACGGTAAAACAGACATAGTTCGGACGAGTTTAAGGTGCCGCCATGCACAAACTCGCCAATTTGACGCCTTGGCATGGTGCCAAGAGGAGATGTTCCTATTATGAATTTGTTTTCCTTTTATTTTTTCCTTTGTTATTTCTTATATTGTTTCTAAATGTACTTACATGAATGCTAGTGTAGTAGGGAATGGCCACTCCACTGCTCTGGGAGTCAGATGCTACAACTAACGGTAGTCCGCGGCCCGTCTCCTACAGCGGACAACTCGGAAAGTCAGTGTGTTGACGCGAATACACATCGCAGCGTCGCGCTTTTGAATCCGGGTTTTTTCAACGATTATCGCTTCTAACCTTCAGTGTTCGTTACAAAATGGTAATTTCTTTGCATCTTCCTCTTGTTTCGGACCCCTTCCAGTTTCTTTAAACAGGGCACAGCTATCGCAAAGGAGTCGTTTGGTACACCCGCAGAACGCTGCATAATTTGAATAAGCTGACATTAAAATTCACAGTGTCACATGTAACCTGATACAGTGGAAGTTATTCTTGAACATCCTGCAAAACCTGCACGAAGTTACGAAAACATGTCAATGGTTTCATAGTTGGGCTTTGGACTCGCGAACTCGAAATGCAGTTCCATGAATAATGCGAAGGAGTTTCGATTACATTCATTTCTCAACTGTGATGCCACCTCCCCTCCGGATAACACTGGTTGCAACGCTAAGCATCACTCACTAAAAAGGCTAGTTTTATGGCTTATCCCTATTGGAGAAAGCCACTATAAGGGGTTATTGGTACACCACCGCTGCAAGGGGCGGAAGGCGACACACCTCTAAGTCTCTTCCACCAATAGCAACTCGTCCCACTTCCGTCTCTCCCCTACCTTTCGGCGAATGCGGAGTGTGCCTCATAGCATCATTGGATAAAATACGAGTAACGATAAGGCAGTATTTTTTCGGTTGGTCCCCTTACAGTTGGTCCCCGCAAGTCAGTGATCAAGTTGCATTTACCTGCGACCGCGCTTCGGAATTGGACCAGCATCCGTGGCACAATCTGAACAGAATTTGATTAATATCGAGGACTTCATCTTGCATATTCATTCGTTTAATTTTTAAAATCGTGTTACTGAAGCCTTTGAGCATTATAGCAGGCAGCGTGTATGTGTCGAAAAAAGGCACTAATGTTGCACTTTCACGAATTCGCCTTCTTTAGCAGTTTGACAAATTCTCACAATTTTTGCTTCTCACCTTGGGACTTACTCTCGGCGCAAAATTTCTAGAATTTGATGACTTCAGACCAGTAGTAGTTCGCCAAGTCACGAAAAGCCTCATAGGAGAAGTTCCATGTTTACCTGCAAGGAATATAGGTCCCGCTCAATCCTGAGAAACTAAGGAAAACTTGAAATAGTTTCTTTTTGGGAAATGCAATCAAAAATCACAATCTCTTATGGCGACGGCGATCTTCACTGTTGAGAGCTTTTTTCCGCACTGTATCGCAGAAGAAGCCAATGCGACATTGTGTCAGGCATTATTTTCTCAGCGCGCCCAGGGATAACGCCGCGTGAGCAACCTCGCTAAGCCGCACCGGCTCCTCCTGCGCTTACAGTGCTAAACAAGTAACTGTTTAGCCATACATGTTTCAAGGATTGCCATTCGCTAGTATTTCAAATGCTAAACGGTAATAGCGCTTCCGCACAATTTTCGCGCCACCTTTATTTATACAATTTTCAAATTCCTGCCTATCAAATTTTGAAATATTCTCATGAGAGGGACTCGCCAAGTTACTGACAAGTATTAGCAGAGTTGTGAGCGCATGGCTGGATGCGCGTTCGTAGGAGGAATTGTGCTAAACCAAATCGGACCATCTGCTTGACAGTCAACCACTATTAGTGTTCTGGAACGAAAAATTTAAAATAGGTTTAGCAACCTATACAAAGGGCGGTTCCACGCTATACGTCATCTAGCCTCTACCTTACATGAAGCATGTCAATCTCCCGCTTCAATCCGATAGTATAGAGGCTCAGACAGGGATCACTGCCCACCGTCCAAAGTATTAAGCCCCTCTGAAAATAAGCACAAAACATTCTGAAATCACTTTGGTGGAAGCAGCTAACGTCAACGGCCATCTTACGGCGTACATATAAGCTTCCAATATCTAGTCATAAAGTGATATCATTGAAATAAGCCCAATCCGCTAATTTTTCAGCATAGCAGCAGATTCCATGAACACCCTCCTTAATATTCTTTATGAGCATAAACATGAGCTTGTTTGAATAATATCTCTGTTCGTCTAATACCCTAATAAATCAAGGATCAAGCAGGTATTTTTTCCGTTGCTCTACTCTCTCGAAATTGAGTCCGTTCTTCCATCGGAAGGTATCGCCTTTATGACTGTTTTAGGTGAACGGTATACCGCGTGTGTACCCTTATGTCAGGATTTTGCACTATGGCATATCGCAAGCGAAGCAATGCGGACGAGTTGAAGGCGTCATATTGTTGGGTCCCGAAGCGATTACGAGTCAACGGCGTATCGCGCCCCTACCATTGCCTTGTAATCGTCCTAAGACCCAACTACCGCGACGCGCATAGCTGGCAAACACTGCGTAGCATGCCGCTCGTCGTCGTGCGAAACCCTGACATAAGGGTACAAACCCCGATATACCGAAGCATTTTTCATATATCGACGAGATTTTTCTTACAACGCATTTTCCTATGCTCTGAAATGTCGTGACAACTGTAACTTTTAATTTAAGAGATCATAACTTGGCTCTGACTGCTTCTTTTTTTCGTGAATTAGGCACCATTCGATTCGCCACACTTTTAATGTGATGATTATTTGCATATCCCATGTTGACGTAACCCCTTGCAGTGCTCTAATTGCCTTCGTTACGATTCGTCTAAACTGGAACTCGTAAAGTGAATTCTTCCGAAAAAAGGCCTTTTTTGAAGCAGTTTAAAAATTTCCTTCAAATTTCGAAAAGCTTGTGGAATTCTAAGGGAAGCCATATTCAGGAAGAGCTACTTTTCATCTATCTAGCGAATACAATATGCAAACTGATCTCGGTTTGCGCGCCTTGAAACTTGGATTGAATTTGTGAACGCGCAAAATTGGTCACAATTTTTCTTACAATCTAATAACTACCAAATTATACATGGGGCTACAAGGCGCATATGAAGCATAGTCCTTCCGATCGCTCTTGCTTTCATGCATTGGTACTTTCCGAACTTCTTTTCCAATACAATGCGTTCTCTAACGGGAAAATGATGAACAGCTATTTTTCTCAGGTTGTCGATGGCATCATCAGCACCAACCGTACTATAATATAAGTGAGAGCTCTCAGCGCCCCTCCTATAATACACCTAGAATGACATGCTTTAAAAAATGCTCGGTTAGCGGAATAGGCTAATATCAAGAACTGAGACCTGATGCTTGTGGAATCATCCCAAGGCAATGGAAGCGATAACTTGAGCGTCTGGAAAGCGGAATGCGATGACGATAAAGAATGCGGGCAAAATGTTTATGGAGCAATCGCTGTGGAAAACAACCCCTAAGCTTCTCACAGCACTTGTCGACACACTGGGTTACGCTGTTGCACAAGTGAGAGTGTTACGCAATCCATTAAAATTTTTCTGCCCCCTTCTTAGCAGTTCTTTTCCATCTCCAACGGTTAATTCAATTATCACAACTGCTCTCTTTGAGTAACTGTGTTCGCTACTCACAGCGATTACCATGGTGGTAGCCTTTCGAAATCCGATGATTAGCCAAAATGGATACATCGGCTTGGCCCATAAAATGAGGAGTACAAGTTCCACTATGCCAGATTCTTCCAAGTTAGGCTAGTTTTCCAACTTAAAGGCACCGGGAGGGGGGGCAAGGGCGGAATAACGTTTACAAAAACAATGGCGTCTGAAAACAAACATATGGGTTCGGTAGATACAATGTGTAATGAAACCGGCCTTGAAACACGCGCCATAGGGCGCTATTTGCCCCCAGGGCGCGCTTCCGTCCGAACTGCAAGCTTCCATGGCCGAGCCACGCTTCGTTCATTTTAAAGCTTCTTCGGCCTGATGTAACCTTATTTCTGAATTATTTCCTCTTTAGACTGTTTTCTAGTGACATATTTTACTTGCTTACTTATGGATCTTCTTAATTGTGCATTTCTTTACCTGAAAATCTCAGAAGGGTCAAATAAAGTCGGGGAGGGGGGGGGGGGGAGGGTGACGACGTCGAAGCTCCTTTCCCTTACTAGGCTTAGGCTAAAATTGATATCCCCTCCTCCCACATCAAAAAGCATCTGTCAAAACATAGGTCTCATCTGCTTTAGCCTAACCCTAGGAAGGGAAAGAAGCTTTGACGTGGGTGAAAATTGCGTCTCCCCCCCACCCCCCCCCCCCTCCCGACTTTATTTGACCCGTAAGTACATCTAGAAACAATATAAGAAAGAACAAAGTAAAAACTAAAAGGAAAAAACAAATCTATAATAGAACCATCTTCTTTTGGCACCATGCCAAGGCGTCAAATTGGCGAGTTTGTGCAATGGCGGCCACTCAAACTCGTCCACACTACGTCTGTTCTACAGTAAGCCAAAATTACCCCCTCCTGGTGTCTATAAGTGTCTCAGCATTGCCTCATATCTCCTGAAGAGGATGACGCTGTTTCGGCTAGAATTCCCTGGCAAAGCTCCCAGTCACAGAGCTTCAGTGGAGGTCAGACCTCGCCCAGTTTGTGGATTTGCGCTTAGAAGAAGCCACTTTTGATTCAAATGTGTCAACGGTGCAGCGATTGCGGCAAGGAAATGTCCTCGTCCAGCGCCCTCGATGTTTGATGTACAAAGTGGCGTTTGGGCAACCCTAATCAGTACTCGTGATGACTAAAGCCCACAAGGATCTCTTCGAGTAATCGGAGTAGTATCCATGAGGGTAACGAGTAAATGAGATAAATATCTGTTCGGATTACTCAGAGAATATGATACTACTAAATTCTATGTAAAAATGTTTATTAATCTTCAATATATCTCTGTTTCTCCATGACTGCAGGATTACCCACTTCTTTTTGCGTTTCTTTTGTCTTTTCATTGCGTTTAGAAGTGAGTATTGTGCCTCGTTGGAATCTGACTTGGTGTCCTTCTCTTTGCATTTAATCATTTTTTATCAAACATGCATACGAAGACGAGCTAACAGAGACCGCAATTCGGGCAAGCTTAATCAGGCTGGGGATTTGAGAGATTTTGCAAGTATTAAGGAACTCCACAAAAAACAGCCAAAAAGAAGAAACACTGCTTTCGTGGCTACAATTTTTCGTGGGTAGGACTGTCCGTGAATCTGGAATTCACTTTCCATGAGAATGCCTCCCGTACATAATATAATACTCTTCATGTGTCTGTCCCTCCTTCACCCCGTCCCTCCTTCTCTCTGTCCGTCACGAAATTAGGTATTACATGAAAAACAACTTGTGGAAATGGGGGCAGATTGGGATGTGTAGGGTATGGGACAAGGAGAAAAGAGTACACATGGGGCAAGCTAAGCTCCGCCCACGGTGGGCAGAGCGTATATTGGAATGTTCCGTCTCCGGACCGAAAATTGTTGGTCGGATTCTAAAATGGCCCAGAGGGGGAAAGATGGGCTGAAGTCAAGAGAGATTAAAAGGCACAGCGGGCGGAGCGCGCCCTGAATGTGCGGTGCCTACAATGAAACTTCATAATTCGATCCAAACGCAGCACAAAGAGCAGGAAAAAATCAGTTGAGACGACCACTTCCGAGCTATCTTGAACACATTCAAAGTGAGCGCGGACCTGCCCATAAGAACGGGACGTGTATCAATCTGGTGGTGCTCAATGTACAATTTATTTCGAGAGTGGTTTAGGGAACGAGAAAAAAGTGGAGATGGTCATTAGTAGCTAGTGTTGTAGAAGGAATATAAAGTTCACCGAAGAGCCTTGGCGCTGGTGGGCGGTGCTGAAACAAAAATTCGTGAGCGGGAAAAAGATGAATATTGCGCTGGTGGGCGGTGCGAAATCGGCGGAGGGGGTGGGCTCAAGGTAGCCAGCCATAGGCTAAGGCCGGTCGTTCTTTGATTTTGTATGGTTCTTTTAATAAGGTGTCTCATTCTAAGTCTTGTCTTATCAGTCATGCAATTCTTTCACTTCTTCCCCTGCCCCTCTCGTCATAGGTGTTGGGTTTGTTCGCGTGGTGGATAGAATTATTCCTCATGATCGTCCTGTTAGCAGCCATTCACCGGGGACGGCTTACTCGCTGGTCCAAAGTCTTCTGCATCGAAAATGGTGGCGATGATAATTAAGAAATCAAGAGAATCTATCTCGAATCTGTGCAAATATTGCCTTTCACGTCACTTTAGCCATATAATTCTTCATTATTGCGCTCAGCCACTCTCACCATGGATACTAAGAACCTTTTCAATTCAATAGTATTACTACAACTGAAGCAGTTAATATATGTAGCATGGGATAACGGAAAAGCCATTCAAAACTTTGCAATAATTCTGGCTAGTGAGTTATGACCAGCTGATTCTGCCTCGCACAGGATTTAAACTGTCACTTGAAGACGATGATAGGGGTAATGTGGGTGTTGAGGAATCCCGAAAGGAGTCATTCGGTAAAAAATTACGGGTCCGAAAGGCCTATGTAGAACGAAATCCCCCGCGAAAGGCGCTTCTCTGGGCTCTGGCAGAGGTGGCCTTTTTAGCTACAGCGGCCGCACGCGGCGTTTCTTGGCTCGGTCCGCCTTCCAACGATGAGCATCCCTTATTGGCTGGGGTGGGAGGGTCCAAGGTATGCGGCATGGCTGGAGCGATCGGGGTGCGCTTCCGTAAGCAGAACGACGCATACCCTTTTCTGACCAGCAGATTATTTTTTTCAGTGTTTTTGATTTCTGCTGCTTACTCGTAGAGTTTGCGAGTTTTTCTTTTCTATTCTTCTTTTCTCTTTCATTCATTATCGCTTGTTGTCTTCGCTCGTCCACTGGTAACGATGGATTGCCTTTTGAGATTTTGCATTGTTTCCTCACTGTTTTTGCGCACTGATTATTTGGCTACATGCCAATGGAGAGTCGCCCGGGCTACCCTCCTCTTGACGGAATGGTCGTCCACGTCGAGAATCAGTGTTGGGGAAGGGGTTATTTTTTTCGGGTTTCTCGTCATTTCCTTCCGCTTTTTCTTCACCGTCGTATTACTGATTATCTCGCTCGTCATATTCACTACTTTTTTCACATTTCGTCCGAATTTCCCCTATCACTGCCTTTGTGGGCTCCGGGAGGGGGAAGGAGAAAGTGAGAACTGGGAATACATGTTTCCTGAAAACGAATCTTCCACTCCAGGAGAGTGTTTGTTGCGGAACTCGCACTGAAAAAGCGTAGCTTGGGGCCTTATCGCGATCCCACCACAGCACTGCGTGCCGTTTTGCAGCTCGTCAGCTGGGCGAGTTGCCGGCGAGGGCCGGACAACGTTAGCCTCTGCGCCCGTGTACAGTTTACCGCCGACTAGTGACGCAAAGGGGCGCGAAAGAGAGTGGGGGGAGGGTCTGCGCTCCCATTTCTCGCTATTTTGCCACTTTATTTCGTTCGTTCTCTACTGTTACACTGATTACCACCTCTACTTTCATATTCCACAATCTGCCAAATTTATCCCTCTCTGTGTCTTGGAAAGCGTGATTGGCTTACTTTCTGGGGGCGAATAGGACCTTAGATCACTGCCCGGGCTGCATCTTGATTGCACATGGAGACGGAAACTTGAAATAAAAGAGGGAATGCAATAAAACAGCCATTTCGATGATGAAGGCAGCTTCCATGTTACGAAATCGTTCGTCTGAAGCCATACATGTTTTGACTGGGTGAATGTGGTTAAATTGTGTTTAAGCAGGCACAAAACCGTGAGGGTGCACCGTGCAGCCGCAACAGAGGTGCAGCCTGAGCAGTTAGCTATGAACCTACTCGCCCCAAGTAAGTGAGCCGCCAATCTGATTATCGCGTATGTCTTTAAGCTTTCTGAAAACCTTTAGACTTCACTTTTCTGAAAAGCAACCCTATCAAGTTGCTATAGGCTTTCAGAATTTTTTGCAAAGGTTCACTTGAATAGCTATGCCCTAGTGGCACACCATGCGATAATCAGATTAGTGGCCTACTTTCTTGGGGCGAGTAGATTCTTAGCTAACTGCTCAGGCTGCACCTCTGTTGCGGCTGCACGGTGCAGTCTCACGGTGTTGTGGCTGCTCGAATGCAACCAATCCACGCCCACACAACCAAAACACACCTGGTCTTGGACTAACGAATTCCCAACGTGGAGGCTGCCTTCATCATCGAGATGGCTGTTTCATTGCATTCTTTCTTTTATTGCAAGTTTCCTTTTCCAAATGAGCGCCACGTTGAAATGTTGTTAGTTCAAAGCCAGGTCAGGGTACTCCCAGGTGCCGATGAAAATGGCCGCTTCAATACGCCCCCTCTCTGCGGGGCCCGAAAACGACTCCAACCCCTTGTTGGCCTCTACAGCACCGGTAACAAGTGTATTACTTATTCTTATCTATTGCAAAAGATATTCATCTCACATTTCCTCGCACGGAATCGCTGTGAAACAGCCCTCGCTCCTCATCTCCTTATTAATTTAGATTCTAGTACTTATCGCTGACCCCACAACCCCCTGTCCTGTCAAAATCCCTTGTCGAAGATTCCTCGGTTCCCGTTCTACCCTGGGCCAGGTGTGTCGTGGCTGGGTGGGCGGAGGTGTCTTTAGTTAACTGCTCACCCTGTGCCTTTGTTGCGCCTGCATCGTGCACTCTCACGGTGTTGTGCCTGCTTGAACACGGGTGTGTAGACATATGCCGAATTTTCGCTTTGCGACGTCGCACTCGCGGCGCCATCAGCACAACTTGCTGCGGTTGGCTGGAATTCCGCTCAGGACGCATTGGTCTGGTACCATGAAGCTCCTTTGAGAAACAGCTGTTTATCTTATCATTATCTGAAAGCAATAACTTTTGTGCCTTATAGTAATATAAAAAGTGAAAGAAACGATAGGATTACATGGTAATAATCCTAGTCACGAAATAGTTAATTCGGCGTATAACTCTGAGGGGGGTGCTGTGATGTACGCAATCACACGCGAAGAAATCTGCAGGCAGCTCGCTGCGCGGAAATTCGACATATGTTACACACCCCTTGTACACAACCAAGCCTCGTGCACTCACTCAAATCAAATCTGGCCTAAGCCGAACAATTCCCAACGTGGAGGCTGCCTCCATCATAGAAATGGCTCCTTTATTGCATTCTTCCTTTTATTGCAAGGTTCCTTCTCCACACGAGCGCCAAACTGGATTTGTCAGCCTGAGACTAGGTGTCGTTTAGTTGGGTGGGCATGGCTTGGTTGTGTTCAAGCAGGTCGACATGAGGGTGCGCCGTGCAGCCGCAAGTAAGGTGCAGCCTGAGCAGTTATCTAAGGTCCTACGTGCCTCAAGGAAGTAAGCCACTAACCGGATTATCGCGTGGTGTGCCTTTATGAATGGGTGACGGTTGTGACACACGGTCGGTAAGGTCACTAGGTCACGCGGTGACCACGTCCATTCGCGCGCGGCGGATTGTAATCAGCTTAAGACAGGTGAAAACACGTAGCCAAAGCACCTGCCCTAAAAAAGCTCAGGCAAATCCGAGAGAGCCCAGGCGACGAAGAACACGCCACCACTCGCACAATTCACGAAGCGTCGCCGCGTGCGGTGAGACGATCTCAGG
Organism: Trichostrongylus colubriformis; assembly: GCA_963978905.1. Classification (NCBI taxonomy): domain Eukaryota; kingdom Metazoa; phylum Nematoda; class Chromadorea; order Rhabditida; family Trichostrongylidae; genus Trichostrongylus; species Trichostrongylus colubriformis. The sequence goes on along the minus strand of OZ022261.1, from coordinate 27,713,434 downwards.
CCAATGTCAAAATTCGTGTGTCCTAGCATACACCCTTTAAAAGTCACTAGCTCTCTCAACAAATCACATTCACCATTCGCTGAAGACAGGCATTCACTGGATCCGTCATTGAAGGAAGAACAAGGAAGTCTTTTCGTCACACCTCTGTCTGCAACGGAGCTGGGTGACACGCTTCCAGCAATTGTGCTAGTGATGTCCGAGAAATGCCCTCCTTCCAATATGGAGTGTACTATTAAACGGTAGAGAGTATTCAGATACATTGAATACTACATGTATTGTAACGTCATTAGCCGAACTCAACAGCCCACGCATTTGCCAACGGTAAATCCACGAATGTGAGCTTATTGGGTAACTCTGCAGCCATATAGTTTACTGAAAGTATGCAATACTCTTTTACTGAATTTCCACCCCTTTTTTCCTGCCTGCACTTTTTCGGCGGTTCGCAGATATTTAATTGGCTGTTCCGCAGCATTCATTCTCGCTTGTCTTCACACAACCTTCAGGCCATCATGGGACTCATCATGCGGGTATTATCTCATATGCTTTGGTTGCTAATTACTTGTAATTTGTTTGAATTTCGTTCACTAGCTACTATAGGAGGCCAAAGTGTTGTGGAACCTGAAGTGAAATGTGAAGCATGAAGATCGCGTTACTATCTCGAGTAGCTATTGAATCTAGTCGTTCTTCATGTCTCAGCTGGCGGATCTCGCGATAGAGTCGCTTCGCCCCCTTTATTACCCTTTTTCTTCTCATTTCAAGGACTTGAGTGGGGTCTTGTAAGGAAACCTCGCAGTCGGACGTAGCAACTCCCTATTAAAGACACCGTAAGGGAGTAATTTTGGCTTACGGTAGAACAGACGTAGTGTGGACGAGTTCAAGTGGCCGCCATTGCACAAACTCGCCAATTTGACGCCTTGGCATCATGCCAAAAGAAGATGTTTCCATTATAAAGTTGTTCACTCCTTTTACCTTCTCCTTTGTTCTTTCTTATGTTGATTTTAGATGTACTTACATGAGTGCTAATGTAGTTGGGAATGGCCACTCCACTGCGCTGGGAGTCAGGTGCTACAACTAAAGTTGGCCCGCGGCCGTCTCCTACAGCGGACAACTCGGAAAGTCAGTGCGATGATGCGATTGAGGCGCGAATACACACCGCATTGATGCACTTTTGAATTCGGGTTTTTTTCACCGATTATCGCTTCTAACCTTCTGCGCTCGTTACAAAATGCTCATTTCTTTGTATTTTTCTCTTGCTTCGAACCCCTTTCGGTTCCTTTAAGCTAATATCGTCTGGAAACAGTCGCTTCCCGTGGGGTATAAAGCAAGAAGGGCCGATGGGCCGTCGTGAAGCCTGAAAGAGCAAACCGTGTGCGGCATCTTTGCAATAGGTGTGGTAAGTACCTAAGGTCCACCGTCGCTTGCGCGGCACCGCATAGGCTCTAGTGGATCACATGATTTCAATTAGAGATCTTCTAATAGTAAACAATGGGGTAGAAATGCTGGTGACGCCTCTAAACTCATGCTCCCGGATGTCTTCCAGTGATGTAGTAATTTATATTGAGTTTGACCCTTATTAATCAGTCTCGGAGGAGGATGTGACGCAAAGCATCACAATGGTTACGATGGTAATCATTGGTTGAGAATTGATCCTGCGAGACATATAAGTGACTGCCCCCCTCCCCCCTCACTGCTCCAGATGAGCGGATAGTATACTTCTGGTCGAAGCTACAAGCATAAGTGCTCAACCGATAGGCGACTAATATCTACTCATCCTCAGCAAAAACAGTTATTGATCGATGGGGTGAGAAGAAAATGATAAGTGAGAACGCATGTTCTCTGAAAACAAAACCCCAGTTCGGAAGAGTCTATGTGTGGCGAAACTCGCATTAAAAATCTCGGCGGTGCACTGTCATGATCCTGCAGAAATACGTGTCGCGCCGCTACTCATCCGCCGGGGTGCTGCCGCGAGGGAGGGACATCGTTTGAGACCGGCTGCCTTAGCCCCTCGCCCGTCCGCATCCACCCCTTCGGCTAGCGATGCAGAGGGAACAAGGGAGTAAAAAATAAGGTTTTCAGACTTTTATTTCTCTAGTTTATCGCCGTTTTCTTCGTTCTTTGTCTGCGATTACGCTGCTGGACATCCCTACTTTCGAACTCTTCAATTATTCCACAACCTCCTGAACTTGCTTCTACCGTGGTCTCGAGCAAAATTAACACAAGGATGCACGTGACCAAGTTTCCTTGAGAAATGTGTCTCGAGCTTCTGAGGTCCCTTCAAAAGCACTTTTAATGACACGAAACCTAACCACAGCGGTAAACAACCAGCGGTCTCACGGTAACTTTTTGAAAAAAGATCCATGAAGTTTTTCCCTATCGTTGAACAAACTTCGTGGTTCGTGACGACTGTCCAAAGGCTCACTAACGCGCAGACACTTTGTGAGAATTAGCGGGGTACCACTTTGAGGTAATTTGATTGTGTTTCGGTGCAACTCTCCAAAGATTTCTTCCGACAGAAAGCGATACTTTGTCTATTCCGAGCAACTTTGTGCATCCTACCACAAACTTTTCCCAACTCCTTCTTGTAAAGTCTGCAACATGGAGCGCTAAAGGTAAAGCACACGGGATCAAGTGAAGCGATTCTGAGATGCGCCCCGCATTCCACCTCACTTCACAATTGTAGTGGTGTTTGAGTGAATGAACGTGGCTTACATCACAGTTTCTCGGGGACAACCGATGCCTTTTCTTTTTTTATCCCGCCAGGATAAAAAACTCTGGAATACATGGACCTTCTGAGCAGGCACTAATCCAGGATTTGATCATCTAGTGTTAGGAGTGCTGTACTTTACATCAACGTTGTTCAACGTTCTGTCCTGAATTTGTATTTATAAGCATTTGTTTTAACGAAATACCGTACCTATGAAAGCAATCAGCTCTAAAACCAATGGTGGTATGATCCTAAAGGAAAACTGAAATCCTAGTAATTGGCTCTGCTCCAAAATGAGAAAAGATCACAGAAACACTGAAGCTGAGCTATAATTGTTATCGCATTCTGAACGCAGTATTCCTCAAAAAGATTCTTCAGTAGGTTTTACGGAATCCCACTGACATTGAGGCTACTCCCAAAATGACTATTCTATGACTTCGTGTTTATTGTCTCACCCTCTTTCCTGCATATCATGCATTTACGAGGTTTCTTATTAATTTAAGAAACTTCTTGACAGCCGAGCACGCAGATCATACGGTACACAGAAATTTCGATCGCGCTCAGTTTGATCTTCGTTGTATTTAGCTTTAAAGGCCTTATCAAGCTTGATCAGGGCTGGGCAGAGCAGCTCCTGAATGCCTCTTTTTGTCTGCCAAAATGTTCTGAAAGCAATGCACTTCGTCTGCGGGATGGATAAGGCCTATGAACGAATACGACCATATATATAGCATGCAATACATGATATTTATGTATACAATTATATTGTCCATGCCTGCCAGGCTGCCAAGATGGCCGAATTGGATGTCGGTGCTGTATGAGCATAAATTGGGCATACATTTGGATAACGATGGGGATTGCGTCAGCCAAAATTGTTCTAGGGTAAATCTGGGAAATGAAGCTGTAACTTGAGAAAAATTCCATTCTTCAACGCAGCATCGTGGTCTATGTCGAACGTTGCATTGAAAGTTAGACGAGATTTTGCTCAACCAGGCTGCATGTAGTGATTTCTTTCAGCCTTTCGAAACACTGGTAGTCGAGCCTGTGTTGCTAGTACGAACGCACACTCCTTTCGTGTGATCACTTTGGAACCATTACGGTGTAAACTTAATTCTGGATATTTTTCTCGCCAAGAAAGCGCAAGTAACGGCACAACGGCTACTCAATCGATCTCGGCCGAGTGGGCGGGGCCCCCGAGTAAAAGCTCCGTCCCGTCGTCCGCCGCGGTTGTTAACTGAGAGTGGGACTGTTTACATAACTTTCTGTTCATACAGTGTGTCTCCGACAGCGGGGGACGAAGGGTGGGCACCTGCTCGGTGGCCTCGCCGAACCGGCCGAAACTGCGGTGCCGTATCTTACTTTCTCACTTTCTCGTGTGAAACTTTGCATGCGGCCCTTATTAGGCAGTTACATTTAACAAAAATATATGGGTAACAAAGACACTCATTCTCCGTGCACGATTCCTTTGAATTATATCGTTGCGATAGAACTACAATACCGCTCGCGTCGCGTGAGTAATTTTCGCCTTGCGACGGTTTGTTCGCGAACAAACCGTCGCATCGTCATAACATCGTTCAAAGTGGATGAAATGGAAAGTTCTTAGGAGCGTTGGATTCGTCTCGATGCGGCGAGTTCAGTAGTGTATAAAATGTCAAATTTCGATCAGCAACAGTCCTGAAAAACGCGCGAAAACGCGTTTTCGCGTTTTTCCGCTATAAATCAATAGTTTATTGGTTTTTTATCGGACTTGTATACATTTTCGTAATCAGCTCGTCGAGCTCTACAAGAGGATGCTACAAGTTAGAGGGAAATTTTCTTCAGAACCTGATGAGTTGGAGATAAAATCCTTTCATAATCTTAATCTAAACGCATAGAAGTGTAGCAATCTGAAGTTTCGGTCACTTTAAATCAGCCCTTATTCCTTTGTGTGGCCCTAAACAGCGCCTCCGTGTGTACTTGCTAAACAAAAACCATCTCTTAACTTATCTGCAGACGAAGATTCCCTAATGAAATGTATGCCGTTCGATTCCTCTGAGAAAATGCTATCGAACGACATACAAAAACCTTTGTGATGATAAATGTCTTATTTTCGTATTTCCAGCCGTTTCCTTTTGTAAATCGACGTCTCAATCTTCTGTCGGCCGTCGTGATTCACGTGCATGCCCTGACCGCTCTCCCAGGGCGTGCACGTGAATCGCAACGGCCGAAAGGAGATTGAGACGTCGATTCACAAAAGGAAACGGCTGGCAATAGGAAAATAAGACATTTATTACCACAAAGGTTTCTGTATGTCGTTCGATAGCATTTTCTGAGAGGAATCGAACGGCATGCATTTCATTAGGGAATCTCCGTCTGCTGATGAGTTAAGGGATGGTTTTTGTTTAGCAGCGTATACACGGAGGCCCTGTTTAGAGCCACACAAAGGAGTAGGGGCTGATCTGAAAGGCTCGAAACCTCAAAATCTCTACACTTCTGTGAGTTCTTGAGAATGTGAAAGGATTTTAGCTTCAACTCATCAGGTTCCAAAGAAAATTTCCCTCCAACTTCTCAGGATGTGAAAAAATCGAGTCTGAGAAAACCGAAAACTTGTAGCACCCTCTTGTAGAGCTCGACGAGATGATTACGAAAATGTATACAAGTCCGATAAAAAAAATCAGTAGTCAGTCGATTTATATCAAAAAAACCCAAAAACGCGCTTTCGCGCAACTTTTCAGATATCTACATAGCAAAATTTGACAATTTATGCACTGCTGAACTCGCCGCATTGAGACGAATCTAACGCTTCTAAGAAATTTCCATTTTATCCACTTTGAACGATGTTATGACGATGCGACGGTTTGTTCGCGAACAAACCGTCGCAAGGCGAAAATTACGCGACGCGAGCGGTATTGTATGTTATTGTAGAAGCGATGAATTCATCACGCCATCTTCGTTCTCTCCAATTTCCGAAATCGGGTGGCAGCTGGGCTGCGGTCAGCGATCTGAGGAGGTGGTTTCTAGAAAGCACTATTCTTAATGAATACCATAGTCGGAAAAGGATTTTCCACACGAGCTGCAAGAGTATTTGCTTGCACTTTTTGCAACATGGGGCCGTCCGTCATCATGAAAGTGAATGGCCTTGCGTTTGTTATTCATTGCCAGTGGTCTTTTCCGTAACACTTCCTCTTTTTGCTTCTTCAGTGACTGCGGTCACTAACAGTAACCTACCTTCTCTGCCTCCTACATGAAGAGCAGTAGACTGGCTTGCGAATATTCGATTTGACTGTGGTTTTGATGCTTGTACTGAATCCAACCACAACTTCCTACGTCTGAAACTGTTGCAGTGGATCCGTGATTGTTCTGCGATCAACACTCGAGAATTTTTGGATCCTCTGTTACCTTCCGATTTTCACCGTAGCGCGGGAAGAAAAGTTGTCACAAGGATGTCGAGTTATGGGCAAAAGCTTCGGTCTCAGACGGGATTGCAACCGGCACTCCTGCTTTCCTAGCATATGTGCTAATCCGCTTCATCAGCGAGGCCCTTTCACCTTTGGAGCTTCTTGATGGTATATTTACCTCCGGTTGTCTGCCGCACACTACTGTGCTCGCAACATAATGGGCGTCAGTGGGTCGATCGGAACTGTTTTTTTTTATTTACTGGGTACCCTTTACAACATCATTCCCTCTCTTTGTGGGCAGGTTTTCTCTCATTTCACGTGTGTTCAAGATTACATGGCCATTGGTCAGTTCTGCCGATTTTTCCCTGGTTCAGAGGAGGGGGAGACCAGGAAGAAAACCAGGTTTATACGGTTTCCTTCCTGGTCTCATCCCTTTTCTGAACGATCTCTATAGGTATCCTTGGGTACGATTTCAATGAGGTTCCAAAACTCTTGTATCACTCACTGTAACCCTTTGGAAGTTGGTCAGGCCATCGAGTGGCTAGGTTTCTTGGACAACACTTGGCCTTTTCATACATATAAAAAGGCAGCATATGTAGTAAAGTGGTGAATGGACGTGAATGAACAAAGCAGTGCTCTTATGTGTCGACACCTGGGTGACTGATGCAACAATAGAACGGATAATTGTCCAATAACAAATTCGATATAAATGCTGCCATAAGTTGGTCGCGTATTTAGGGTTTCTGCCTCAAGTTAATCTTTGGTGTTTTTTGGACAATGGGAGATGAGATTCGGACCCTGGAAATTTCGCATTTCGAACCTGAAAGTTGAGATGCTCAGTAGTGGTGGAAAGCGAAAAAAAGTTCAGGGCAGAGAATTCCTGTTCCTCATCTACTTTTCTGATCATTGCGTGGGTGAGTATCGCAGAATACCGCATCATTGAATACTGCGGATATCATATCGTTATGTATCAATATGACATACGACATCCGTCATATTCGTAGCAGCGGCGCGCATTCAAATGACGCTCGGAGAAGGAATGTGAACGTGGGAAGGCTGTAATACACCTTAGAGATTTGCCGAACAACTGAAAACTCTCCTTTCCCCTCTACCTGCGTCATTCAACGTCTCTTTGAACATCGGCTGTTTGCTTCATGGGCATATTTGATGCTGTCTTCATACCTTGTAGTCTCGGCGACAGAACGTGGCCGCGTCCTCTTGACGTCTCCACAAGTGCCTTTCCACCTAGCTGCCTGTGAAAGCAGTCATGCCCTGCCGCCGTCAGGCACGCCGGCATTACCGTAGAGTATGATAGGTGCCTAACTCTCCTAAATACCCAAACTATTTCTTTTGCTGCATTCACTGTAGGTAATAATCATTGCGGTTGTGAATTTGAGGATTGGTCTCGATTAGTAAAGATCAGTAAAATAGTTTATATTCCCCTCCTAAAAAGGTATATAAATTCAATAAATTAAAAATCAATAAATTAAATTTAAAATCCTTTTTTGATAATTTTCATGCTTGCCGATTTCTGATCTCTGCTACAGCTCGCGGTGCCGTAGTAGTAACAAGAGTGGTGAGTTATGGACGAAAATTTTGTTCACGGATTTGATCCATTCATGATGCTCAAACGATGCCCTATGGATGGCTCGCATAGGCTGCAAACGAGCGCACAACGCTGGTCCTACACGTTTGGTCCTACACATGGCCACAGATAGATCGCGGGGCATGCATCGGCTGACGCCTTGGAACTTTCCTCCCAACGCGCAATACGCCAAAGACGACCTACGTTACTGGCACACACCATGAGAAAGATTAAGCATGACACTCAGGGAACTCCCAGGTGTCGAGGAGATTAGCCGCTTCAGTACGATCCCCCCCTCCCTCCTCTACGGGTGCCAAATACAACCCTCTTTTTTTTTGACCTCTGCAATACCAGTAACTGTTGCCGCATTGTATAGTTGGAATGTATTTTATTGCTTCGTATTCTACTGGGAGCAAAAAATATTTATTTTACATTTTCTCATGCGAGCTCGCTGCGCTTCCCTTCGCTCCTCATCTGCTTATTGAAAATTTAAATCTAGCGCTTACCGCAGACCTCTGCAGGGACGACCCCCCTTCCGTCCGGTCTCATACGCCCACCCCCCCCCCCTTGTCGACACCTTTTAGTACAGAAGGAGACAACAACGAAGTATGATAATTTTAAGACGACCTACCATAACATATGAGGGCAGAAGCACTAACTACACTAAAGGTAATGTACTGAGTAACTACTCATGCCGATCTTTCGCTACGGCTTTCGAAGTTTTCTTCAAATGTTGGGACTTTTCTGGACTTGTTTCAGGGGCCAAAGGCCCGTGGTGCCGCCACCGGCCTCTCTGGAGAAGCCCGTGGTGAGATTGATAGCGTAGACAGTCGTACCGTACAAGGCAGACGAAGGGAAGTGTGTTCTGTTATCTCACTAGAACCTGGCGCTGATCGTTGCATCTATCGCTCTCCACTTTTCCTTGGGCACTTCACAAGCTGATTACCTGCACTTATTAGCTGAGAGAGTACCTAGGGTGCGACCTCACTTGATACTGAAAGGCATACCCAATTAGAGACACTCTTCCATAATGCACTACCCAAGTGCACCCGTTATTCATCCATAAAGCAATCTACCAAGACCGACAACTGTATTAACCGTTCAACAACAAACCTCCTCCACAAGTCCTACACAAAGTGCCCGGGCCGTCCATGATGGTGCCGCGATGCGCAGCCATAGCACGTTGCCGTCCGATCACGGAATTTGACCAAAATGGCGAGGCGGCATTAAAACCCTGTAAACCCGTGCACCAAAGGGACTAAGGAGCGATCCTCGCCTTCCGCGACACAAAGTTTCATCGCTCATGCTTTGCGGTGGTAGAAGTGGGCATGAAATGCAAGCTATAATTGGTAACTGAAAGTTTTACTCATTTACTTTCCATTTGATCTTCTCAGAATTAGTTTGTATGTTTTCCTGTCATGCCAACAAGGTGGTCAGATAAAATATTTAGTGACGGCCTGACGTAAGACGAGATCGTCTTCGGCAAAGGCCTAATCGAGGCTCAAGATCTAGGATCTTGTCCAACATACCGCCAAACGCCACATATTGGGCGCCCCAAATCTTGAGCCACCTTTAAGCCTTTGAGTAAGACGATCTGGTCGAGATGTCAGGCGTCAATAATATTTCACCGGACAACCTCGCATGACAGGAAATTATTCAAACTGATATCGATGCCGAGATTCAACGAAGAGAGAAGATAGAATCCGTCAGGGATCATTTGGCAGTCAGAACAATTCAGCAGATTTTTCCAGTGATCTAAATTTTTGGGTACTAGGTACCGTTTAATAGCCCCCATTAACAGACGCGGATGCTATCTATAATCTCAAGTTGCCCAAGCTCAATTCTTCTGATTTTTTTGATTCTCTCCTGAACAGAATAAGAATGTTGCATTCCGCTCTTCCGTTCTTGATCATGCATATGATAAGCAGAATTACAATATATGTGGTACGGGTAATGTGCGATGAGATTCCAGAGTTAACAATTCACAGAGTATATTATGGAGGACCAGTACTTCACCTTGGCGGAAATTCCGTGTACATGTTTTAAAGTGTAAACGGTCGTATTTATGCCTTTTCAGCTTTCCGGGAAGGGAGAGGGAAATCGGTTCCAATGCAGCCATTGTTCTCTTGAATAACAAGACTACCCTTAGGGAATGAACCTAATAGACCTTGAAATTATTCTGACTTATTTTTACTAGTATAAAATTCTGACAACCTTTTAATTTGCATTCTGCCAACACTGTTGTTCACTCAGGAAGAGAACCGAGTATCACTGTACATTTGTAGTGCTTTACTGGCTGGAAGTAGCCTTGTGAAAAGCGTTGCTGTACCGGTCCGAAACATGCACGCAACTGGTACAAGGAGCTGCATCTGCGTGCCGTCTTGAAGATCAACGTGAACTGCGAGCTGCGCAAACTCGTTAACTGCCCAAGCTCAGAATAAAGTTCCCTTTCACTCGTATGAGGTTTTTTGTGCTTTTTCTTGGTTACAGATCGCTCAGCACCTTTTGTTTTTCCATAACTACAAGCTTTTTCCAAAAACCTTCATGACCACTGCCTTTAGAAGATCTAAGACGTTGAAAATATATAGTCGGTGGTTCAAATACATGTATATAGATTTATGTATGTGCCACCAAGATATCGGCTGTCGTAACAGCTAATTTTCATGAACACAGAACGCATTGGCCATGCGTACGATGTTAACCCAAAGCAGCAATTCTTTATTGGATGTATATGACTGCACTCTACCACCTGCTGACTTCCTACTGACCGCTGCTCGCCTCGGTTGGGGATCAGATCACTATGATGGTGCAAGAATCCTATTGATCGATTTTATTGATCTTATTGATCCTATTGAGCTGGTCAGAAGTTGAGCGCATAGAGCTTCGGAAGCCACGCCTCCGTCTGGACGCCCTTTAATACGTTATCGAGGCACAGCTACGAGAAAGAATGTAGCATAATCCGAAAGCGTAAGCCTGATCAACCAGTAGATAAGCTTTCCTATTCTTTTCACTTTTTATCAACAATGAATTAGAATAAAATATTTCCTGACCATTATTTTGCGCTTCGCGACATGTATACTCTTTTCTTCTCTTACGAAATTCCTCTGACCGCGATAGACGTAGAATCTTGGGAAAATCCCAGAGATTAGGTAGACAGGTTTCTCGGCATTTATTGCCGAGGAGTCTCCTCGATCGGTTAAGGATCTGTCAACAAGTCCTCGCGCGTTCATTGTTTTGATTGCATTGAGGGATGTTGCCAGCGGAGATGAGAGAGTAGCCTGGCGCATGCAACAATGATGAATCACCAATGGGTAAACATGAAAGACGAGTTGCAAACTGATCCAATTTCTCGCGAAGAATGTGATGCTCATATGATTTCAGATAGTCCTACTGGAATCCTCTGCTTGATTGCTGTCTGCTTCCCCTTATGTAGAAGCATTATGTTGTTTACGATTTACCTGTACATGCCTCCAACTGAGCAATATGAGCAAAGGTTTCTACGTGAATTGTCTCCCACGCATTTAGGATTTTAAGCAGTAAGTAATGATGCACTTATGCTCAGCGGTCCAATGTAAAAGATCAATCTGCCTCCCAAAGCAGTGCTGTCGAGTGGCTAGGCATGATGGTGCCGAAGGCTCTCACCACTCAGATAGGACGATACCAAATGACAACGAGAACCCCGATAAATTTTATTTGTTTGCTTATTTATTGGAAAAGTAAATAAAAGTGTTTTCGTAAAAATCATCGAGCTTATATCTCATTTCTTTCATCTAGTATATGAAATTCAAGCTATGCTAAAGCGCAACAAAAGGACCGATACGATAAAAAAACTGAAATATTTAGGATAAAAATAATGGATGTTGCATATTTAAATTAGACATTACTGGTAACCTTACATGAAAGGCACATCCCTCGATACAGAGATAAGTTGATTTATCTTCCTAAGGCAGTAGTTCCTTGGGAAACTATTCAGGCTGCACCCTTTTTACTCCTTCACGGTGCACCATCACGGCGCTATACCTGCTAGAACCTAAAACGACCACATCCATTTCGTTCACTTGACCAATAAGAGAGCTCGAGTGGGTGTGGTCGGAGTGGGATTGAACAGATGTAGCACCGTGCTTTCGCAAGGTGGCGGCACAAAAAAGGTGCAGCGTGGATAGTTATCAAGGAACTACTGCCCCAAGAAGGTGAATCCACTTATCTGGTTGTCATGGAGTGTGTCTTCAAAGCCACCGGAACGGGTAAAAAGAAAGCGAGAACTGGGAATACTACTTTCTGAAAACAAACCTTCCATTTCAAAGAGGGTGATATGTAGTAAAACTCGCATTAAAAAAGCGCGGCATGGAGTCTTACCACGATTCCGCAGCACGGCGTGGCGCCCTGCAGTTCTGCAGCCTGGCGAGCTGCTGGCGAAGGTGGGACAACGTTCGCGGCCGTCTGCAGTCTACCTCCGGCTAGTGACGCAGAGGGGCGCGTAAGAAAAAAGGATTTCAGAGTTCCTAGTTCTCGTTTTTTTTACCGTTTTGTTCCGTTCTTTCCCTACTGTTACACTGCCGAGCACCCTTACTTTGATATTCCACAATCTTTCGAGATTACCCCTTTCAGTATCTTTAAGTAATTACAAACTCACTAAGTTTACCAAAATAGTTTATTGATTGCCTTCTCCCGCTTGTCTGATCCATTGCAGGCATGGCATGGGATCATTTAGACGTTCGTTTGACATGGAAATATTGAAGATAATTAGCGGAGCAAAATCGAATTTAAAAGCCAAAGCATGAGAGGTGGCACCTCTACCCTTATCGTAACTTCTTAGATGGGTTAGTTTTCCAGAGCGCGCTGTCATGGACGTATCGGCCAGTGCTACATGTCTGTGGTGTGCTACGGTCGTACATAGTAGTGACGCGCTTCCTCACTCGTCATAGAATAACTGTGTACTGTAGCATGTTTCCATGCAATTCGTTTTATTTATGACATTTCTCAAAATGTGCCTGTTACTATTGCTTTGGCACCTATCCATTGAGCCTTGCTTCTCTTCTGCCCAAGGCGGCATGTATGAGGAGTCACCGGCGCTTTGATATTATCACCGCCTAAAATAACTCGCTTTGAGAGCAATGTGACCTATAAACGCTCTCAGAAAACTCACCGGCGAGCGCTTGCGACGCGTCCTGGGTGACGTCACAGACACAGCGCGGGCACGGTAGGCGATAAGCTGCGCTGTGACCGTTGCGCCTCTTCCCAGGTAACTTTATTGTCACCTTACCCACTTCTTATGAGAGTTGGTCTTTCTTCTTCGAAGTTACCACATAATAAACTTGCTGAAGCGAAATGCACTCGCCTTCAGTGAATATTTTAGCGAAAAGCCAGCAACGTCAATCTCATAGGAGCGCTGTGGCACTAGTGTGAATCCCTGCGCACTGTTACGCCGCACACTGGCTGTGATATCACCCAGCACGCGCCGCATGTATGCGCCGGTTAGTTTATTGTGCAGTCGTTTACCTTATGTCAGGATTCCGCAACGCGGGATGCGGCGTTCGAGCTGGGGCGCCGCTATATGTGTCCTAAACTGACACTATAACGTTGCATCACATTTACACTACATACAGTGTGTGTAGTACATCTAGTGCATCACCCTGTAATGCATAAGGGGCAACGTATGTAGTTGCCTTAGTCCCTTTAAGACCGAGTACAATAGCGCCCCTAGTTCGCATAGGGTACACACCCTTGGTTGCTTCCTCGCCACAAAACAGTTCCATGAGAATCTTCAAAGCCCACTGAGATAACGCCGAAATGCTATCATTTCGATTTCAGCGGTATTCGATTGTTGAGTTAATTAGTGCCGTGCAATATGTCCACACATGTCCACAACAAAAATTACGAAGGCTCCCCATTCGCCTCCGAAAATCAGTGCTCGGCTTGTGACCAGTAAGTTTTTCTTATGAACGCTTAGAAGTGACACAGCCTCATATTAATCGTGATCTTGGCCTCAAATCTTTCATAAAGTGTGGACAAAAGGAGCCACTGCTTTGCCATGTGATTTTCGGCTGTGATTTCTCACCGCACCTGACCTGAAAACGCCGCCCGTGACGCGCCAGCGACGCTGCATCGGCTCCTTCCATTAGATGGTTGTCTTCTTCTAGATAGAGCACACTACGGATGTGATATGAAAAAGTGGTCGACCAGGAACCAGAATTGGAGCAAAAAGTCAAGCAAAGTGGCTATTTCACAAATTCGGAAGCTATGAAGAAGTTTTACTCAAATCCCTTTTTTCAGACTAGGTATACCTGCCTCAAGTTTGAGTATACCCACTATAAAATGTGCCACTGGACAGGATAACTTACTGTTATGAAAGGAAAAAATTTAGAAAACTCTTTTTTCTGCTCTTTTTTATTCTTCATTTCTTTTCTTTCTTTTCCTTTTTGCCCTATCTGCCTGGTTTGCTCCTTCCTCTGCTCCCATCTCTTTTCTGGATGTTCTCGATTCTTCCTTTGCTATGCTTGTGGCACACCGAAGTGCAATGATCTGTGAACCTTGTCTGATCGTGAAGGAATCATGTAAGCGTCTAGACGCATGTAAGGTTGTCGACACCTTGCAATTATTCGCACAAATATCTTGAATATTCATGCTCAGTTCACATAGGCGGGATGCTGATTAATCAACAATGAATTCTGATTAATCAATGACTCTGGGAGAAGAACAACAAATTTATCTGTGTAGGACAACTGGATTGCGACGAGTAAAATCAAGATCACGCGACTTTCGTAACCCTCAGTTGCATTCAGAGGCACAGTTCACGAAAATTTCATGCCCATTCGCGCTACATGAAGACTCTGGGAGTGCTAAAGAACACAATTGCGGAGAAGAAACGGGGAATTTTTCAAAAACCTCAAAAATGAGGTGTTTCTGACCTTTGGATTCGACGAGTTTGCAGCTCAAAATCAAGTAATATTTGGACAAGTTTTTACGTGATAATATCCGATAAGGTTGTTTTTACAATGGGAGTATTTCCCATCATTTCTTATCGCAGTCGATATCATGCCTCTCATACACGTAAAAGCTGCCGCTTACCAGCTGGTTGAATCAAAGATGGGTGTGGGCCACCTTGAGACGGTGGCCGTCATCTTATTCACACGTTCCTTACGCGTCAAGCACCCACCCTCGCGCCGTGATGATGGCACACGCTTTGCCCTTGCGAAAGGGCTGTCTACTCGCTCATGGAACCAAGGTGCTCATATCATCGAGAACTGTGCCTTCAATCGGTGTAACAAATCAAAAAGAATTGAGCATTCGTCGTATACCATTCCCTTTTCGAGATTTGCTTATCATTAGAAATCGTAGTTGTATATCCAAGGTAATCGCTTGGTTGGCCTAGGCAAACACTGATCCTGATTTGATTGCCAAATCACCGTGCAAGTCATGTCACTCCACCAATTTCGCCCTCATTGCACTAACTTCACCCTTGCCTTGCTCTGATACATGAGCAACACTCCGTATACCATCCAGTGGTAATATGTCAAAACAGTCTCTAAAAAACAATTAGTGCCCTAGTATAGGGGACCTACTCAAACTTTTATCAAACCGAAACCCGCTACAGAAGCGGAATGAGAATTTGGCATAGCACTTCCAAAGACACCAGGAGGTAGCAATTTTGGCCAACGGTAACACTTGCAGCTCATTCAGTTTCGCGCAATGCACTCACGACGCCTCGCAAAAGGTAGAGTGCGTACAATTTTTTTTTGTTAGAGACGCCTTTTTTTTTACTCTTTCGCTTATTCCCTTTCTCGGTTTCGCTTGTTTGTTGTTTTCGTTTGTTTAACACCATCATGAATGGAATGAAATTCGTCCTACGCCACATCAAATTACAGTGGCGTCGGACTGCCCGAACCATGCAATTCGAGGTGAAGTGCGCTAGAATCGCAATAGCGCTCCAGTGGTGCGTTTTTCAACGCCAGTTTCTTTACATATTATGTCTTCTGAGTTCGAATGTTCGTTTGCAGAGAATGATGCTTCCAAACATACTTTCCTTCCCCCTCACCCCCTTCCGGTGCCTTTCGTGGTTAGAGACTATAGGCTTATGGGTTGATAGCGAATAGGTCTCGAGTATCTACTTCCTCAATGAGTAAACCAGTTATTTTCAAGTAAGAAAGAGATTACCGCACTTTGTAGCACTCTACTATTAAGGTAAAAGGATAAAGGATAGTTTTTTTGCGTTAATCAGTCCCTAGGAAGCGCCACCCATTCTAACTCCATTCAAAATCGTGATGTAAGGTGAATGTATTTAGCCTATGCAATGACTCGAGGTGTCAGCCGGTACGAAGCAATGATTCTTTCCTCCAAGACGAGTCTGGTGCCAATTTACACGGACGTTGATGCTTGGTTTGATCCCTTCACCATGAGAAAGGGGGTGCGCGCCATCTCTCACTACACCACCTCCTCCCTCTATCAAAGTAAAAGGTCAAGGATAAAACTTTTTGGCGTCAATCAATCGCCTCTTGGGTAGCGCCGCACATTCCAGTTTCATTCAAAATTGTGATGTAAGGTGAATGTAATTGGCCAATGCAATGACTTGAGGTGTCATCGATGTACAAATCAGTGATTCTATCCTCGATTCGGAGGGATGGAAGGGTGGTTTGGCCTGGGCGGGTGTTGATGCGGGAAATCCCGCACCATGAGAGTGGGGTGTGCGCCACCTGTCACTACACCTCATCCGCCTTGTGATTTCCTTTGACTAGGATTTGATCTGACCACTTGATAATCCAGATCACTGACCAGATTCCTGACCATGTGTGCTTGTATAAATGCCAATTTATTGTGTCAGCTCCCCTAACGTTGTTTTGGTTTCTGTACGCCTTTTGGAGGAAGGTTTATTGGACGAAGTGAAGAGAAGACACAACATGAGAGTTTATATAGCCAACTCTCGTGATAAATGAACATAACACAAACAAATGATATCATTTATTCTACATAGGTTTGTTGATGGCGGTCTTCTTGCAGCATGCAGGAAACATTCATTCGGTATAGGAGTTTTTGATAGAGGTCTTCTTGCAGAATGCAGGAAACTCCCGGCGGAAAATGATTTTGTGATGAGCGGTGATACGATGATGGTGAAAACTTATGATGCGGTGTCATGACAGTCTTCTTGCAAACTGAGTCGTTCTTGTGCAGGGTGAATTGGAAAGTGTTGCGAAGTTTCGGAGACGAAGCAGAAAAGATTGATGTATTCAGGCGTTCTTGCATGGTGAAGTGTAATTCAGAACCACTGTAGGTCCTTATTTGTTCGGAGTTGTCGACTCTTGATTTCGTCAGATTTGGCTGAGGGTCCTTGAGAAGACACATGCTGGTGACCGTTTGTTAAGAATTCGAGGGGAATGATAGGCAATCTGTGGGATTTTCTTCTCAATACTGTGTTACAGCGGCATAATGTTGTCCAAGAGGGATACTGACGTTTCAGATTGGGGAGGCGGGTGAACGGATGGGAGTGGAATGGTGGTCGTGGTGCACGGATCTCTCTTTCATGGCGTGAACTTTCATGACATGGACTCGGAAACCAGCATAATGTGTTGTACACTTCGAATTCGTTTTTCGCTAGAACAGCTTCTTTGATTATATAGTTTATGGTAGATGCGGTTATCTTCGGAGTATTGGATTCGGAAGGGAATCCTGTAGTGCTACAGGACATGCAACAAAGGGTAACGACGATGAAAAGGGACATGATGGTGTTCGTAGAAAGCGGTTTTGATCTTGTCATCACTGAACGTCTTCGATGTTCCTTGGTTGGCATTGATGGCGTACTTTCCGGGTTTTCATCCTCTTCATCTTTCGATTCTTCGTTGTTTACTTTAGGTTTGCAAAGCAAGTTGATTGGTCGTGTTGTAGTCTTTCTTAAGGGTAATCTTACGTCTGCTGAAAATTTTCCGCCGTCCCTTTTGCGAGCCTTGCTCTCGTCCATCAGCTCACGTTCAACATCATTCTTCCTGTTCCTCAACTCCTTATATTTTTTTCTCAGCTGTGACAGAGAATTACGATACACGTCTCTTGATTTCTCCATGGCGGCGAACCTCGCTTCCATCTGCTTAAGTCTCGATCGCAATTGCACTGCTTCTTGCCTTGCGTTTTTCTCATCATTCTGACTCACAGAAAGTTGTATTCTAGCGTCAGCTCTAGCAGTTTTCAGTTCCATCACTTCAGCCCTTAGTCTCTCAGCTTCTAACGAAGAAACGATATTCGATTCATGTACATTCTCTTTCGGCTTCGGCAACCTAGAATCTCGCACAACCTCACAACCTGTCTTGCTATTTGCTGTCTTACTGCTTTCCGTTTTCCCGTCCGATATTGCGAGACCATTCGCATTCTCTCTTTCCACCGTGCTCGTGGTAGTGATCTTTTCTTTCGTCTTCGAACTATCTCCTTTGACTGGAAGTTGTACGGTGTACCTTCCTTCAGTGTTGTCGTGGAATGTTGTTTCGTTGAAGCTCTTCGGGCAAACTTCATCGTCGGAACTCATGGCATTGTCCACTGTGCCTTCTGCGTCAAGCGTCGAGAATCGTTGTAGCAGGTCATCCAATTTCTCGTCGTTAGAGAACGACGAGTTGTAACAGTAATCGATGGGTTCCGTGAAACAAAAGGGTTTCCCCGTGATTATGTCTCCAATCGAGGAATGTATAAGTTGATAACCATTCGATAAACTTCTCACATGGAAGTCATTGGAGGAGAGAACCTGCCGGAAGTAATCTGTACCAATGAGAATATCTGGCTTCTTGGATATCGTTGGCAAATTAGGGGAATGTGCGACTTCTTCTGTGAAGGTAGCCACCTTCATATCGTTTGTCAGGTACTGGAGAGCTCTGACAGAAAGGATGTTAGCTCCTTTGGAAGTTTGTATTCCGAGTGAATGCTGTGTGGTTGAGAGCGGAAGTGTGTTGCGCGATCCGAACGTGAACATTGATATTTCTTCTGATTTCTCCACAGGTAATTTGAGAATCGATGCAAGTTCGGTAGTGATGTAACTCGCACTTGATCCGCTATCGAGGAACGCGGTAGATTTCACAACCTCATTCGGACTGTTCGGATTAAAAACTTCTACTTCAGCGCACATGAGTAGGACTGTGGTCTGGGGAGATGTTGACATTGTGATAGAAGAAGACTCCGTCCTTGGTATCGAGTGTATTTGGGTAGTGTCGGTGTCGTTGCATCCCGTATTCATAGTGTCGGAAGTGAAATGTACATGTTGTGGTTTTGACTGTTGAGGTTTTGAATTTGTGGTTGACTGGTGCTTCTTATTGAGTCCTGTTGGTTTACAGCTTGTTGATAACATAATGAGGTGTGGTGACGTTTGGAACACTTCTGGCACGACCGCTTTGACTGACATTCCTTTGTACGATGCTTGCTTGATAAGCAATTGAAACAAAGTCGCTTATCTCTAGTGATCTGAATTCGATGTTGCGGGGTAGGAAAGTGAGTGCAGTCGAAGCTGGAATGTCGATTCGAATCACAGAAGCTGCAAAAGGTTGGTTTTTCATATGCAGCCGGTGCTGAAGTTGGTTCCTTTGGTCTCGAATAGACGCCAGAAAATTGAGTTTCTCTTCGTGGTTTCTCCCTTTGAAACTTTTGAAACCGCTGAACGCTGACGTACCCTTCTTCTCTTAAGTTGGTAACGGCTTTACAGTGAAATTCAATCTCTTGCAATGTTGCTTCCTTATGAACTATTTCGGTCAAAATGTGCATGAGTTCAGTTGGGACGAGATTGTGTGTGTTTCCCGTTTTGTCGAATATCTTGCTTCTGATGTGACGAGGAAGTTTGTTGAGTAAGATGGCTCCCAATGCAACTTCGTTCGAATCATCACCATAAGCGCATAACTGTCTAGTTAAGGCGAACATTTTGTTGTAGAGTGACTGAAGGTTTCTTCCCTCGGGATCACATGGTGGTAGATTGGCAAGCTGACTGAACAAGATATGCCGCGTCGTGACCTTATCATCATATCTTTTCTTGAGTATATCGAGCGCAATATGGTAGTTTTCTGCCGTTATAGCTAATCCCTGGATTGATTGTAGAGCTCTTCCTCGCAGACAAGATTTGAGCAAGGAGAACTTGTTCGTGTCGTCCAGTTCCGCTTTGTTCCCTATCAGTGTCGAATAGCGTGAGAAAAATTCTGGAAACTCCAACAGTTTGCCATCAAACGTTGGAAGATCGAGTCTGCTCAAGAGAGACGCATCAACAATGCTCATCATCGAAGCTGGCTGAGTCTGCGGCTGACTGTGTGAAACAGGTGTCCGTCGAGTTTGGATCGGCTGCTCTACGTAATCGTTGACATGATTAACCGAATGTGACGATCGAACCGTTGAATGACGTCTCGCTAACTCTTTTTCAATCAAGTTGAGGATTTCGTTAGATTTCTGAAGAATACTCACCGCTTCCTGCATAGTTTGAGTGTAATCTCCGTAGCTCTGCACATATTGAAGATGGGCTCTTTCTTCATCTTGATCGGCCATCTGCGCATTAAACCATTCGATGTGGAGCTTCTTCATGTTAGAGTGTGCCTTCAGGAGCTCTTCTCGTGTCTCGATGATTTCTTCCTTTAGATCAGCAATGTCGTCATTGTTTAGCAGCGTAAACGCCGTTTCTCCTTCTGTGACGTCGACGCCTTGAAGTATCTCCTTCATGATATCACACTGTCGTATGAGCTGCTTCTTGCGCTGACCTATCTGTCTGCGCACTTTACCGCTATCGAACATCTCTTCGTGGCAGCTGGAAATTTTCGTCGTTACTGTGGTCGCCGTGGTTACCGCCGCCGTGGTTGTCGTTGCCGTGGTCGCCATTGCCGTGGTCGCCATGTTTTGGTTTCTGTACGCCTTTTGGAGGAAGGTTTATTGGAAGAAGTGAAGAGAAGACACAACATGAGAGTTTATATAGCCAACTCTCGTGATAAATGAACATAACACAAACAAATGATATCATTTATTCTACATAGGTTTGTTGATGGCGGTCTTCTTGCAGCATGCAGGAAACATTCATTCGGTATAGGAGTTTTTGATAGAGGTCTTCTTGCAGAATGCAGGAAAAACGTGCCTCCCATTAAAGGAACCGGAAGGGGTCCGAAACAAGAGGAAGATGCAAAGAAATGAGCATTTTGTAACGAACACTCAAGGTTAGAAGCGATAATCTGTGAAATAACCCAGACTCAAAAGCGCGACGCTGCAGTGTGTATTCGCATCCCATTCGCGTCCAACACACTGACTTTCCGAGTTCTCCGCTGTGGGAGACGGGCCGCGGGCCAACGTTAGTTGTAGCAACTGACTCCCAGCGCAGTGGAGTGGCCATTCCCAACTACTTTAGCATTCATGTAAAAACATCTAGAAACAATTTAAGAAAGAACAAAGTAGAAAGTAAAAGGGAAAAACAAATTTATGATAGAAAGATCTCCTTTTGGCACCATGCCAAGGCGTCAAATTGGCGAGTTTGTGCAATGGCGGCCACTTGAACTCGTCCACACTACATACCGCTCACATTTTTTGAAAAATCGACGGTGGGCGACGGATTAAACGGCACAATCCGTCGCCCCGTCATAACTTCGTCAAAAATGGATAAAATGAGAAAAAATTAGGAGCGTTAGATTCCTCTCGATGTGTCGAATTCAACGACCTATGAGATGACTAATTTTGATAAGTAGGTCACCAGCTTCTCGGTAAAAGCTGCAAAGATTTCTTTAAATTTACCCTGAGGCAAGACTCCGACCTGTTTCGGCTTGCATTCACATGTTCGATTGCTGCTCACCCATGTTCTGCACAAACATTATTTTTTAGTGCGTTATCTTCAAGTTTCAGGATACTTTCCAGCATGAAATTTCCACGACATTTTCCAGTGTTTTTGAGCTCATTTCGTCAGAATCGATGGACAAATTGAGAAGATAACTCATCTATCACAGACTACTGCTTACGTACCGCAAGAATTGCCTTGACTTCCGAATTACAGGCAAGCGCTTCTTCTGTGATGAAGCTTCAAACATCGGTAAATGGCGTACTTTGAACGCTGGATAATTCCCCTTTTCTTTCCTAAAATAACATTTTGATCAATGAAAATCGCATGTCTCCGAATACAACATCCTACACTTCCAGAAAATGAAAGCGGCATACAAACAATGCACAGAATCATGAATTTAAAAAGAGTGTTTATTGCACATGAAAGTATGAATGTGGACGTACACTAATTAATTCCAAACGAAATTTATACTGATGTATTTAGTGTCAAAAATGCTGTTCATCGGTGTAAAGATCATCTCACTGCGAATGTTTTGAACTTTTACCACTGTTCTTGTATTCTTTTCAAGCGTTGTCGGCTCCAACGCCGCATGCTGACCCCTTAATTACTGCGCAACGCTCAGCACAGATGAGGTCAGTAATACCTCACAGTATTATCACATCACATGAATGCACACTATTGACCTTCAGAACCGCTTACTGTCGCTTCGAACCAAAGGAACTGGTTCGCGGCCTTGTACAGCTTTAGCTTAGATGGTAGTTTTTTTTATAAAGAATTTCTTCGACTATATTATATAGTGTGTTGTATGACTTGAACTTTTATGAGTGATTTTCTGTTTTAATAGTTCATCATAGATCGGTGGTTACGAATTTCTTTCTGTATTTATCATTTGAATGAGTAATTTCTGCATTGTGCGCATTGATACCAGAAGCACGTTTATGTAGGAAACTTCACGTGATAATTCCGGCGCACTTGTTCTAACGAGTCGGTTCGGTGCTGTTCACTGAAATCAACTGTGAGAGTTTCCATATGCCACCACACTCAGTCCGTTATCACTATGCTCGAAAACAGGTTGCACCTTATCAAGCGGTTGCATGGCGCAGGCCGAATGATCGCTGTTCGCAGGCACTCATTAGGTAATGATTCGTAGGTGTTCGAATTCTCTGGTGCATGCAACGTTTGCAAACGTGTGTTCATGATTAGTTGTGTGCTCCTGCTTCCTTCCGACCGGTTATTAAAGCAAACTGGCCCCTAAAAAGAGGGGGCCTGGGGGGATCACTGAGTAAGAATAGTAGGCGGTTCTGAAGGTCAATAGTGTGCATTCATGTGATGTGATAATACTGCGAGGTACAGGCGACCTCATCTGTGCTGAGCGCCGCAGAGTAATTAAGAGGGCAGCAAGCGGTGCTGGAGCCGAGAACGCTTGAAAAGAATACAAGAATAGTGGTAAAAGTTCAAAACATTCGCAGTGAGATGATCTTTACGCCGATGAACAACATTTTTGACACTAAATACATCAGTATAAATTTCGTTTGAAATTAATTTGTGTACGTCCACATTCATACTTTCATGTGCAATAAACACTCTTTTTAAATTCATGTTTCTGTGCATTGTTTGAATGCCGCTTTCATTTTCTGAAAGTGTAGGATGTTGTATCCGAGGACCTTATGCGATTTTCATTGATCAAAATGTTATTTTAGGAAAGAGAAGGGAAATTACACAGTGTTCAAAGTACGCCGTTTACCGATGTTTGAAGCTTCATCACAGATGAAGCGCTTGCCTGTAATTCGGAAGTCAAGGTAATTCTTGCAGCACGTGACCAGTAGTCTGTGATAGGTGAGTTATCTTCTCAATTTGTCCATCGATTCTGACGAAATGAGCTTAAAAACACTCGAAAATGTCGTGGAAATTTCATGCTGAAAAGTATCCTGAAACTTGAAGATAACTCACAAAAAAATAATGTTTGTGCAGAACATGGGTGAGCAGCAATCGAACATGTGAATGCAAGCCGAAACAGGTCGGAGTCTTGCCTCAGGGTAAATTTAAAGAAATCTTTGCAGCTTTTACCGAGAAGCTGGTGACCTACTGATCAAAATTAGACATCTCATAGGTCGTTGAATTCGACACATTGAGAGGAATCTAACGCTCCTAATTTTTTCTCATTTTATCCATTTTTGACGAAGTTATGACGGGGCGACGGATTGTGCCGTTTAATCCGTCGCCCACCGTCGGTTTTTCAAAAAATGTGAGCGGTATTGTACGTCTGTTCTACTGTAAGCCAAAATCATCCCCTTCCGATATTTTCAAATCGACTTCGGTGCTGGGCATAGGCTGAAAAATCTTGAATAAGCTTTTCTGAAGTAAGCTCAACAAAAAACTCAATAGCTCTGTAGCTACATTTCTGTGGGTATTTAGTATAGGCTAGAAAGAACAAAAGGGAATGAATATTATGATGGCGTCGGCTTCGAAAAACCTTGGTACGTGCCTGCAGGATCAATTTCCACAGCCTGTAGAATTGGAAAAATTGAATTTAGGAAATCCTTCCCACTCGTTGCGTGCCCGCTGCTGTTAGGACCACGAAACCTACGGGAGGTACATGTGAGAAATGTACATTCAACCCTCAAACGTTTGAACAGACGACTCTCACTTACAACGTGACATGTACAAAGCCTCGCGGAAATACGTCAAAACTATTTATTCGGCAAAACAGCTCGCATTTCAAGAAATTCGCGGTGCCATTTAGTTCTGAACTAACACTACCACTTCCCTTCCCTGCGGGGGACTCCCTATCTGCACACAGCGAAATGTACATAGTCATGCTCTAAAAAAGCTTACTTTTTTATTTGCACTCTATGGTGCGCCATACAAGAAAAAGAGAACTATAAACTCAGAATTACATTAGCCTGGTGAAAGAAAAGAAAATACCAACAAGCTACGCTAATATACGAACAACTTCGCACGCTGAAACCTAAAAAATCCAGAAGCTGAGCCGAGGATGGCAAGGGGAACAGGTCGTTTCCCTCCTACAGTGCGTGAATGAGCCGAAGGCAAGATCCTGGTCCCATTCCCAGAACGCAGTTTGTCAGCGTACTGGAGCATGCTGACAACTTAACCCGAACGAACGATTTCGCTCAGGACCTCAGGCGAGAAATTTCGCCGAGGGTCCTGAGCGAATTCGAAGAAGTTTTTGGATGGAATTTTCATGGCATCTCAGCTTATTGGCTACTGTTTACTGAAAGTCAATCAGTGAGCGACAACAACGACGTGAGTGAACACTAGGCGAAAGCCGTACTACGGTTGCATTCATACTCCGCGATTGATCGCTACCGTTTTGACTGATGCTGCGCACCACCAGCGCCGCACCTCCCCACTCCCCCCTTCCGGATGATGGAACTTAAGGTTATGGTTATTCGCCATCGCAGCAGTTGGTTGCCAATCGTGGGCTTACGATTAGCCTGGCATCGACAGGGCGGTCCTCGATGGCAGGGTGCCTGTTGTTCTCCCCGGAGCGCCCTCACACAACGGCGGCGTGATTTCAGTACTTAACAGGTTACGCTTTCACTTTGATGCTGTGAATATTGCGCTTCTAAATGCTTTTTACACCAGAGACGTTTCGCAGTGGGACCATATCTTGTTTTATTTAGCATTTAAACCTAGAAAATCCTTAGTTTTACTCGATTTCTGCTCTATGAAATGTCTACGTCAGCAGTGTCCTGACGTATGTGGGTACAGGTGTTATAATATGAAGGACAATAACAGAATTCTCATATCGCTGATTGAGTCTCCAATAACATACATGAGGCTGAATCCAACTTCGCTTTTCCTTGAACCTCGGTATCGATAATAGTTTGAAGCTTTTCTGTTATGCCAACGAAGTTTTAGTTGGAATATTTGTTGACGGCCTGACGTTTCGACCAGATCGTCTTCCTCGAAGACCTGAACGTAGCTCAAGATTCGGGATTTTTTCCATTATACCGTGAAACGCATTGACTCCCTAGCGATTCTAACCGTAGTTTAGGGAAACACCGAAGAAATCCTGTGCGTCGAAAATGAGCTCACGCAGTCCACCACTGCAAGAGCATTCCGAGTTAGTTGTTATTAGTGAATGAAAGATGTTATGCTGTGCTTATACAGTCCATTTCGGAGCGCCTGATAGGGCGTGGCCACCAGACTTACGTGAGGGTGTATCAAACTCTCTCACTCCGCCACACACTATCACTCTTGCCTCGCATTCTCACTCTCGCCAGTCACCAATGTCTGTAGGCCACGCCCTATCAGGCGCTCCGAAATGGAGTATACATATAGAATTGTTGGGATTGATCCTGCAAAAGAGAAAATTTGCGAGATTTGCAATGAAGGGTCCAATTCTGCAGTTTCTGAGTCAACAGTCAACAAAGTAGGGCACTCTCATCCACAGGTAGCTAGAGATGTCGGCACCTGGAAGGTCTTCAAGATATTTTCGCATTTGAAGAGGTTTCCGCTACTCGTGTGTGGTAAAGGCGCAATCCTCCCTTTTCTAACCAGATTGGCGCCACATATCTTACCAGGCGTGCCATCAGGATAAAAATTCGCGTGGCCGCGACGCGAAGGTGCCAGCTAAGAGCGTCGAATTAGTTGGGTCTTGCAGCGATTAGGTTACGCATAGAGTGAGGCGTAGGGCACCGTCATCACTCCAGGACCGGTCGAATATGCTGCGCATAGCTCGTTCATCACGTCGCACACTGAACGCCGCAAAGCGAATTTTCTGTCCTAATGGCACACACACACACACGCACATCCTACCACTTGATGTGCTCAGTATGAGTGTCAGTATTATCCTTCTCGTCGTGAGCTTCTGCGTAGAAGGCTCCTCAATCTTTTTTGCAAGCAAACCGCTTGACACCTTTATTTTTGAATATAATAGTCTGCAAAGGTGTTTTGTGGAATATTCCTCTGACCCATAGTTGATGCGATGCAACAGTGGCAAATGTGCCGACGCACTGCCTGATTCTTGGCTTGAGTTTCTCACCGCGTTCATCGGGAAAATGCCGCTTTGGCTCCTTCTGAACTACTCATCCCTCCATAGCTGCATGTGTGAGGTATCGATGTCAATATCTTTCATTGTGTAGGACCTCATTTTCTTAGCTAACTTCTTCCTTACAAGACCCACGCTGAAATTTTGTCTTTATAAAAAAAACTCATGCCGGACACCTTCAATTTACCTTGATTCAGGATAGTTTTGCCCCGATTTTTCTTTGTTTTCCAAAATTTTGTTTATAGTAAGCTCGTCCGTCGGTCTAGGAGGATAGAGGTGGTACAAGTTCAAAGCTCATTCTGATTAATCGCTGCCCACTTAAGCCTCGAGGGAAAAAACAACCGAATTCCCGGTTGGGAACATCATGCATAAGAGAACAGAGCTTTTCACGTACTTAAAAGATTCTTTTATTGCATTTTCAAATACTCTCCCGCGATATACAGTTTCCACCTCATGCTCTTCAATGTTGTTCCTTCTGGATTCTGAGTTTTGAAAAAATTTTCGTCATGAGTTCCTGATTTGAAACCCAGCCGAAAACTACAACAGCTCTTACTTATCACGTCGCTGAGTCGGAGGAAGAAAAGGAACGCTAAGAGAAAGCTGTGATTATTCTGGAGACTGCTGCTCCGCCCACATCATCAAGCTCTCGTAAATCTCAAACTGGCTCTTTCAGTGTAGTGACATCGCGAAATTGGACTCATACATGTTGTCATTGTGTTTTTATGACTTTTCGGTCAGTTTTTGATGGTTACCTGATTAACTATAAACTTTGATATATAAGTGAGCGCTTTCTGGATTGACAACCTTAATTGGCCCACTTCATTAGTCAAATTTTGCAGCCTTAATAGCCCATCAAGTGAGCGGTAACAAAATCGGAATTTGCTTTACTTTACGTAAATGAATTTCTATCGGAATGTGTTACATGAGCCTATCGCCATACAGTTCGAAGCTGGGTGATTGTAGATAAGTCAAGTTTTTGCACGGCCACCCGCGGCGAATGCGAGTTTTTTTTTCGCGATTGAATATGACTTGAAGTCATAAAAGTTAAGCCGAAGAGAATCATGGAACTGCAACAACTTGTGAAAGCGCGTCCGCGAAGCGATGTGGAAACAATCACAACATAAGCGAACCACCGAAGCTTTCAACTTGCAATCTTTAAAGGTCCCTTACAGTACCGGCCCATTGCGTCTTGAGCGGAATTCCAAGCGAATCGTATGTACTAACGGCACTGCGAGCCGTGAAGCGAAAATTCGACCAATCGCCACTCACCGCTCGGTGCTCACCTTTTCTTCGTAGAATATCCTCAAAAACTCCAAATCTAAGCTCTAAGCTACTGAGTGCCAATCTTATAATTGTTTTTTCGTCTCGGATTGATTTCTCGGAACTGACATTGCTTTTCCATAGCTGTGTGCCAATTATTGAAGAAGTGGATTTGTTGTTGTTGCCGCTATGAAAGCCAGACCGAGCCAGGCGAAGCATTCGATAATGTGAAGTAAATTGGCGAAAGAAACACCGAATAAAATCCGAAGTTAGTCTCCGGAAATTGCAAAATTAATGCCTCCTGACGTCTGGCTTTGGACGAGATTATCGCGTGAAAACGAGCCTTTGAAGCACTTCCCGCTGGATGGTATCGTGAGGAACTTTGGGACATCTCCTGTTTCCTTGATCAGTGGCATCTCTTCCTTGTCTTATATTATCACACAAATCGTAGGCCTCATTTGCCAAGCTGCTGCCACCGTTGTCGTCGTTACTGCCAACAACCACGTCTAGAGTGGCCGGCCTGGGATGCTTGATGGAGTCGCACTAGCTTCTTTTGGCTCTGCACGCTCCAGAACTGACACTCACGTTTCGGTTAAAGTACAGCCTACTGGCTACGGGTCGAACAATCTGACCACGACGAGAGCTGTTTTTGCCTTTAGGTCATTGCTTAGGCTAAATCCTGTGCGAATGCGTACTACTCTGACAAAAAATATAGCGTCAGCGCCACAAAAATAGATTGGCCAATTTCAATGGGTTTCGTATGATTTCTATTGTGAGCGCGAGCGCTACACGCACGGTGGTTAATCAAAGCCAAGAATGGTGCGGCGCGACAGCGCCTTGGTCTTCTTGTGATCTACCCTAGTACCGTGACTGAAAAATATCGATCATGAAAATTAATCATATCGATTGTGGAAATTGAAAAATATGGAAATCGATTTATGAAAATCCAAAGACCTAAGAAATGCTCATCATCGTCATGAGAAATGCTCATAATGGACTCAAGTAGTGAATTTTCTAAAAGAAAAATAGTATTTAATAGACGAATTTTGCATCTGAAGTGATACTCAACTTCAACTAGCACTTAGATATGCAAGTCTGATAAGCGACAGGTGAATACAGAAAAAAGTGCTGACATTGTGTTATTCAGAGTAGCAGTACATCACACACGGAAGTGAGATGTTTTCACGAATAACTATAGACAGTAAGTTATTCAGTTACCCAACGAAGCGGATATAAAGATGTTACCGTAGTTTTAAGTGATGTATATAGCATGACCTATGTGGGAGGCATGGAATATCTTGGAACCGGAGAGTAGTACCTTCAATTTTTCGAGAGTGAAATGTCGTGTACATCACGCTGTTCGACTTCTGCCAATTCAATGTCCACGGCGATCGACTTTTATCTTTTCTTAATCCTTTGGCAATGCATTACCTCTTATCCCGATGTATGGAGAAATATCGAATCGTGCAACATTTCTCAGGCCGCCGTCAGACTTTGCGATTTTGCGGTTTTGCGATGTCGCACTTTCGCACGCGATACTACGATCTTGAGATTGCGCGATGCCGCATCTTTGTGTGCGGACCGCGAAATCGCAAGGTCTGACGGCATCCTCAGGAGGATGGCTTAGGTTCTATCCGAGAAAGAGATTTAGAACGGCTTTAGCCTTGTTTGTCACAACCTCTCCACATTCGATCGTTCCGGGATATGTACCCTAATGTCAGGATGCCGCACGATGGCGAGCGGCGTGCGACACAGTGTGTGCGAGCTATGCGCGTCGCGGTAGTTGGGTCTCAAAACGATTACAACGTAATGCTAGGAGTGCGATACGCAGTTGACTTCTAATCGCTTCGGGACCCAACAATTTAGCTCGTCCGCATTGCTTCGCTTGCGACATTCCGCAGTGCGGCATCCTGACATTAAGGTACACATCCATCGTTCCGTAGTGTCATTCATTTCTGTTGATATTTGAGGTGCACATGAAATGGGTGAGAGGCTCTCACTCCGCCGAACTTTGGGTCAATAAAGGGGTCATTTTTCCATAATCTCTCAAAGAATCTCCGACGATCACCTCTTTTTGGCTGATTTCGGGACCGTTAAGATGATCCACAAGAAAAATTCAAAAGGTGTCGCAAATCGTCAATATTAGTTTTGGTTATGTGACAATACGCAATATCGCGACTATAAACTGACGATCGTTCTTGGGGAAACCTTTAGTGTGGAGGAGAGGACGGGTCGCAGAACAACAGTTACTGTTTTGATATCCGCGTCGCTGTGCGGAAGCCTAGCGGCTGGTTCTACCTATATGTAGCAGTGAATTCCAGAGAAAGGAACCCTTGAAAGTGGCTCAAATGGCCAGGATATTGAGGTTTCACTCAAGTGGCTCGGACGGTCCGGCACCGCCCACCAGTCAATGTGGTCGGTGTAGTGTCGGGTTCCGCGCCCTTCTCCCTCTTATCTTATCTACGTCTCTTCTCGTCTGGGTCGCTCCATTTTGTGATGGCTGTGTACCTCACGCTATGTTATCAAAATATTCAATTTTTTGGAAAACGAAATGAATCATTTGGAAGCATTATTCATTTGCAATTAGCCTATCAACAGGCCCCAGTGTGTAAGCTACGCAAAAAAAACGTTTGAAGACCCCTTTGAGATATTAAACGTTAATAGTAGGTATGTGTATAGAGTAGTTCACTAATCCTGAAATCACAAATCAGCTGCTGGCCATTCTCAGACATTTTGTAATTGATTTTCATTTAAAGGTATTTGAATATTCAAGTAACTGGGTGCACTTCCAGATGAAATTGTAATTTGAAATAGTACTGAGACTGGTGATAGGAATTAGATTGAAATCTTTGTTGATAACCTTCCCTGTGATGGAACTATGACCACGTAATCACTTCCTCAAATTCATATTACGTGAAGTAGAAATGCATTAAAACCGTGGCCAAATTGGGAGTGTTCTGGATGTACTTCTCAGAATCGCCTGTGGGGAGACGTGCGCCTAATTGAGCTGTGTACGCTATTGACAAATTCTTTTTAAATGAATATACGTCATTAATTAGGTTTCACCAGTGGCAACAGCCGCACATTCCGAAATAGAAAGGGATAAATATGAAATCACATGGATTTGCTTCTACATACGGTACTATAGCAAGTAGCTCTGAAGGCTTTATTGCCGAGCAGATTAAGACTGCACATGTATTTATGCATTTGCCGAGGAATCGAAAAGTTGATTGGTCGGACACGTCATGCGTTGACAATTGGACCAGGGCGGTTACCGTTTGGATCCACGGGCATGTCGTCCAGAAATCACCGCTGAAATACTTGAAGATTAACAGAGCAACTGCTCTCCTCCACAGCTGAGACTTCGACTGAGATTACTTTTCTGTTGACTGCGAACCTAAGTGCCTATACAAAAATTTAATTTTTGCCTAGGTGTGACATTGAAGGAACCGGATGGGGTTCGAAACAAGAGGAAGATGCAAGGAAATGAGTATTTTGTGACGAACACTGAAAGTTAGAAGCGATAATCGGTGAAAATCCCGGATTCAAAAGCGCGACGCTGCGGTGTGTATTGCATCCCATTCGCATCAACACACTGACTTTCCGAGTTGTCCGCTGTAGGAGACGGGCCGCGGGACAACGTTGGTTGTAGTACCTGTTTCCAGCGCAGTGGGGTGGCCATTCCCAACTACATTAGCATTCATGTAAGTACATCTGGAAACAATATAAGAAAGAACAAGGAAAAAAGTAAAAAAGGATTACCTCTTGGCACCATGCCAAGGCGTTGCAATGGCGGCCACTTGAACTCGTCCGAACTATTTCTGTTCTACCGTAGGCCAAAATTACCCCCTTCCGGTGTCTTTAAAACGTAAACCAATTTTTCTGGTACAATGATGGACAGATATGTTGTTCTCCATATCCGAAGACGCATCCTGACAGCTTTAGCCTTCACAAACTGACAGTTTCATGTGACCCCAAGAAAAGACAGTCCTGGGTGGCCAAGTGCAACACGCGGTGTTGCACGACTGGGAGACTAAGAAAAGACGCGTGGCCTACAGGTAGGAACAGTGAAAATGGCCTCGGCACCTTAAGGCTTTTTTCTAAATAGTTTATATTGACAGCTCCGAAAAGGAGATCTCAAGCTGCAGGCTCAGAATATTTTGCAGCCTAGGCTTGATCACCAAGTGCTCATTCAAATCGTGGCCTTGAATGATGTGCGAATGGACAAGATTTTCAGACATAACAGAGCGAGTATCCTCATTCTCCATGCACGATCGTAAGACCTACCGCAGCCCTCAAGTGTAAAGTTTTCTCGTAGTGGAATGCTCTGCTGGAGTGCTTGGTCAACATTGGAACCCAGCATTCTTCTGCTCTTTTCTTTTTGAAATTTCACTCTTGACTCATAGTCCACTTCATATACTCCCAAATTCAATTTTTACGCTCTTCAGAAATCTCATTCAGCAGCCTTAATTCTTGACGAGATCATCTTCGGAGAATTAAGTTCCAGTTTATTCGTGTGTGCTGCTTTCACCCGAGGTTTTTAAGTGGATCAATTTTATTAACGGCCTGGCGTTTCGACCTTTTGTCGAAGTTTGCCAGGAAAGACATTAAAACGCAAACCAATTTTTTTGTACAATGATGGACAATTATGTTTTTTTCCATATTGGAAAACTTATTTCGCCAGCTTTAGCCTTCACGAATCGACCTAAAAAATTGCACATTATAGTAACAGGAGTCAGTAGCGACGTCCCACCACTCACGGTGGACAACGGGACCTCTGAAGACGACGAAAGGGTCGGAACGTCCGGCCGTTAATAAAATTGATCCACCTAAAAACCTCGTTAGGCAGAGCAGCACACACGGATAATCTGAACATCATGCCGAGGTTTCAAGAATAAAAAAGTTGGGGAATTCTGCATACATATGTAAAGTTCCAGTTTTCCTTAGTGCCTTATTTAACGAAGCTAAACCTTTTGATATCGTGCCAAGAGTGCAAGTAGGAGAGTGTGAAACCTAACTTTCGACTACAAGTTGAATAATCACTTAACTATGCATATTTTAAGGTCCTTGACTTGTAGTGGAAGAAGAGCGATTCATACCGTTTAATTTCCTTCTCTCTATTGCTACTCTACTGAACATCCCTATTTGTATATTCCACATTGGACCAAAATCACCTCTAAGGCCGCCGTCAGATCTTGCGGTTTTGCTATTCTGAAGCATCGCATTTTCGCACGCGATACTACGACCTTAAGTTTGTGCAATGCCGCAACTTCGCGTGCGAAAGTGCGATGCCGCAAAACCGCAGAGTCGCAAAATCGCAAAGTCGCAAAATCATAAAATCGCAAATTCTGACGGCGGCCTATGCATCAAAAAAATTGAAAGCGTGTGTGTCTGTGCATTAATGCAGCGAAACTTCTGCCGGAGATGACGCGAGAAAAAAAAGCCGCTACCTCAAAATATTGTCTGAGCCATGGGTTTTGCACCGGGACAAAATTGTCTGGAAAGTTGTTCCAGTTAGTGATGAACGCAGATCCTACATGATCAACAACAGTCAATTACATAATTCAGAAGCTATACCGATCACTGCACCATGGGTATTACGTATGAAGCCAAAGGGTGAGGCTGCGTACGCCAGAAAATCGCTCCGCGGCGTCGCTCTCGCGGCGCCACCAGTACGACTTGCTGAATCGATTGCCCTTGGGAGCCCGGCAGAGCGTGGCTGCGTCACCTCTGCACTTCCACCCATGCCACACTGCCTCCTGCACCAATGCCACCCTGCCTCCTCCACCCATGCCACATTGTCTCGCTTGAAGGCTGCCATGCCCTGCCACTGGCACTCGCGCCCGCCGAGGGCGGCCACGCGATTTTCTGGCGTAAGTAGCCTCACCCGAAGCCAAACGGTAGCTGTGTGAAATTGCATGTAGTTTACGATTACAGTAAAATCGCGCCTATATTTCTTTCGTAATCGCTAATGGGAACTCTGTTCGGGGGTATTTCTGACACCGTGCTTCGTTTTAAGTAATTCATGTGTAAGTAATGGCTGTTTCCAGTATTGTGTGATTCCTTTTTGGGTGACATGTATGGGGACATTTAGTAAGATGTTGTATTCAGGTGTATATTTTTGCCTAGTCATAACGGCCGAAGGGACAGGTCTTTTCCCCTCAGGGCTTTTGCGAAATCGCGATAATTCCCATTTTCATCTGAGTCATTGTGATTCGAGGGGTGGAGGAGACATCACTGCACGATTTATAATTCAAAAATTATAGTACACAACCTCAGAAACAGCGAGTTTTGTAAAACAATATTTTCGCTGAAACATGACATCCACTTTCGAGTTAACGGCAATCTGGCGCAAATTGCGAAAATTTGACGCAACGAATCTTTTTTTTGCCTGATTTGTTTAAATCCTCTTACAGAGATATTGCGTACAAAATAAAGAAGAAAACATGACAAATATGATTATGGGGTGTGAGCCCAGCCTGAGCCTGAGAAGGAGGAAGGAGCTGCGAGTGACTGAACCACTTTTTCCCATGAAGGACTTTTTGCACATGGCACGTGCTTCGTAAGCCTCAAAGCTCATCAGCACCTTGGCTTGGGCTAAAATGCTTATTCTTTTCTGTACATGGAGAAAACGTGTGGTGTGAACTCCCTGAATTCTAGCAGCATCCTAACTTTCTTGGGATTACGTCACATTCGTGACCACGTTTTGTAGTAGTACGAAGAGCGCTAAACTAGAGTAGACAAGTAGAATCGCACGAATGAAACAATGTCCAGCTGCCCATTAGCGATTACGGAATAAAAGTGGGAGGATACGGTGATCGTGTAGAGTACGCAATTACATGCAACTGCCGCTTGACTTTACGTAATATCCTGCGACATATCTGGCTACCCTGCGTCTCAACAGGAGATTTTGTAATCAGTCTGACTAATGTATGCAAATGGAATTTGGTGAAGGTGTGACGATTCCAAGGGGTTGAGTAGGCGCAAGCAAATGCAGTCTGCATTCACTTCCTCCTTGCTATCACTTTCGTTACTTAATTCCTAGTAGACTTGCTCGACCGCTTCTCCAGAATATTCTTCAATTTGCATCTGAATCTACTCAGGACCTGCAGTGGAAGCGTTCAAAGGGGCAAATTATCTAAATGGAGCTATTGAAAAACATACTTTCTAGAAATAGAACCCTAATGCCTGGAGCGATATGTCATAAAACATAAATATTCATCACAAAAAGCGGAGCACTTTGAAGACATCTCGATTTCCTTTCTACTCTGCATCCATGATCATTGCTCGTTGAAATTGAGATATATGAGGAAAATTGGGGTGAAATTCTCACACAGGCGTCGCCATCAGCATGCATGTGCTCGAGGAAATACGCCACAGTAATAGACCCTCCAGACTTGGTGGATGCTGCTTGGGCTGAGTGGACTATAACACATGTCGATGTGTGAAAGAATCCTACGATCCTTATCCGAACGAGCACGAGCTTCCTTACCCATCACAAATACGGTACCACCACCATCTCGCATAGGTTCTTTATCCGACGCGGCACCATGGTTCCACTCGCATTCAGAGGTGAAAAGCGCGGGAAGCGGCATGAATGAGATCTAGGGAGACATATTCACTGTGAACAACACCCATTCCAACAGAAATGATTCGTGGAAAACTCTCATCAAAAAAGCGCTTGCAGAGGTCTTTACGCGACCCGCAGCGCTGCCAGCACGCTGCATCGCATCCGCTGTGCGAGTTGTTGCAAGGGCGGGGCAACGTTCGCGGCTGACTGGCTTGGTCTCTCACCCGTCTGCATCTACCCTCACAGGCTACGGATGCAGAGGAGGCGAAAGGGAAGGAGGGAGAAGAGGGATTTTCGAATTCCCGCTCGTTGTTTACAATGTTATTCCGTTCTTCCCTTACTCTTGCACTAGCCATCACCTCAACTTTTATATAATTACTACTCCGCAATCTACTGGTATTACCCCTTCCAGTGGTTTGGAGACCCAGTGTCGAGGGCTTTGCTCGTGCGGGTGGTGTATCCATTCCTTTTGCCAAATTTCTTTGAAGCCCCAGGTGGATCTCCTCAAACCTGACTCTGCGGCGCCTACCTATTTTACACACCTGACATACCTGGCACGTACAGTCCAGTTCCCAAAGGCTGGCAGGGCGTGGCCTACAGGCTTGGGTGAGAGTGTGTGGGGGTGAGAGAGATCGGTACACGTTCATCCAAGTCCGTAGGCCTCGCCCTGCCAGCCGTCGGGAAATGGACTGTACTTATGTTAATTTATTTATTTTTTCGTTTTTATCACTCAAATGTGACTCCTATCGGAGGAGATTGATGGAAAGAAAAGTGAGATCTGTTGGAACACTTCCGTTCTTCGTCTTCCAGTACCCAGTCTTTGCTGGATAACTTCATGATATTGAAAGTTGGGGAATTCAGTTTAGGAGCATTTGAACTAGCCACATTAATGAAGGGTAGTATTCCTGAAACCGTTCTCCACTTACATACTCCCGCATACCTCCTGATTCATTAGAGGAATCCCTCTTTTTTTACACGCAAAATCCACATGCAAGTAGGGCATTACGTGACAAATGATTCTCTGGCATCATATGAAGGCTATAGTACAGGAATCATGAAACAGAAGCCAACTTTCATTAGCAAACAGCTGTTGACAGCAGATCATCTGAGAGCCGTTTCACCGAATATAGCTCCCTTGCCGTTAAGAGATCCATTTCCTCCAGTCTGCTACTTCTTGATATCACCAGTCATCGCGCTCAATCACTCTGGTCAAGATCGTATACTTCACTGCATTATGCCTCATCTATCTCGATATATTACGTGTTATCAACAATCACACATGTGCATGCCACATCTTTCCTGAAAAATAGCAATGAGCTGATTTCACTATACCTATAATCCTCCGCGAACACACAGAACTGCTTGATTAGATGGATGAAAGGATTACAACGGTGTTAATGTTGCCGTCACTTCAAAACTTAAAAACGCTACTTTTTGTACTCGCGATTTACACTTGCTGTGATTGTATCACTATCATTACTGTGTTTCAAGCATTTCTACGGGAAATTACCATCCATACTCATTCTCAGTTCTCTCTCTCAACTCTCAAAGCACTGTTTCTGGATCACAGCAGCTATCACTTAAAGGCATCGGAAGGTGTGAGAACTGTGAATGCGTGTTCTGTGAAAAGAATCCTTCCACTTCAAAAGAGGTGATGTGTAGCGAAGCTCGCATTAAAAAAGCGCGGCTTGGGGTCCTATCACCATCCCGTCGCACGGCGTGTCGTTCTGCAGCCCATCAGCAGGGCGAGTTGCCGGCGATGGCGGGAGAACGTTAGCGGGCGGCTGATTAGCCTCTCACCGTCTGCAGCCTACCCTCAGCTAGCTGAAGCAGAGGGGCGCGAAAGAGAGGGTAAGAGGGAGATAAGGGGGAGGGTCCATTTTTCGCTTTTTTGCCGCTTTACTTCTTTCTTTCTTGTCTGTTACACTGATGAACACCCCTACTTTCTGCTTTCCACATTCTGCTAGATTTGCCCCTTCCGGTGTCTTCAAAAGCCATTTAATTAAAATCAACCCTCAGCATTCGAAATTTAATCCATACGTACCGCGTGATGGTACTGCGAGCAAGGTATCAAGCTTCTGCAACCAGCGCATGACTTATGCAGTGGTGCGAGGTCGATACTTGATGCCTTGTTCACACAATTCTAAGACGACCGCGGGATTAGTGTATCCTTTAACCTGATGGATCGGCGATGGAAACCTGATGCATGGCGCGATCCACAACAAAGCCGGCCAACGCCAGTCTTTCGTTGGTCCGCTGGCACCCAATCCACGTACATAGACACCTTTGAAATTCACCGATCAGCCGTGGGAAGCGGTATCATCCACGGGTACCTGCGTGGATGAATACTAAAGAAACAAGAAAACGAAAAATTAGCTGATATGGACTTTTACGGTGCATTTTTGCAAACGTTTCTGTTGTGGTCTTCGATCCCGAAGTTATTTCAAACCATAATGAGATTTTCTAAAGTGAATTTGAAATACTGAATTAACCTTATTGGTTCCAGGCCATGCCTGATCTTACGAATACAGCAGAAAATTGGGCAATCTTGGGAGCGGCCCTTAGTAGAAGTCGTACTCTGGTGGGTACGAAAGAGGGCCGCATTCGAAGTTGCGCATTTTTCAGTTCACCCGGCCACCTATCCTCAGGCGTTCTGTCTTCCTTGTCTCAACCGCATGCAATCGATTATGGGTTGGCGTATGGGTAGTGGGTAACTAACCCATCACCTATCCATTCATTCCTACCTAAATAATTACCCTTGCTCGACGGTAGTTTTTTGCAGTGCGGGAGAGAGCACAGGGAGAGGTGCAAGGTGCAGTATTTCTCTAGCAGATAATCTCTCCAGTGGGGGTGTATTGCAG
The DNA here is from genome assembly GCA_963978905.1 of Trichostrongylus colubriformis. NCBI lineage: Eukaryota > Metazoa > Nematoda > Chromadorea > Rhabditida > Trichostrongylidae > Trichostrongylus > Trichostrongylus colubriformis. The sequence continues at coordinate 27,675,310 of OZ022261.1, read as the reverse complement.
ACTTTCAGACATGGAGGGGAAGGTGTTGTGCGACTTGAAAGATCTATGGATAGACCATGGCGTCTGTGCAGCTTAATAGTTATTATCCAAATCTTCGATACCTCTTGACGCCTCATTTCGTCGTACACACTACTAAATCCACCTGTTCCATGCCGTCATAATTCCGGATGATCATAGATGGAATCGAATAAGGTGCGTCCATAGCTACTCGTACATTTGCTATTGAAAACTGATTCCGAGATATTGTATATTTTATATATATACCGTCTGTACTCATGTTGATCGTACTGATACTGTACGAATCGCGCCCGAACATTATGTCACCCAATAATCCTTAAAAATCGCTGCCATTTGTCACCAAGAACAAAAAATTATATGAGAAACCTTCTTTTGCTACCAAAAAAGGTGTGAAAAAGCTTTTAAAAAATCCCTTCAATTTATCGCCGTGGAACATTAGCAACCGTCCTTGCAGGAAGTTTATAGGAAACAACATTTCCCACCGAAAACGGTTCCAGACCGAGGTCACAACTCGCGATAGCATGGTTATGTAGCTTCGTCATGCGCACTCTCCTATGAGCATGCTCTTTTCTTTCCGCAACGCTGGTCGGTCATTACTCACGGCACATGCGTAGCGCACTAAAGGGAGATCGCTCGCGTCGACGCATATGATCGCACGATCGTGTGAACAGCTGTTTCACAAGGTATGACCCCTGCCTTGAATTTTCTGTGACTTGCTATCGGAATCGGTTCTATCGAACTGCACTAGCGCGTGCTTTGCTGATGTAGATTTTATCGTTTTATAGTTCTTTTTTTTTAACGAAAGTCATTCTTCACAGTTGAGCGCTACACTCCGAGACACTCCGAGGCCGCGCCCATGTGTCCACAAACCGTCAGAGATTTCGAGACATTGTTTCGCGCCTTTTTCAATTTTTCACCACAAACCTTGTACATGCTCTTTAATAATCATGTGTAACTCAACAAAATGAGTAAATAATAGACCATTATTCCGTACACAATCTTTTGACTAGTGACCTCGTTAGCCCAGAGAACTACCTTGCTACCAGTGGATCATTGAACTAGTTAATCTTCTTCAATTAGTACCAAAGCGAATACTAAGTGTTTCACTCCCTTTTTGGATGGATTAACGAATATCCATTTGTCGTGTAATCCGCTTATTCCCGGAACTGCTTCCTGTTTCAAACTGTACTATAGTACCTATAATGTACGTATACTTACGTAAGTATATCAAATATTGTTTTGAAAGTGTTCTCTCTGATCTTTATATTCTTATATCCTCATCTTCAAAAACCGCTCTAGCACTAGAATCCTGAATATATCAAGCATTTTGTGGAAACCAGCAGTGGAGGTCATATTTGGAGCAGGTCGGCGGGAGGAGGCGGCAACTGGTGGATTCCGATCGAGAAACCATCTCAGGATATGTAGCTGGAGCCAGGCCATTCCCATGTGTCGAGAAAAATAGTCGCTTCAGCACGATCACCCTCCTCATCTACGGGTGCCGTATACGAGCCCCCCCCCTCTTTTTTAACCTCTACAATTCCAGATTCCAGTAATTTTTGCCGGATTGTATAGTTGCAATGTGTTTCATTACTATGTATTCTTATTTGAAGACAAAATATTTCACATGTATTCATACGAGATCGCTGCGAAATATCCTTCCCTTCTCATCTGCTTATTGAACGTTTAGATCCCAGCGCTTTAAGACAGCATTAGAGGTGATGTGGTGATGGGGAAATCCCTACAAGAAGTCACTCACATGGTAGTCCTGGGCCTAAGAAGGCTACCTGGACGAAATCCCGGTGAAAAAGCGCCCCTCCGAGCTGCAGAAACGCCGCAAAACGCTGCAACCGCCTGTTTGTCCCGCCTCTCGATAAGGCGATCCCGCCTCCAGATGACAACTCCCGATTGACTGGGGCGGGAGCGGCCAAGGAGATGCGGCAGGATCGAAGGTTTTGCGGCGCGCTTTCGCAGTTTTAGCTTGAAGCTCACTTCAAAAAATAGATACTGTCGTATTCCAAACATTCCTTTGTGTCTACTTGGCAATATGTCAATGGAAGTAGATCGGACTACCCGCCTCTTGACGGACAGGTCATCCGCGCCGAGAATCAACAGTGGAAAGGGGGTCCTATTTCTTGGGTTTTTGGCCAATTCCATCCGTTGTTTCTTCACTGTCCTGTTACTAGGCATCTCGACTTTCACATTCGCTACTTCTTTTACTTTTCGTCCGACTTTCCCCTAATACTGCCTTCAAGCGCTTATTGCAGACCTCTGCAGGGACGACCAACCCCCTTCCGTCCGGACATATACGACCCCCCTGTCGAGGGATCCTCTACTGCCGGGGTACCTTGGTTGGAGCCAAGGTTGGAGATACCGAAAGCACAATTAATCTACTTAAATTCGATCCGAGAGAGCTTCTTGGGACCACTCTTGTTGTACATTGCCGTTATAATTAGCGATTATTTCAACCAGTTTCCCTGCAGCGCTTATTGGCTTAGGTGATTTAAACGTAGCAAGCAACTTGAATGACACTTTCAGATCAGTCAGACTGTTAACAAGCTGTCTTTTAAACAATTGCAGTGTTAGTCACAATGTCCTTATAGTCCAAAACTTCAGTCCTAACATACCCTGGAACATTTCGGTATTTAAAGCCCCATTTTTTGTTCTGCAAGCTCGAGTCGCAGTGGTCAAGCCTGTCAATCTGAAATCCACAATTCATGTACTTCCTTGTCCTCGCGAAAGTATCTTGGGATTCGAACACTGTCTCAAATCAGATTTCTCGAATCGAATTTCGGGAGAAATATGAGGTAGCGAGGGAGTATGCACTAATTTGCCAAAGGACATTTGTAATTTACCCTCGAGTCAGTCATGTTTGAGCTGCTGTAAAGAATTTCACCAGCAGTTTAACTCTTTTGACCACCACTGAATCTCTAGTCTGGTTGTAGGTGGTTGAATGCGAAATCTGAGCGTTTCAGGCATTACAAAAATAATTATTGAAAGTACGTAACCAGGAAGTGCCAAAATTGCGAAGTAGAAATAAATGAGAAGAAATCAAAATTGCAGCTTTCCATTTTGTATGGCTTCTATGGAAAATTCCTGCCCTCAAGACCGATAAAAGACAAGTTTGTAGTTGAAACTTTTTTGAGTTCTCGAAAATCACGGCTTCAAACTGAAACTGAGCCAACACATTCACGCACCGTCAGAAGAGCATTTCTCCCTTCAACTGCGCTTCAGGAAAAAATTTTGAATTTTTTCGGGTCATTGATTTCCACTTTGACTTACGCTGTCAAACATTCCGGTGCTTTGTCTACAATAAGAATCCATTCTCTGCGACCTGAACCAAACCGGTAACTGAGCTGTGTTTGACATCTTCAAATTGTGTCCATCTTCAAAATGTCGTCTAAAGGTAAATGAATTTTTTATACTATGGGTTTATAGTATCACATTCAAAAAACCTGTTGCAAGGTCAAGTTGGAATGAACCTTTCTGTTTTTCCACTTCATTTTGAGTATTTTCACGACAAGCGTAGATCAGATAGGCCTTAATTTGTTTTGAAATCATGACGATGTTTAAGTTATCACCAATGAACGCATTTTCATGTATAAAATGACGCCTGTCCTTGTGCTCGTCATCAAATTCTTCCTTATTTCTTTGCTTTAGTTGTGTTAATTGCGTATGTACAACCGTTGTGTCCTTATAATTTTATAGAAATAGTAACAAAGACGCTTTCTCAGAAAGCTTAGTTTTAGTGCAGGCCTAACAAGGGAAGGACTACAGGTTGAAGTGGCCATTCGGAATGGGATACATCTAATCCGACGTATTTTCGGACGCTGATCTCGAATCTGTATTCGAAATTTGCAAAACGATTCTCTGAGCGGAGTTATGGAGGTTTTTTTTTTGAAGAAACAATACTATTATGGTAGGATTGGAAGCCCATAGCACGCGAGCCAGACCTTCTTGCGCAAAACCAGGGAGTTCATCTCGTGTTCAGGGAGTCAAATTATCCCAGAAGACAAGTTTTTAGCCAATTCGAGAATTTGACCAAATTTCGGAAAATCCACGGGCTATGAGGTGGCAGCCCATTGAACAAAGTAGAAGTCGTTGACCCTTGCCTAGGAAACGCTCCTCAGTGACGCTTGTTTCGTACATTTAGTGCGATGGGCAAGTGTAAAAGGTATGTGTAGGCTATCTTGTTCAGGTTGCAGGGTTTTCTTTAGAAGAAAATCCAAAATCTACCACTTTATAACCTGGCCACCCCCAATTTTCCGAAGTTGGACCAAAAACTGGATTTGGCTGAAAATTTGCACAGAGGGGTAATTCGACCTTCTGTGCCCGAATATCATAATCTTTCTTCGCAACAACGCCTAATTCGTGTGGTACGGGATTCTCTTCGACTTGGTATCCTTCCCTTGTGAGTAATGTTAGCAGTTATAAATAAAGTGGCAGAGTATGATGGGTGTGATAGGTACCAGTCCAAGGAAACGTCCAGAAGTGGAAGAAAAGCACTTACTGGCAATGAAACACAAAATGCAAAAAAACCCGCACCGGCGGGGAGGAAACCCGCGACCCCTCTCCTGCAGATCCGAAGCACTACCACTGACCCGCTGAGGCCGTTGACTGCCCAGCAACGGCCACGCTGATGAACCATTCATTCAAAAAAACCTCCATAACTCCGCTCAGAGAATCGTTTTGCAAATTTCGAATACAGATTCGAGATCAGCGTCCGAAAATACGTCGGACAATACGTATCCCATTCCAAATGGCCACTTCGACCTGGGGTCCTTCCCTTGTAAGCAGTACTCCGCTTCGTTTTTTTTTTATAAAATAGTTGATTTTGCAACCCACCCCTCTTGAAATTGATACCGCTAAATAGGTGACCTGAATATAGTTTCAAGTTTACGTCAAATGACTATGCTGTGAGTAGTATCCAAGGGTCCAGCCACCATTCGGAACAAGTTTCTTGTCAAATCGAAACTTTGACTTGACTCTGAAAAAAATGCCTTCGAAGAGGCGTGGCCACGCGAGTCTAGGCCCAAAGAGGTGACGGTCACGTGGTCATGGACGCATAGTGCGAAGCAAATCAACACTAGGCACAGAAATCGAAATACGCTCTGCCCGCCGACGGCTGTTTAAATGTTCTTCAGCGGGAATTCAAACAAGTTGCCCTTCTTCCACTTTTCCGCTTTCTATTTTGGATCGGATAATTCTCGTGGACGATTCCTTTAATATCGCTATTTCATGGTTAATAGCTTGTATGCGGGACGAACCACGCCCTGATCAATTTAGTTTCTATCAAAATCTAGTATTCAGTATTTTCAGAAATGAACTGAGAACATGAATCTGCAATCCGCCTATTTTACTCTTTATATTGTCGTGCCAACACTTGGTATCGGTCTCAATTGGTACGTACTATGGAGACTGCTGCGAATCGCCAGGTAAAATACCAGTCTTGTATTTATACCACAGTTCTTTAATCTTATGGATGAGCTATAGGTGATTTAGCAGTTATTAAGATTCAGTTAGAAACTTAAAGGAATCGTCCACGGAAAATGAGTTTTTGTGTTACCCATATATTTATGTCGTATTTGCCTAATGTTGGCCTCATGCAAAATTTCACGCGAAAAAATATGAATCTGGCTGAGATACAGCACCACAAAGTGCGGTCCCAGTGGGCGGGGCCTCCGTGTAAAAGCCTCGTCCCGTCTTCCGCCGCCGTTGGGAACGGAGAGTGGGACTGTTTACGTAACCTTCTGTTCCTACAATGCGTCTCAGACCACGGCGGACGCGGTACGAGGCTTTTACACGGAGGCCCCGCCCACTGGGACCGCACTTTGTGGTGCTGTATCTCAGCCAGATTCACATTTTTTCGCGTGAAATTTTGCATGAGGCCAACATTAGGCAAATACAACATAAATATATGGGTAACACAAAAACTCATTTTCCGTGGACGATTCCTTTAAGGCGTTCCCTTTTCATTTCCCGTTAAGTACCACAGCATATGATCTTGAAACTGCAGGAGCATAGATGAATGCTTTCCAAAAGTGAAAAACTTGAAAATGGTTCACTTAGCTATAATTCAGCAAATCTTAGTCTTCCCATTCCAAATTTTCTGGAGCTGAATGACTACTTTAGTCTGCATTCTAGCTCAGATGCAGTAGATTATAGCGTTTCAATTCGTAATCATGAGATTCCAGCTAACAACTGCAAGCTTGTTTGCCACTGGGGGACTCTGATCAACTCACAGATATTTATATTAGTTTGAGTGGAAATGGATGAATTCAGATATACAATTTAATCCATTGGAATATGGAATTCCTCTCGTTGTGAATGTTCTGAAGTCATGAGCGTAATTTCGAAAAATAGTTTTTCAATGAGAATGAAATTCTGATCTAGACTGCCATATAGTAAATTGCCCTAATGCATTATCAAGGACTGGTTACTCTGAAATCTGTTGCATCTGTAGCTGACGTTCTACTTCTTAAAAAAAGATTCTATGTGCTGACCTTGTATTGAGAGCGAATAATAATGTTACTGAGAAAGAATTTTGAATTACAAGAATTTTTTTTCAAATTCACTTCCATGGTTCTAATGAGGTTATGAAGCGAAATCAGAGGCCATGGAAGTATTTCTGCTCATTTGAGTGATTACTTTTTTTGAAATAGTCTTTTTGAAAATCTATGTGTCCGGAAGCATGCGCCGGTTCAGAGCTGGAGATTATGAGGTGGGTGGGGTTTGTAGCGTGACATAAAGTCACCAGGTGATGTCATCACAACTTTTTGGAAATTTCTAGTGCGTAAAGTTCGCGAATTACACATTTCATTTCGTCTGTGCATGGTACATGGCTTCTCTCTATTCAGGCGGAGTGCTATCCGGTTTGAGACCACTTCGGGCCTTCCACTGGCTGCAATGTCAGCTGGTGATTCAGTAACCTTGTTAGCACAACTTGCACAAGCACTGTTCCATAGTGCTCCGAAAAATGGGCTACCGACGTGGTTACTGAGTGGTACATGTAAGGTAAGCATAGTTTAAAGTGCTGATTGCCCTTTCTGAAAAAGAGGTTCATCAACAAGCTCTGTTCGCATTTAGATCGATTTGTATCTGATGCATACGACGTCAGCTTTCTCGGTATGGTGTTGGTTGGCTTTGTCCATTCTGAGGTATACAGCCGTATTTCATCCGATAAAATATCGAACGATTTGGAGGCAACCGAGGAATGCACTGAAGTATGTTTTCTGATGCCTTTGAAAGGTTTCCAAGTATGCCTTCCTCTCACAGTTATGTGGTCACGTTTACTGTGAGACTCAAAAAAGAGGAAGTACAGTGCAGGAGGGGCGTGTGGCCTTTGGCTCGGCCTGGCTGACACGCGACAGGTTGCGCGGTGAAGTGTGAGACGACGCGGCCGACAGTGGCGCCCATGATTGGAGCGCGAACACGTAATGGAACGGATCAGAGCTAAGGGGTCAAGACATTGCTAGGCATGGGCTTCTCTTCCCTTTCATTAGTGGTCACAAGATGAGCTTCTCCTATCCATTTGTTCAACACCCTCATATTGCCACCTCGATTACATACTTCTTTCGAGAGCGCATCACTTCAAAAGTTTGATGACAATGTTATAAGAACAGCTTCTTATCCATTTTTAAAAAATTACATACAAGCGCACTTGAATATATACAAACGGTGCATTACTTGAACAATGGAAACAAAATAGAGCTGGTTGCGTCATACTGACGTCATGATCACAAAAGTAAATTTCAATTGCGAATGATAAGGAATGAAACACACAGTCGCTTAATTGTATGTAACGGCTCCACAATTAGGTGTACTTTTCGACCGATGCAATAAGAAAACAGCCTATTATATCACACTGTCATCGAACTTTTCAAAATTAAGTTTTTAAAAACGGGAATAAGTAATCTTTAACGAAAGAGTGTTAATCAAATAAGAACATAACACTTGAAATACTCAACTAGTGAACCGGTTGGGGGAAAGGGGAAGCCTTTTTCGACGAAATTCTGCGCTCCTTCATCTAAATCCGCTTTCGCAGTTGGGTGGGTACCGGCGTGGTAGGTTGAGGCATACGGGTTTTGACCTCAGCTCGACCCTGTGACAACTGTAGCCTTTCGCCTTGCGATATAGGTATTCAGATAACTTGTTCATGTAAATCCTAACCTCCGTACAAGTCAGCCATGTAGTATTCATGACCGGATTCTTTCTCATTTCAGTATTCGTACAATGGATGACTTGCTTATCAAAGAGAAGAGTGTTACAGAGAACACGTTAAAGTGATAGGCATAGTCATTGCGTGACCTGGCGGCCCTAACGACCAAGGTTCCAACCGTCACTCGTGTGTACTTTTGCGTCAGAATTTCGCGTCGCAACGTGCGACGAGCGACGTTTGCGCGCGAGTTGGTGGCCTTGAATGGGAATGAGGTGCATTTAGGTAACAAGGGCGGCTACGATTTCAGACTAAAAATATTATGTGATCTGCGTCGTATTGTTAGTTCCTGATCGACTTCTGGTGCTTCTGTGAATAACATTCGGTGCTTTCAGTCATTTATTTCAGAGCATTAGGCTGTTTTTGTTTCCTTTTCGAAACATGGATACTGTTCGTCGTCGTATACAGCGAAGATGGACGGGCATGTGTGGAACAGCCGACTATACCTCAACATAACGTGAAGGTCAGATAAAGTTTTTTAGCTCTACAATAGATAGCAATAGAGATAATGGTGAAGATGTTCTAGATGTTTTTCAAATGTCTAGAGCAAATAAATCAGTATAATCGGCTCAGCGGAATTCATTACGAAATAGTGATGTAGTACAAGAGGCAGGCACGTAGTGACAAGCGGCTCCCTATCATGGCTGGATTCCGCCGATTAAATCTTGCATTATTGCTCACTGTCATTGCATAGAGTCATCTATCTTTTCGTGGTTCGACACCACGATATCTAAGAATTATACCAGTAACTTGTCAATGACTGGTATCGAAAGTTACTACATAGGCTTAATCGAATACAAATGTCGTTACGAAATCAAATGAAATGAAATGCACGCCACTCCAAAACGGAATGCTTTTAGCCTTGATCTTAGTAGTTTTTGGAAAAACAATATGGAAACTGGGGTTTGGCCTTCTGCCAGGATTTGTTTTTATATCTTTTTGTGAATACAGTTACCTTGTAATTTTGATTTTTGATAAATGCTGATTTTCGCCGCAGCCTGCGATGTGAAAGTTGTCACCAATATGCTGAGTTATGGGCGAAAGCTTCGGTCTCGGACGGGACTCGAACCCGTACTTCATGCTTTCCGGGCACATCTGCTAATCCATTACACTACCGAAACCCTTTTCACCTTAACACGGCTTCTGAATGGTTGTTTTTGCTCATATCTCAGCATACTTGTAACAACAATTACCTAGTTATTACTATAATCATTATTCTTATTACTATGCCAACTTTTGCTATTTTTGGTAATTGAGACTATGCCTCATACCCTATCGACACCTTTTGAAGAAGGAAGTAATCTGAAGAGGGAGGACCTTTCGCACATAGCCAATCCCCCCGAGACGATGCTTGACCCCTAGTGGAGCTAGCACTACAATTCAAAATTGTTTAAAGCTTTAGGATAGTCTGATGATTGAGGATTTAGGGAATAGTTATTAGTTAGTAGTAGCAAATATTAGGTTGTCTCAAAAGTCTTGTCGTATTTTTTTCGATCATCACTTTTTATTTTTTTTCGTCCAACAAATAACAGTTAGGCAACAACGTAGTGACCATTGTTATCGGCAACCCTCTGCTACTTAAAAGGAAAATCGTTGATTTTCTCCTCCCAGAACTCTGGGTTCTGAATTTTTTCTTGGCCAGGAAGGATTCGAGAGGATGGGTAAGGTGTTGGTCAGAAAGGGCAATGTCTGGAGTGTATGGCGGGTGGAGCAGGATATCCCAGCCGAGCTCCTGTAGCTTGGCCTAGGCACTTTTCGCGAAATCGGAGGAAATTGGAGCGGGCGTCGTCATGTAGGAGGGTGACCGCGGACCTTTTTCGGCACTTTTCTCGAACAGCGACAGCGAGCTGCTGGAGCTGGTGGGTGCATACGGTAGCGGTCACTGTCTCGCCTTGTACCAGCACCTCGCGGAAAAGTATTCCTTCCGCGTCCCAGTACCAGCACAGTCCCAAGCGTGGTTTGTCTTTCATGTCAATCTCGCCGATGCTGAAGCTGATGAACCAGCGGCGCACGGTCTCGTAGCTCACACATCCCTTGCCCAATGGAGGGCTGATGAAATGGCAAGCTTCCGTCGTTTTGGTGCCGCAAGACCGCTCATAATAGATGACACCGCGAGTTGGGTGGGTATCGACAACGGGCATTGTAGCTCTCTCCACGGGATCTGGTGTGTCAATATGAATTTTCCTAGAAAGCTTAGGGAACGTTCTACCATATTCCTGAACCGCCTGGACCTTCCTCGAAATGAACAAGAGTTACTGATTTTTTTCAGAAAAATACGACAAGACTTTTGGGACAACCTAATATTTTTTTTATTTTATAGCTGATAAAGTTATATTGAATGAATAATCAAGTAGCAAATGAGTCAAAAAATACTAATGTTGATGAATATCAATTTCAGGCAGCACATCTAATGGATATCATGCTGTTCTATGCAATACCTTCGTTATTGAGGATTTTCTTCGACGGTATTGTGCTGTTCCAATGCTACAGTCCTTTTCCAGTGACTGACGCTCCATTGTACGAGAGACGATTTGCGTTCAGCGTTCCGACACAGAGTCGTAGGTTAGCAAATCATGTCCTTTGATAAAACTACTGCTGGATTATCCGTGCATTTATTCATTTATGCATTATTCCTGAAGTACCGGTGGTGGTACCACAGTGTGGGATGGGCGATAACCGTCCGAAGTACCCTCATTAGATTGAGAAACGGTGAATGTCGACGGTCTGCCCGTTTCGCGGTGGAACGGATGTTCCAAAGAGAATAGTAAAACACAGAGTGGTCTCTTTTCGCCAGGTGCTAACCTCCGAGCATGTGTTGATGTGGCCGCCACATACCACAGGTCTTTGTGCCTCCGATCGATACATCAAAATGCGACACGCCGGAGACACTGTTAGGCAAAAACCATCACGTTGGAATGGGAAGCCATTCCTCTCCGCCTCCTCGTTTTACTCGGCTACTGTACCACATCACGCCCCTCTTTTCACTTCACTGACCAAATTATCGTGCCCGGTGTTTGTAATGGGAAGCGGAGCGACGGAGTGGGGGTTCTCCGCATTGAGTTTCAGGAAAAAGCGATCAGTCCTGATGAGATGCTAAGTATGGCCTTCAATGAGCACTGTTTACGGAAATACTAGCTCAGGTATACCAACCAATCAATCGCGCTAACCTCGCGATATATTTCCCTTTGTCGTCCGTTACCATTGGATAGCAAAAGCCCGTAGTTTTAAGCCTCTATAAGGTGTCATATCGTCACATAAATGAGGATTTGGACAAAACACAGCAATACAATTAGCCACCCCTGAGCATTTAGTGCTTAGTTGCACACGATATGTCGGGTATAACTGTATTCGATCAATGCAAAAAAAAATCCCTGAATTATTGGTTCGTTTCCAGATACTCCTGTTCTCCGGACTATGAAACCTCGCTCGATGTGCGTCAAAGTATGATTTCATGTCAAAATGGCATGACCCTGTCAGTGACAGCTTCAGATGTTGGTTTTTTTTAATTTTTCAAGCAGACATTATTTCACAAAAAGGCCTTACACTTCGTGTTTTGTGATTTCAGCAATTTACAAAAAAGCGCCAGATGCATCTGAAGAAGAAAACAGCTATGGTGATGCGTTCAATCATTATATCAGTGTTGAATTTGATATTGAACCTTCCATCACACATTCTTCGGACATGGCAAACAATTGACGATAACGGACTGGATCCGCAGACTATTTCTATACTTGAACGTGAGTTCTGCTCCTAATATTTCAGACTTCACAAACATCATCTGCATGCTCTGCATGCAATGTTCTCCTTTTACTCGTATAAGAGTGTAAGAGGGCTCCCATGCAGAGAGTGCGTACCCTTATTATCAGCACTTCGCGTCACGCCTTGCGACGTGCAACGTTTGCGCGCGAGATAGCTGCTTTTAGTGGGAAATGAGTATAATTACGTGGAAAGAGCGGTAACAATGTCCCACGCTCATTTTCAGTCATTTCGCAGCTCAGTTATGTTTCTTTTCAGTCTGTTTTCACTTCTAACAGAAATACACGTTTTCGCTTCACCATTGGTCAATGAGGCGCTTCGCATTCATCATTCATTTTCGTGCTGTGTATCATTCTCTTCGAACATCGCAAAAAGCAGTTTTGGATGTCACAAATTAACTAGCTTTTCTTTTTTTACTAGGACTCAACGAAGTATTCAAATGGAGTACTTCTGTGCAAAGATGTTGAATTCAATAACCCCGAAAGCAAAGAAAGGGAAGCCCAAATATTTGTGACGTCCAAAACTGTAGCAAAAGAAAATATGCGATAGTTCAAGATCATCAAGCAAGAGTGAACTGAAAATATTGAGCTTGTAGGAAGAAATGAAACAATGTTGAAAACAATTCGAATCTGCGGCGAAATAAGTGGAAATAGAGCAGGGTCGCCGCTCTCCCTAGGCCGCGTTCATACCTTGCGTTAGCGGCGGCAGAATGTAGCTGTGTGTCTCTTCGTCTCCGTCTATGCCACCCTGCCTCGTTCCCTGCATCGTCTCTGCACTCTCCCGTGCCACTCTGCCCCCCTGTCTGTAAACGCAGCCACGCCCTGGCGGCGCAAAGTATGAACGCGGCCTTATACGCTCTTCCCACTGAGTGCAACCATTTCACGCGCAAACGTCGCACGCCGGATGAGAAATACTAATATGAAGGATAGTCATCCGCTATCTACGTGCTTCAAACTTGATATGTGACCAACTATTTCCACCATGGTGATTCGTTATTTTAAAGTGTTTCATTTCAGCTATTTGCCAAATAATGTACTTCTCGCAGTTCGTGTGCAATGCATTCTATCTGAGCACAAGTATTTACGAAACAAATGGTACACCACGTAGCACAGTCGTAGTAAACAATGGTCGACAACATATCTCCCGATGCATATCCAACGATGAGGAGACCTGATGGAAGAGTTAAAGTGAAAAAAAAGTTTTTTTCTGAAAAAAAAGTTTTTTTCTGGTTCATGGAGAACCATTCCATTTATGACTTAGAGCGTATTGTGCCAAACGCCAGGTAGCTCATCTCATCAGCAAATACCGGTTATACATCATGTCTGTAATATATGCTTTCCTCGTCAGTAGAACTATTTTCACGTAAAACGAGCTGGAGACGCTCCATGTGGTTGGTTCCCAGAAGGATTACCGTGTCTCACTTCTAAAATAAAGGCGCACAAACGATAGTCCTCCGAACCTCTACCACCCATGGTGCCACTAACACGCGCGCCGCACGTCGCGCTGTGACATTCTGTCCTATCGATGCACACCCCATACCCACATGCACATGCCCTACAAGCTCCACGCATGCCTCAGGTTAGTTTCAGCTCGCGTTCTGACTACTCCTAGAAATCAAGGTAGGTAGATTATCTTAGTTCATGAAGTACCTTATGGAGTTCCAATGCATCAAATCGTCTACTCGTTACTTGTTACAGTACGTTCCCACTTTCGTCTCAGTGTTGCTCGACATATAGTCCTTTTCTCACTTCAGTGTAGGGATCTTACGCATCGATGTTCTTGTTTGCTTCATTAACTTTATGGTGTCGTTATCTGTGGCATTCATCAATATTCGACATTCTCACATTTTCTTGCCTTGTGGAATTTAAGCCATTACAACGACTCCTTAGAAATTACTTCACATTACGGCAATCAATACGAACATATCTCATCTCCATGGTTAATTAAGATCGATTTTTGTAATATTACAGAATGATTTGCCCATTCCGTATTGTGTTTCCAGCACTGAACGAGGTTTATGAGGGAGGAGTTTTGTAAAGCGCCCATGCTTCTCTCTTATCAGTTCGCGGCCCGACTTTGCTGAGCTCAATCCACTTTGAAAGAAGGGCATCTGCTGGATTGGGAGAGTTTTTATGAGGCGCGCCACCCAGCCCCTTGCCTACTCTCTGAAAAAATTAAGCTGTAATGAGAAGTGTGGCTTGCGCCAAAATTCCTGCCCTCATTTCAGTACGATGTCTTTACGCTTGTGATCTAATTGTTTTTATTCACTGACCAATTTGCTGTATGCTCACGGGTTTTCCTGATGATCTCTAATTAAGCTTTACTTTTCTGCAATTTTCGTATCAGCTTAATAAAGTGCTTTAACTTGAAATTCGCTTTTAACATGACACATCTCAACCCTAATTTGATAATGAACGGATTGAAGGCTCCGTTTACAATGCTTGAATTTACATAGGATCTCCCTCTGAATCTAATGAATGTACCGATTGCTATTGATACTGTCTGTGCTATTGGTATACTACTAAAGTGTCGTCGCAAAAGGGCATTCATTCATCGATAACCTTTCCATACTATTTTGTAATTTCGTAATGATTACTTATTTATTTATGTATGCGCCAGAGCCCAACTTTGAAGAAAAAGATCCAAACCACGTTTCTTTATTTATGTTTAGAATCATTTGAATTTGACTGTGAGATAAGGCGCAGATTAACACGGAAAGGTGCGAAGAAAGGGGGTGAAAATTGAACATCTCAACCACTGTCATTTGACGTACTGCATATTTTTCGCAAACCTCACTTCATCATTGATCAAAACAAAATATCAGTCACATTACACAAAGACTCAATTTATTCCTAACATCGTGACACTAAAAATTATAATCACATACAATTGCAATAAGGAGTTACTCCTTGCTATTCTGGTTCTTTATCGAGATACTATAATTCAGGGATTTTTGAGCATGACCCTTTCTAATGGATTTTAACTTAGGTACTAGATGAAAGCGCTCTGAGATATACAAGTTACTTGATTACTACCGCAATATCACATCACATAGAACTACAGAGGACCTAAATCCACAAAATTTTACGGACCGTTAATCACGTTATCATCATGAGGATGCCGGATTAGGGCTTCTATGAAGACAAGCTTTAGATCCTATACAACGATAATATGGAGAAAGGCACGGTCTTTTGTCTCACCAGTTACCTTTGATCCTTGTTACAGATCAAACACATAAGAAAACTGCACATTATGCAATCAATGCCTACCAGCAGAGGTACGTTTCAATGAAGACTGAGGTTACTAATGTCCTTTTGTAGCTTTCCAGTGGCCGTATCTTCGAGAAGAGTAGCGCTGTCGTGAAGTCGATTACGTAAATCCTGAAACAGATCCCCTAAAGCTAAATGAAGCGTTACAGGTCTTAATTTTCAGGAGAAGGTTCTACCAGTCTCGAAAACTCCCACATGTCCTCTCAGTTGCGATAAAGCGCGACCACCTTAAAAATCAAACTCCCCTCACTAGGACGTGGACTGAGCAAAATGAAAAGAGAGCAGTGCTGCAGTATTTTTGTGCTAATAGCGTGACGCATTGCAAGCACGGCATGGGTAGTGGATGGATTGGGTATGTGCCAGCACAGCA
Source organism: Trichostrongylus colubriformis (assembly GCA_963978905.1). Classification (NCBI taxonomy): domain Eukaryota; kingdom Metazoa; phylum Nematoda; class Chromadorea; order Rhabditida; family Trichostrongylidae; genus Trichostrongylus; species Trichostrongylus colubriformis. The sequence continues at coordinate 27,659,685 of OZ022261.1, read as the reverse complement.
TATGCTGTGATGACCTCAAGCAATTGCAAATACCCAAAGTGTGCAAATCCAAGGAAAGGAGCATGAAAGACGAGGGAACGTGAGCACTCGAAAACATTGAAGTCAAAAGATTAGAGCGAAAATGCATATAGGTTCTAAAAATTTGGCCAAAGGGTGCTTAATGAATGTTATATGAATGAAATACCACAATAAGAGATATCCGTCATGAAGTTGTCATCCCGAAGGGCTATATCATAGTATTAGGTCTGACAAAAAGGATCTTCAAAATTTAGCGCCACTGGAAGCAGAGCGCGCTCAGAAATGATTTTTACCAAAAGGGATGACAGAGAGAATGACGGCAGCAAAATAGTGAAAGCAAAAAAAAACAAGTGAAGCAAATATATAAGAAGGACAATTTTGCTAAGAAGCGATAAGAATGGCAAAACATACCACGTCGGTGCAGTCATACGGATGAGCCGTGTAATGACGGCGTGGAACTTTGATAGGTTTCAGTTTTGCACCTGGTTTAACGACCATGTGATTGATCACATCAGACAGCGAAATTATACCCTGAAGCAGTTCAAAAATTTCCGTATGAAAATGCTTAATTGATGAATCAAGGCATAGGAGAAAAAAACAAGTCAACGAGTGTGCCAGGAAATCCTTGGGTAAGGCTCATTAGAGAGGACGGACAAGGAATGGAACGGTATGAGCAGCAAGTGAAACCATTTATAAAAGATGACAGATGCGAGTACAAATTCGAGCTGAAATGGGAGGGGCGATAGAACCATATAGGAGAAGAATCATCGACACATGATCGGCTTAAAATGTATGTTGCCGGTCACGAAATTCAGAGCTATCTGAAGCGCAACTTGTAAAGGTCAGATCAAGTGTGGAACAGCTGGTGCATGGGTGACGAACGAAGGGGCGTACATCAGCAATACTATGCCCCACCCACAATGGGCAGCGCGTGCACTGAAAATTTGATATTCAACTGAAAATATTCTAATTCACTTCCAAAACAGCCCAAACTTGAGAAACGCTGGGATAAGGTCGAGGGCACGATTCCATATAGCCTGAGTGCGGTGGGCGGATCGCATTTTACGGTTCCGGCACAGCTCAGATGTTCCGTTCAAGGTGGGACAAAAGGGCGCACATAAACGATACCAAGCGAGCGAAAATACCCACTGGAGGCGGAGCGTGCGCTAGAACATTTGGTGCTAAAGTGAAAATGTTTAATTCAGTTCTAGAATGGCACAGAAGTGGGAAGAAGATAAAGTCAACCATGGGTTGCTGGGAGTGAAGTAAAAGATCCGTCTATAAAGGGAGGAGCGTATTTGGAATGGGCGGAGCTTACAAACACGAATTCGCGGGGCTCCAGCACAAGCTACAGGCTCCGTTTAAGCTGAATGGGTGGGACATTAGTCAAGATGTATACATCTGTCACGATATTCGGAACTAGCCGAAGGATAGTCTGCGATGGTCATGTCAGGAGTGAGATAGTTATTGCATAGGTAAATACGTATGGCGCAAATAATCAAAGCTACGCCCCGCATACAGTGGACACGGCGTGCGAAGAAACCTTCGGTATTCAATTGAAAATTTTCTAATTTAGCTCCTGAAGTCACACCTTAGAAAACGCTGTGTGAGAAGCGATGAATTTGAGATGCAAGCTCGCAAAGGACACAAACTAAGCTACGTGGCGTCTCCAGTGGGCGAGCATGCACTGAAATAATCGGTCAGACCGATAACCTCCAATATATTTCCGAAAAGGGCCCAAATATTGGAGAAATGTTTAATGATCAGCGACGGGAAAATCCGCAATGGGCGGGGCTACCCTCGATGCATGGTTCTCAAGGTAAAAATGCATAGTTGAGTTCTGGTACAGTCTAGTGATAAGTAGGATATACCGTGGGATACGGTCAGCTTACCTGTCCCGAGATCTTAAAGGGGGAATAGAGAAAAGTAGAAGGGGGTCATGGGTGCACAGACGTTAGCAAGGAGTCACTATCATTTGCTATCATCGCTCCCTATTGCCTTATTGGATAGAGATAGCTATAGAAGGCGATGACGGGTAGATAAGTGAAGGGAACAAGGAGCTCCTGAGGAGCAGTTGAAGATGGTGATAGGGATGCAGTGGGTATTGAGGGCTTTCAATGAGCCACCCACATGAAAGCTAGGGTCTAAGAAGATTGGATGTGGCAAAATCCATGGTGAAGGGAGCACTTCTCAGCTTTGGAGGAGGCATATTTGCAACAGCTGCCAACCGTTTTAAGGTGGCTCGCCCTTTTTTATCGTGGTCTCTCCCTCCCCCACCCCCACAATTAACGGTGAAAGGAATTGATTTTTCGAGCTTTTGACCGTTCTGCTCCGCTTTTCTTCACTTCTGCACTACTACTAAGCACATCGACTTTGTTTTTATACTCGGCCGCAACAGTCCCCACTACTACTACTACCTTTGAAGGGGACGTGTCTTCAGTGGGAGGGGGTCACAAGTAGGTGCGATATCTTTTAGTGTCACCGAACGCCGATGATAGTTGGAAGTTTAACTATAAATTTGGAACACCCACACACCGGAGCCTCCCCCTCCCCCCCCCCCCCCCACAAATGCACGCGTGACTCTCGCCTCGCCGCGTAAGCGACGAACTGAGTCGCCCCTTTTACAAGGTCCGCAAAGCCGAATTACTCAAACCCCTTCTCAATGCATAGAACTCGACCAACTAAGGAGGAATGAGAGAATAAATACAGAAAGAAGTAGTAATAACGGTGAAGAGCAGAAAAAAAGAAAGGAAAGAAAAGAGACGAAATTACACTGACCTCTATTGCGCCATTTTCATTGACAGCACACAAGCGGTGAACATTTCGCTCTACGAGAACTGTGATAGCTTTCCACAAAGTATCCGTATCTCTGACCGACACCACTCGATCGTTATCATTCTATAAATATGAACATCAAACGGCCTCGATCGTTAACATTCTATAAATATGAACATCAAAGAGCCTACGGTATAAAAAAGCAAATACATTTACCCTGCCCAAGTTCTTGAACTTTAAAGCTTGTTCAACGGTGACATCCAAACTGTCTGCGCTTTCTTCCAAAGCGATTCCAACAGCATCAAATCGTGAATACATGTCGACAACCCTTTAATATGAAAGATGCATTACGAAGCTATTTACTGAAAAGGATATGCGAAAAATGAATTAATGAATCGAGCAAACCAACTTGAAAGTGTCCCGCTCCACGACTGGTACACCCGAAACGCCTTTGTTCAGCAGAATATCGAGGCAGTATGTCAATGGAGTGTCTGGAAACACCTGAAAAAACAAGAAGAGCTAAGTGAATGGATCGAAATCTAGCTGGTGAAAAGTAAATGGGAATGTGTCCACGAGACATGAAGTTAAGCATGGAAGCAAAAGAAGAATCGGTTCGAGCCCTCCTGTAAAGTGAACGGGTGTGGAGGGGGGTGGGGGGGGATTCATGGAAAAATAATCCGAAAATGAAGTTCTCTGACATACCACACGGATTCCAACCCATGAGCCAACGTTGAGATCTTTGGCGCTCCGAATGTGAAAATCGGGTTGTGAGAACTGCTGACCCTAAACATAATAAATAAGGCGGAAAATGATAACGATTTGTTTGTAACCAATTTAATGCTGACTAGGTACGAAGAACCTAATCTTCAAAAAAATAACTGAAGTAACAGAGTGAATCCATACAATCAAAAAATAACACAAAACTATAAAGAAAGAAAACAGAAAAAACAAAAGAAGACAGCAACTCACAAAACACCAAAGGAACTTGAGTAGCCGCTTATGAGTGAGAATGAAAAGTGGACTACCAGTTTCTGGGTCTAGAACTGGCAGACGATGTATACGATGCTGAGCAAGTAATCTCGCAGCTTCCAATAAACTAAATAAAATCGAAAATGAAACGAAATGCGTCAATGAATGACGCTGAGAACGATGCTGGTACAAAGACGTACCTGTTATTAGCATTTATGTACACTAACTCCTTGAGTTTCCCTTCTTTTTGCACAAGTTCTAAAATGAATCAGTCAAAAAAAGCTAGGAAATTACTTCAGTAATACGCAACATACCCCTATACTTCTTTATTGTTAATCTTCCAAGATCTTCCTTGTCATTCACTGATGCATCTGCCTGCCCACGCTCCCTGAAAATTAAAACGGTCACCAAATAAAAGGCTGAGCGTGGGCTAGAGTACGCGTACCTTCGCAACCTTAGCATAACCCGTATGAAATCTGTGACTGAGAGAATTCCCGTAATTAATCCACCACGTTCTCCATCTGACAGCAACACATGCCGAGTGTCTGATTATACCCAATATAGAAGAAGTTGAGAAGAAGAACTGTACTATACAACGCTCAAGTCCTGTTTTCCCGCTCACAGGTGTTCGCACAAGCGCTTATCTCCACCTTCATCACTGTCGCCAAAGTGCTAATGTAAAAAATCTTGTATTCGTGACTTTTGAATAATATTTTAGAACCGATGCGATAAAATATTATGATAAGACACTATCGGAAAATAATGCACCGCAAGAACAGCGACGGATGATGACAAAGCAACACAGTGTAACTCTCGCGAAGAAGATATAGCAAAAAGTCTTGTTCTACAAGGTTTTATTTTCTTTTTTCACTTATCAAGGATATACACTGCACTGAAAACTAGCGATAGCTACGCCACAAGCATCAAGATTCCGGAAAGCCGTGAGATACAAAGCCCAAGACCACCACGTTGGAAAAAGTCAAGAAATATAGTCCGAAATGCGGAACAAAGTTTCCTTTTCAAATGGTTGACTAGGTGTTAGTTGTAGAAAAAACTGAATGAAACTCTGCGAAAATCATTTCTGCGACTGATTCGAAGCACGACCATAACTTCACAACTAATGCAGTCTTCTCCAGCGTGACACATACTGCGTGCACTGGTATCGCTTGTTTTGGCCAGCTCTGCACCTATTGCCAGTCATACAAACAATCAATTTTTTACTTGAAAGGGATAAGGGACAGCAGTTCCTGTCTCAAATAAACGTGATAGTGCGCTGTTACCCCAAGCGCTGACTTATACTGCATTCATACTCGGCGACCGATCTCCGCTATAGCAGTTGATGCAACGCATCCGCAACGCAGGTCCCAAGACCAGCACATGAGGTGCGCACTGGTACGAAGCTTGCTACAGAGTGGAGGTTCAATTTAAATAGTTTTCATGAAAGAAGTCACTGAGAACGTGTGGTGATCGCAGGCATCAAAAGGGATTATCGAACTAGAGGCAATGTAGTGAGCTCCAACCCAATAACACCTGGCGACCACAGCGCAAGGTTTCTAAATGGGTGTGTGCCATTAGGACAGAAAATTCGCCTTCCGGCGTTCGGTGTGCGACGCGATGATGCGAGCTATGCGTGCCGCATTGAATCGGTCCTCGAGCAACCAGGGTGCTCTACGCCTTATTCCAGACGTAATCGCTTCAGCACTCAACTGGTACCGCGCCCTATCCCTCCATCTCGTCAGACGTCAAACACGGCAACGCGAGTTTTCTGTCCTGACAGCACATACTCCACCATTAATTATTGATTTCAAGTGAACAAAGGAAAAACCCACGAGTTCGACTAGCAGTCGAGAAAACATCAGTCTTACGCGTTCGATGAAAAGTGAAAACAATAATAGCCAATTTCGACTTCTACGCCAACAGTAACCTTTGAGTAAGGCCACAATGGTTGAAAAATACATAAATGTTTAATCAGAGTGGAATAAAAGAGGGCTTTCTAGCAATCAAAACAAAAGCACTCTTCTGTAAGTCCCTTCTCATAAAAAGGAAAATGGACGGACTTCTGGAACGTGAAATTAATTGCATTATTCCTTGAAATTTGTAACTGATATCTCATCCACGGACTGTGAGCGCACAAAACAGCATTTTTATAAAGAGCAACCGTCTGTGAACATGGATTCACAAGTTTTGAAGGGAAATTTAATTAGCACCACACCACTACGACGGAAAAGTTAATGATTCGATTTCAAAAGAGGTTGATCAACACTGATAAGAGCAAAAAAATGACCTATGAAATTATAACCCTAATGAATATGCTTAAAGCACTGGTAAAAATGGATGAGCCAGTAATCAGATGAAAATCTTCCGAAACGAAACTAAAAAAAACCTTGAGATAACTTTTAAAAACAGCAGAACGAAACATTACCTCAACACCTGAATTATAGAAATCCGATTATACATAGTAGTAATGAAAAGATAATACTTACTTTGGTAAACAAGTCCATTGAAAGCTTTCCATAACACTAATTCAGTATCGAATATAACCATTTTACTTGAAGTCGGCATAGCTTCATAACACTGATTCATTTGTAAAAGGCGAGCATACGAATCCGGTTCATAATGCAGGACCTGTAAATAGAGTAAACTGAAAATCAGTAAAACAAGTAGTTGGTTGAAGAGTATCTGACATAGTGACGGCGTTGCAGTCAATTTTGTGCAGATGGTATGAAACGCGGATGCTAATGCGGTCGGAGGGGGCCACTGCACTGGCACGTCATCCGGTGCTACATTTCCCTAGGTTTTTGGCCCAAGCCTTACTTTAAGGGAAAGGGCTTCCCCCTAAAGTAAGGATTAGGTTTAATTGGTAAACGTGAACGGTTTCGAGTGAAGGACGACAGCGCGACAATGAGACCCCTTTCTCCAACTGCTTTACGACCAAAACGCGCATATCAAATTCAAGCAGCTCGCAAAAGCGATATTGATGGAATCTGCATTTGCAAACAGTACTGAATAAACAATTTAAAAAAATCGCATCAGTTCATAAAAAGTACCTCGTGAATGGATCGCTCTCTGACACTATACGTATGTGCATGGCCGAACGGTGGTCGCATTAGAGATCGTAATGACTGAGAATGAGGCCCGATTGTTAGATGGGAACGTAACGGCGATACAGACTCAGAATGTGACATTCGTTCCCTGATACGAGTGTAATCACATAGTCGAAAGAAAATCAATCAACGAGCGTCGTACGCTTTGAATACGGGTAACACACACTGGCATGAACTGAGGACAAAGCAAAACGTTACAAAGTCCCAAGAACTGACGAGGTTAAAAATACCACAGCAACTACTACTGCGACCTTTTTATTATTTGATAGTTCATTAAATGTGGAGGAAAAGTGACTTTATATGTTGCATGTGTTTCAAGAAGAATACACGAGTACGGTTCCCCACATTTTTAATTATACGACGGCACCGTAATCAGACCACACGTCATATAAAGTGCTAAGTCGCGCTTACACAGGATATGTGCCGAAGTGGTAACAGGATATGTGCCAAAGTGGTATGCGCTAATGAACTTGTACCAAATTTCACTTGTAGCCAACATGTAGGAAGATTGCTTCATTTGAAACTTGGCATTTGTTCGTTTGCACTGAGAAGAATGGAATTTTGAAGAAGCTCCAACGATATCAGATGATCCCATTAAAAGATATTGGATTACATATTTAACTGCAATGGGTTTCCATAAGATGCGTTCCAATATAGTGGGACCTTTTTGTGCACATCAGATAACACTCTCATCTATGTAAGCAGGAAACACAGATGATGTGAATGAACCGGTTTAAAAGTACGCATACTTTTACAGGGTTTATGTTCACGGATACTAATTAGGTTTAGAAGTGATTATTGGTAAGAAACCGCAGAACAAATTGGATTCCATTACAGCGTCCTTAAAGGGCAGCAGTTCATCTCGAAGTTTTGCAGATAGCTAAAGATGAATTGATTTCTACTACTACTCGTCTAAGAACTACGGATCATCCCTCACATGTATGTGGCCTCATTATTGAAAATTAATCATTACAAGTTTACGAAGGAATGGTGACAAATCATATGGAAGAAAAATAGAAATCACAAAAGAACACAAGTGCCCCAGATGGGGGGACACATGACGAGCACGCCAACGAAAGCAGCACACCAACATCGACCGCGGAAAATGCGTTGCGTGTGCGGTGCGTATTTCGTGCGATCGCGCCGCCAAGTACGAATGCAATGTAACGTGTGTGAGCATTTAACGTATCGTAATACACAATTGAAGTGTGCATCATGTGTGAACAGTTTGATTTGTAGTCATACTAGTCATAAATATCGAGGTTATAGGCAGACCGTCGTTAGGCTCGGCCCCTTGCAGCTAACTTGCCAATCCAGTGGGGCGCATGGGCCTTAGCTGCCACTCCAACACCGACAGTCCGACACGTATTGTGCGCCGAAGAAGTTGTCCATATCCCGAACCCTCAGACCTCGGATTTTCGTAATATAGGGCACCGGGTGGGTAGGAAGAAAGTCAGAACTGGGGTATATGCTCTCTGGTAACAAATCTTCCCACTTCAGATGAAGAGATGTGTAGTGAAACCCACACTATAAAAACGCGGCTTGCTGTGTTATCACGACCCCGCAGCACCACTGTCGTTATGCAGTTCATGAGCAGGGCAAGTTGCTGGCGAGGGCGGGACAACGTTCGCGGCCGGCTGATTTAGCCTCCCTGCCTGTCCGCAGTGTATCCCCGGCTAGTGACCCGTGGGGGGAGGGGAGGGGGAGTGGGAGGGAGAAAGGGAGATGAGAGCTCTCCGGTTCCTATTCCTTGGCTTTTTCGCCGTTCTATCTTGGTTTTCCTCTACTGTTGCACTGCTTCTACCCACTTTCATGTTCCACAATCTGCCAAATTTACCCTTCTCGGCGTCCATAGACCGTAGCGTACAACCTTTTGCGGACCTAATTTCCTTCTACAGGCAGTCTGAGCGTATAGTTCATTTCGAAAAAACTGATTGGGCGTGCCCCACGGACTTGGGTGAATGACGAGAGTGAGAGTACGCGGCGAGAGTGAGAGTGTGTGGCGGGATCAGAGAATTGAGAGTGTTTGATACACGTTCATACAAGTCCGTAGGACACGCCCAATCACTTTTTCTGAAATGGACTGTAGTTCCCGGCTACTTTTCCCCCTTTTGGCCTTTTTAGTCTTCTTTACACTTTGAACAACAGGCACGGAGATTGTCTACTCCGGGGCGATGGCAACCATTTTGGAATTGTGATACAAGCTACTGCCAGCAATTAGCAGTGTTCGTTTAACATTGTTTTTATGTGGTAACTATTAATTACAAAAAACAAAGGCTAACGAGGGACTTCCGAGATTAATGAATGAGTGGATTTTCGCGGTGGTGAAACTCCTAGCAGCTACTTCAGCAATAAACACAGACGTGAGAAAATGAGTGCCTTGCCCATCCCACACCCCACAAAAATACAAAATGACATCAGTCTCAAGGTCACAATGAAGGTTTTAACGAATCAAGGAAAAACATGTCGTAAAATACTTGCGAGAAAACATCTGGACAAAAAACATCGTTTAATCACAAAACGTCTAAAAATACTTATCGAACTGCCGCGCTAACACATATTGCAAAACAGGAAAGGTAGTAAATGGAATCACGTGGAACTCTGTTGTCCTCGGGATCGAATGGTTAATAATGGTTTGGCTCTTCTCAGTCACCTTAGAAATATTACTTAGCGACTAGGTAACAAGGAACCTTAATTGAGGGAAAGATACAGAAAGGCCTTGATGTTGTCCACAGGCCACTACTCGAGTAGAAGTCAACAAGTTTAAAAAAACATTGCGATCAGGACTAAAGTTCTTGTTTTGAAGAAAAAAAAAAGCGCTCGGAATCAATTCCTGTTATCAAAGATTCACTCCAGATTGATAACATTATACAACGGAATCGGTCACTAACAAATGGGCTTTATCTTAATAATTTTACAGTTCGAGATTGAAGCTGAAAACTACAGGGTGTCCCAGAATATTTAGTTGGTCTGCTTTGATTTCAGTGACTTTGAGCAAATGCAAAAGTCGGTTTTCTTTACAATGCAAAGAGCTTACGCGCCTTGGCCTGCAATCAGTAGCAAGCACGAGGCAGAGGTAGCGGAGTCCACATTTCCATCAGGCTATACATAAAGACACACTTACACCTCGCAACCGATTTATCGTCCACTTGCGTTTCAGACCGCGACTCATGGAGCACATGTGTGCTTGATATTAGGTTGCGGTAAATGTTACAAAGCAATGCAAGCAGAGAAAAGAATGCGAAATACAATGTTCAAATGAAAGAGTACCATACGACCACATGCCGTTCCGCCTGCCCGGCGCGTCGCGGCTACGACGGTAATGAGATATGGTTGAGGCTCAAAGGCACTCGAAGGGGGCAAGGGAAGAAAGCGTATTTGGATAATATTCCCTATAAACGGACATTCGAGCCCAGAAAAGATAATGTGTAGCGAAACCCGCGTTAAAAAACGCGTCTTTGAGGCGCTAACGCGATCCTAGCGCGCTTCGCCTCGAACTGCACGCTTCGGTGGCCGAGTCGTCTGCTGACGGTGGATAGAGAAGTGGATGACACGTCGTGCTGCGGGATCGTGATAATACCCTAAGCCGCGCTTTTTCAGTACGAGTTCTGCAACGCATCAGCTTTGCTGAAGTGAAAGGCTTGCTTTCAAAAAACATGCATTCACAGTTCTCACGGCACCCTTACCCTTCATGATGCCTTCAGTTGCAATAAATGAAACGTGTATTAGGATCGAGTGAAGTAGGTTCCTGTATATCTACATTCTGAAACGCAGTACGATTCCAAATGGAATAAGGTGACGATGGAGCAGTCCACAGCCCTCATCATTACCTCACAGTAGCAGTATGAAAAGTTTTGTTTTGATAGTTTGAAGATAGTGGCGAGGGTAATGTGAACAATGAGAACTAAAGTGAGTCATCTCACTGAAAGTCACACACCTATCTAGTATACTATATGTGGCCAACGTAACGGTTAAGAGGAGCGCTCCCGTTTCTGTGAGGCCGCAGTCATACTTTGCGCCAACACCGCCGGCACCGGCGTCAAATGACGTCATCAGCTTTAACATAGCCCGCCCCCTTCATTACAGTGGTGAGGAAGAAATCCTCCTCTAGGTTTTTGACCGTTTCGTTCGTTTTTGTTCTTTTTTCGTACTATTAAGCACCAAGATTTTTATATTCGACAGTCTTTTCATATTCGGCTCGAATTACTCTCACCACTGCCTCGAAGTGAAGAGAAAAAGGAAACATGTTATCTGAGAAGGAGAACAGAGGGCCGAAGGAGATGGAGTGTGGACTGGCAGTGATAGGAGGTACCCAGGCTCTCAAACAAGGCCGAACGTTGGACACGCCTGGTAAATATGAGGTAACCAAGTGATTTAAGGTAAGTGAGTTGAATTGACACTGAATTGAAGGAGAATTCAAGTAACTGAAGGTGCACGCGAGGGGAGCGGTGAAGACGCTGTCGATTTATGTTTTGGCCGACATTGAGAGTAGGAGGTCACACGACTGGTCCCTTGTGAGCAAAACATGCGCACTACGCCAACGCCTGGTTACGCTGGAAGCGAACTTGTTACCGATTAATCATTCTAGACTTTGAGGAAAAACGAACCGCTACAATGGACATGACGAAGACCATTACAGCGAAATTCGAGCATTCAGATCATTTCATAAAGGATACTCAGAGAACGACCATTACGGTGGGATCACATGTATTCATGTGACATTCAAAAGAGGTTTCAGGGAGGAGGAGAAAAAAAGCAAGTTTTAAATAAAAAAGAATGACTGTTGATATGAAAAACGAATATTGAATTGGTAAGGCAAAGCACGGTCAGGAGAACCTCGGCAATGGCCACAAATTGGATTTAGCATGAACGTTGCTTGAAATTCAATTTGCAGCGCTCCTAGATGAGGGAATTAAAAAAGTGTGCACTTCGAGAGATAGAGGATGGGACGAATGTGTGATTACAAATAGAACATTGGAAAATGGAAAACTAACAAAAAATGAAAAATGGAAATTTGAACTTTGGAGAGTGCGCAAACAACGATCGTTCGATACGTTCTCTGCATAATTCATAATTTAAATGGTTGCCATGAAAAATTTAGATTCATGGCAATTATACATATTAATTGGTCGGTCTCATATGAGGAATGATTCTGACGTGCTCTACTAGGCTCATATACCTAGAAAGGATGATCCATAATTTTCGCGGTGAAAAATACTTCTAAAGTGGCGTAATGAGTCCCTGAGATTCTACCTATTGGCTCGTTAGTTAGGTGATTAGGTGGGTGATATGACGTTAGGTGATTTCAAGAGGAGCCACTATGAGGCCTGATTCAGGTTTAGGGGCGATGCCCGCCGAGGCCAACTTAACTCTCATTCCCTTCAAAGTATGTGAATTACTTTGCACACTTGTTTAAGAGTATAAATACACGGACTTCTGCATCAGATGGCCAGTTTTATATAGGGTCCCACTTTATAGGACAAGCGGCACTTATATACAGGGGTGCCAAAAAAAAGAAGTAATTTGCTCACGGCTCACATTTGCCATGTATACAAAACATAGGAAAACGAAAGAGATGAAAGTAATGGGGCAAAATACCCCGGAAATGTTCGTTTAGAAACAGGTGCAAGCTGGGACTCACTTCGTTCACCCTCATAAAAATACGGAGCTTTCAGTCGGCACAGTCGGGCTTCAGAGCACCGTCCGCTTAAAACAGTGGAGCCAGACTCCGTGGTAGGTCATCTGTGGGAGGCTTCCTAAAAGTTGGCCCTTTGGTTCGTGGAGTCGCAGAGTCATGCTCGGACAACGCTGCTATGATTCGAAGTATCATTTTTCACACCTCAATCCCCCTCCGGAGGGGTTTCAGTGGTAATGGCACGTTGTGGCTCTTGGAAACGAAGGGCGTTGGGTACCCGGAAAAAACGAAATATCTAAGAACGGCACCCAATATGAATCCCCTCGGGTACCCAGAGTGAACAGACCTTGGCAAGGTTCTGAACGAGGGCGACGGAATCTCCGATTTCGCCGTGTTGAGGTGACGCATCATGTTCACTCGGAATAATCTCCCGATCCTGTTCGTGCAGGAGGCTGGTACGGAGTTTACTGATATAGAGGGTGTGCTCTTGAATTCGGCCATGGAAATATCTCGTCAGAGTTTGCTGAAGTTCGATAAAGTAGGGTTGAAAGTGAGAGAGAAAAATTACTTATTTCTATTGGCACCCCCTGTATATTGTTCGGGATTCTAGGTAGATATGGACGACCTATCACAAACTGTATAAATTGAAATCGCTTGTTCTTGTACTTTAGTATGGAACAACTCAGAACGGAAATCCTTGTGTATACGACTTTGACTTCACGTCATCGAAAGGATTCTGACCAGTGAGTAGGCCAGAGCTCCAAGTTCCAAAATATTTGCTTCGAAAATTTCACAGCCCATTGTATTTGGTGTGCAAAGACAGTGATAGGAAGACAATACGATCATATATTAGACTGATTATTGACTGATAAAGGTCACCTACGGTCATAAGAGTAGGAAAGTAGACCACCGCTATATTTAATAGAAGCCGTCTGTCTGTTTGTCGGTCTGTCTGTCTGTCTGTCTGTCTGTCTGTCTGTCTGTCTGTCTGTCTGTCTGTCTGTCCGTCTGTCTGTCTGTCTGTCTGTCTGTCTGTCTGTCCGTCTGTCTGTCTGTCTGTCTGTCTGTCTGTCTGTCTGTCTGTCTGTCTGTCTGTCTGTCTGTCTGTCTGTCTGTCTGTCTGTCTGTCTGTCTGTCTGTCTGTCTGTCTGTCTGTCTGTCTGTCTGTCTGTCTGTCTGTCTGTCTGTCTGTCTGTCTGTCTGTCTGTCTGTCTGTCTGTCTGTCTGTCTGTCTGTCTGTCTGTCTGTCTGTCTGTCTGTCTGTCTGTCTGTCTGTCTGTCTGTCTGTCTGTCTGTCTGTCTGTCTGTCTGTCTGTCTGTCTGTCTGTCTGTCTGTCTGTCTGTCTGTCTGTCTGTCTGTCTGTCTGTCTGTCTGTCTGTCTGTCTGTCTGTCTGTCTGTCTGTCTGTCTGTCTGTATGTCTGTCTGTCTGTCTGTCTGTCTGTCTGTCTGTCTGTCTGTCTGTCTGTCTGTCTGTCTGTCTGTCTGTCTGTCTGTATGTCTGTCTGTCTGTCTGTCTGTATGTCTGTCTGTCTGTCTGTCTGTCTGTCTGTCTGTCTGTCTGTCTGTCTGTCTGTCTGTCTGTCTGTCTGTCTGTCTGTCTGTCTGTCTGTCTGTCTGTCCTTCACGAAATTCAAAACTACCTGAAGGAGAACCTTCAAAGGTTGGGTCAAGGAAGGGATAGATAGTGCATGAGTGAAGATTTGAAAGTGACCTAGGAGAACACAAAATACAAAGGATTCGTCCACGGGAGTAAAGTTTTTCTCTTTCATATATTTATGTTGTATTTACCCAATGTGGAGCGCGTGCAAAGTCTCGTGCGAAACAATGTGAATCCGGCTAAGGTACAGCACCACAAGTCTTGGCCGGGTGGGCGGGGCTTCCGAGCAAGTGCTCACCCCGTCGTCCGCCGCGATCGGCGACGCATTGTAGGAGCAGAAAGTTATGTAATTAGCTTCACTCCCTTTTCCCAACCGTGGCGGATGACGGGACGGGGCTTCCACTCAGAGGCCCCACCCACCCGACCAAGAATTAGTGAAGCTGTATCTTAGCCGAATTCTGACTTTTTCGCGCAAAACTTTGCATGCGGTCCTTATTAGTCAAATGCAACACAAATATATGGGTAACAAAAAGACTCATTTTTCCGTGGACACTTCCTTTAGGATCACGAAAAATAGGGTTTGTCTCCTCTTACATTTCACATCTGAGGTCAAGCGTAAATATTGAAGTCTCGGCAAGATTTTCACAGCACGGGCCGCTTGAACTCCGCGTAAAAATGTCTATTAGTGAATGTTGAGGGACGGCTGTTGACACCTTCACCCTTCTTCACGGGTGAAAACTGAATAACAGAGTAATTTCACATGAAAACAAAAAGTGACTGGAGTGAAGTGGAAGAGTGAACGAATAATATTATGAATCATTGTGAGGAATTTCCATTGACACCATCATCTCGAGAGGAAGTTTTCAGTTCATTGTGTTTTCTGGCGTAATGTGGAAAACTCAAGCTGGCAAGCAAGCGTTGTATGTTTACTGCAGGAGAAGCACAAACATTAACTAGCATAGTGGGGTGCATAAATCAACTGGTTATCACACAAACAGCAGTGGAGGAGGTTTGATATGCAGTATTGAGCGACAACAACTCAAAGAAACCGGAAGGTTTCCGAAACAAGAGGAAGATGCAAATAAATGAGCATTTTGTAACGAACACTAAAGGTTAGAAGCGATAATCGGTGAAAAAACACTGATTCAAAAGAGCGCGCTGCGTGTGTATTCGCATCCCATCGCATCAACACACTTTTCCGAGTTGTCCGCTGTAAGAGACGGGCCTCGGGCCAACGGTGGTTGTAGCACCTGACTCCCAGCGCAGTGGAGTGGCCACTCCCAACTACATTAGCTTTCATGTAAGTACATCTAGAAACAATATAAGAAAAAACAAAGGAAAAAGTAAAAGGAAAAAACACTTTACAACAGAAACATTTCTTCTTGGCACCATGCCAAGGCGTCAAATTGGCGAGTTTCTGCAATGGCGGCCACTTAAACTCGTCCGAACTACGTCTGTTCTACCGTAGGCCAAAATTACCCCCTTCGATGTCTTTAAACACAGGTCATGCGGTTTCATCCTATGAATTATTTGGGGAACTTAGTATCAAAAATAGTGAGGATAAATTGAAATCACCATATGTTCCAGGATTACGACCATTTCGGTCATGATTGACTATTTTTCTCGTGAGAAAAGCTGCATATAAAAACTTTTGAAGACTGAAACCATATTTTTTAGCTCTTCGAAGTCCATTCCATACTCACTTGTTTAGCAATTTCGCGGCAATTTAGTGAGCATTTCCTTGCTATGCTTGTGTTGTGTTTTGAACCAGTATTTCTGGGGGCAGGATTTGCAAGAAAGGCGGGATTTGTGAAGTTGGTGAACACCTTTAACTCGTCTGAAAGCTTTTTTTACAAAGGAGGACGTGAAAGGAATGAGAACGATCTGGTAAGTAAACGATCTTGAATAGAAAATGTGAGCATCAGTAAAACTGGATGCTATCTAACTAAACTAGCCAAGATAAAATCAGGACTTATAGCGCAGAAAGAGTGTGTAGTTTGAGGAGAGCAACCACACAACTATCGAGCATACATATTCCGATAGATACATACTTTTTGCGACTGACGTCGAAAATAGAGTCTATCATCTATCAGGGCGTCGACTTCCTCTCACTCACCGCTTCCTTTCCTTCGTGCGTTACAGAGGGGTCGGGCGTAAATGGCACCACAAAACTGAGATATTTATGAAAATCACAAAAGTACAATGGACTACTAGTTATCGAAAGGAAGAATTGTAAACAAGAGCTGAACTGCTCGGTAACTTTTCATTCGTTCATTCGTTACATCTCACGAGGGGTTACAATCGAACTGGCGTCTAAAAATGCGATAATCGCATCAAAAGAAGAAATGTAGATAAGGGAATCGAAATCATCACAAAAAAATAGAAAAGTAAATATTCATCCAATGCGGTCGAATTGCTCAGCAAAAACTCGAACTGGCAAATGGTCAGTAGAAAGGAAGCTAGTTATGCCTGCATAAACCAACGTTTAATTAGCATACTCACGCGAAAAAAGCTGTCCTGCCGACATCGATGTCGGCGAGAAACCGAAAAATTTTCTGTTCCTGAGAGGGGCATAGAGACCATTAGTCCACCACAAGAATGTATATTTCCTTAGCTGGTTTCCGTCATGAACCTAATAGCACACTCGCCTACGTCATTTCTCGAACAATGCGAGTCTAGTATTTTGGACATAGGTGATTACTCCTTGCTATTCACACGATCGTGCGATTGCATTTGACATCGTGCGCACTCTCATCTAAGCATGCTATTTTCCCACCGCAACGCACGACCCGTAAATGATAACAGGCCAGCGCTGCGGAGAGAAACTAGCACGTCAAGTGAGTGTACGCACGACGAAACGTGCGAACGTACGTGATATGACCCTCAACCTTGTATGCGGCGGTGTAACAGTCAATGCTTCAAGAACAACTGCGTGGAATGCAATGGCAGTTACTTCTAGGAAGCTGAATATCTGCAGACAGCAATGCATTATATCGCAGACGAGCGTTAGACTGTTTCTGCCAAAGATCATAGAATAGAAAATGTCTAAGAGGCGTACACTTACTGGCGTCCACGCTCAGTAGCCGTGTAATCAATCCTATTTGATTGATGTAATACGACCTGTTTGCTGCATATGCTAATCCGCTTGTCTGACGCATTCCACTGTCTGGCGGTGTACGTGTATTCATCTGAAAGCATCTGCAGATACATACTTATCTATCCCCTATATCGATATGTTTTACCTACATAGTCCCTGCGCAGCATGGGTAATGTGGCGAAAAAACGAAGTTTGGAAGGGTAACAGCCTCTATAGCCTCCTGGAACCTTACCTTGAGTGTGGTTCTCAAAGGCAAAGGCTCAGCCAAGAAGGCTTTCGATGCGAAGGGCTGCTTCGATTGTAGCATGGGGTATCCCCACTGTATATAAAACGCTTCGACTGTCTGTATGTCCGTCCTTCCGTTCCTTTGTTCCCCCGCCTGTCACGAAATTAGGTACCATATGAAAAACGACTTGTGAAGATGGGGACAAATGTGGTATGGGTAGGGCATGGGACAAGGAGTAAAGACCACACAAGGACCAAGAAAGCTCTGCCCACGGTGGGCGGGCCGTGCACTGAAATACTCTGTCCTCGAGAAAAAGAGCAATTTCGTCCAACCTACTGACGTACATGGTATTTCGCGTACAATAGTGTGCGCTAGCCAACAACTAATTTTCCCAAGAAAATGCGCACACCATTATCAATTAATAAAGCTGTGTCCCAATCCTTGAAATTTCAGCCATTTCATCTCGCTTTATTTCGCATGGTCGTTCTAAACGATACCTGCACTCCCGTTCTATAGTTGGCAAGGATATCATATTTCCATGATTCTATTGAGCCGAGGAATGAGTTCTCGTAGTTGTTTTGTTTCCTATTTTTTATATTGTTCCCTTCAACTTTCGACGAGGCTTCTGTATGTTTTCGATAGAGCCTTTTCTGCTCTACAAAACGCAACTATCTCTTTTTCGATTCCTTCAATTACCTCATATTTCTGAGGTTTGGAAATGAAGTAAGCTGAAGGCAAAAGTTGGCACTCCCAACACTTCATCTTCCTCGTCTGTCATCGAGATTAAAAAATGTATGCGCATTAGCTTTCGATGAAGCTTTTTCAGCTCTAAAAAATGTTACTGCTTTTTATTCAAATCGCTCGACTTTTTGCTGTTTCTAAGACTCACAAATGCTGCACTCGGCAGAAGTGTGCACTTCGGGTATGTTTTCCTCCTCCCCTACCATCGAGATTAAAGAGAATATTCATGTATACTATATTCGATAGAGCTTTTTTGCTCAACAGATAATGCCACTAATGCCACTAATCTTTCGAGTATTTTGAATATCACAGATTGATATTCCTGAGGCTCAGCAATCAGATACTCTTTAAAAGCCCACCCGCACTTTTTCGGGAATCGAGATTTCACCAAACACTTTTATCGCACAAGAAACCCCTCAATCGTAATAGTAGATGGCTCAGAGATGTCTTTTTCCTTCATTTGATTTCATCCGACGCGGAAAAGATCAGCTCTTTTGGACCTCGATGCGCCGAAAGTGTAGGCTTTCCTTACAAGTTACTCCATTTCTAAACCTTAAAAATCACAAGCAATCAAAAAACAACTAAACCGTTTGGTAGGTCTGAAAAGCACTATCGAAAGCATACGTAAGCTTTGTCGAAAGATGAAGGGAACAATGTGAAAAGCATAGAACAAAAAATCACGGGAACTTATTTCCAACCCATAGAAATCTGGCGATGATGTAGAAGTAAAATCATCGGTTACCAGCCTTGCAGATGGATAGTTGGGTCTTCCAAGAACATGATTCAAGAAATAGGTCAAGTCCTTATATAGAGTATCTGATGAGGTCATGGTAGTGGACGAGCTAGCACGCGGTCGCTAGGACCCAAAGTGATTACGTGCTCTACACCCAAAATGAGGTGGAGAAAAGGAAGAGAAAGACCGTTTTCACACATTCCGTAAAACGATATTTCTCCACAGAAGGGATTTCATGCGGGGTTCTACCGACGGCTTCACTATTCTATTTCGGAAGTTTCTCTGAATAGGTTGATTAGTTCTATTGGTAATGAGCATATGCGCTCTTGTTTATTCGTAACGTCACAGCGTCAGGTCTTCTGCGACTAATGGCAAGCAGCCACATCCATCATGGCAAAATTGTGAAAACGTGAGAAACATCAGTTTAACTCCTGATTAACTGGATAACATGACGCTCACTTACAAGACTTGCACAAAGTAGCACCACTAGTAATGAGTGTTACGTCCTCGGCGAGGAGAAGATTTACTTTAGAACAGGACTTAATAAACTGAACACAACATTTAACAGAACATTATGTACCCCTAAGAGTCAAAGTTCATTAGGCGCCAGATCCGGTATCGGTGAGTTATCCCGCCAATGTAAAAGTATCATCAGGCGAAATGTAGAAATGTAGGGGCGCCGTGGATAGTCAATACCTACAGTATCCAACAGTGAGGTCACAGATTACAACGCACTGCTCAAAGAAAATAATGGATGTGAACTCCACAAAGCTAGTCTATTCTGTTGTGGATAGCCTCTTGTCCCAATACTTTTATTGTAGAAAATGTAATGGTAATGACACGGTCAGCTACTTGGTAGCGAAGGCTTGAGAGCTTAGAGGAACCGAAGTACGTTTGAATCACGCATTCTCAACCCTCTCGACTTCCGAGTGTGGGCTCAATGTGACAAGATTATGTGGTAATGAAGTGGTAATGGAATCGAGAATCATTCTGAAGCAGTAGTAAGGTATCGGTAGAGCCAGGGTGCGCCGAGAGTCGAAGATTTCTCGATAGAGTCGTATTTGACCGTATGGGAGGGGAGATATCGTACCTTCAATGGTCAGCGATATGCACTAAACCCAAATTCTCAATAAGTAGATGAGAAGCAAAGGGTAACTCATCGTAAATCCATGAAACAAAATGTAAAATAAATATATTTTTGCCTCAGGAAAGTATATAGCAATAAAACAGATTCCAACCCCATCCGGCAACAGTTACTCCTGCTGTAGAGGTCAGAAAGGAGGGTCATATTTGGTTGCCGTAGGTGGGGGTCGTACTGAAGCGACTACTTTCCTCAACGCATGGGAGTGCTCTAGCCATGGGCAATGAATGTGAATGCCATACAAGCGGCTCTGTGAAGTAATGTCACATCAGCAGATAAGGGCAAAATTTGTGATGGCCCCAAGTGGCTGCTTTCAGAAACTTATCGATGCCTGCTGTGAAAATGGTCACACAAGTAGGTGAAAGAACAATCTGCAATAGACCTCGTTATCAAGCTAGCCAACCACGGCCAAAACATTCCACATGAACTTTCGAAGAGGATATAGAGATAATGCTGTGAATATTTTGTAAACGTCACGACGAACTATTTTTATTGTTTCATTAAACTCAAGTTGGAAACCATTCAGGAAAAGCCAACATTTGAAAGTAGCCGAACCCGACGTGCGTCAGCTAAGTAAATATTTGAAAGTTGACATAAGCTACTGCCGGTTAAGAAACTGTAGGTAAACCACTTTAAAAAAAAATTAACGCAGTGTTTAGAGGAGAATACGAGAGTAGAGATCGTTTACAAGATACTTTCAAAAGGTCAAAATCCAAGTGCCATCAGCACTTTGAACAAAAAAGTGCAAAAAGAGTTGGAAAAGCTTTGAGATGAGGTTAATTTGCCGACAGTAAATTCTGACACAATGAACTTAGTAACACTCAACCTAATGACAGTGTTGTTGGCATGCTGTCAAAATCAATATGACCGAGTGATGTTTTTGAGGAGAGACTTTACTCATGTGAAAGCAAAAAGTACATGCGTAAGAGACAACGTCAATAAGTGAAAGGTGAAGCACCATCGTATTGACATTAGGCGCTACTATCGCTCTCTATCATGGCCATTCCCTTTTCTCGACATCTGATTGTTTGAGACGACGATCAAACAAACCGTCCACCTTTATAAGTTGGGAGGTCAACCGGACCCGGGGACAACAGCGCCAGCATCGGCGTTCTTGTCAGCGCCCAAATTCAATGGGGATTTGGTAACGTTTCAGTTATTTCATGAATGCTTACATCTTACCATTTCCTCATTCGTCTTGCAACGCTTGAGACAGTTCAGGGTTCGCGATTCAGGCGATAAGTCGCAAAAAAGATACACTGGTATATAATCTGTATTATACCCTGATCGCCCGATCAATACATATCCTTTGCTTTCCGCCAACCTTCTGATCGCGTGAATCGCCATTCCTGAACGATGCCTTACACAAATCCACTAAAGCCCCTCTCGGCAAGGTTCTTGGAATTTGTGCAAATTCGCAAGCGATTCTTCAATACAAACTTGATTGCTTCGATAATACTGGTTTCGCGTTTCTAACACTGTTAGATTACTGTCCATTAAATCAGATGATTGATTTCAAGAATATCTTACGATCGTATGAATGAAAGCTGTACGGTAGTGCGCTCCATTGAGAAAGCGCGACGCGCGGTTGCGTTAATTTCCAGAGGCGTCTTCTGCCGGTCGTATGGACCAGACCACAGCCGTGCTATCATGCGACCAAGTCGCTCAACAGGGAGATTGAATTATAATTTTTTTGCTCGAATTCCCCAAGGACGAAAGTAGGCTGCCAACGCTTTTAGTGAATTCAAGTGATAAAGTGTTACAGTTAAATGATTTATTTCCTCACTCTCAAGAAAAACGAGAGGGATGAAGCGCAAAGAGCACTACGGTCGAGGAGACTCGAACCAGTAACCACACTTTTGGGTCACGACTTATACGTTGCACTACCAAAACGCACTCCTTCACCTGCCTCCTCCTCGCTACTACAGTTCCCATAGGTTGCGATTCACCTGCACCTGCTATACTGACCTTGTCGCATGGTTCCTACACATTGATTCTATTTCAATTCTTGTTGTGACGCTATCAATTCGGTTAGTAGTTCCAAAACCAGACGAAGAGGTACATTCTCGTTTATTTATTTTCGATTCCATGTTATTTCGATCTCAAGCACAATACTGTTTCGAGACACCTGACGCTAGAGCTTTGGCACTCCATCCTGAGTAGTTAGGAAGCATCTCAGCTAGCTAGATAATTAATTGACTCGTTGTCAAGGGGGCGCAAGCTTTATGATTCGGAAAGAATGGCGCATGTGTTACAGCTGTCACATTGGTTCACGTTGATTGGAAAGAGGGCATATCCTACTTCCTCAGAACCGGAACCAGATCAAAACGGGAGGAAACAGCCAAAGACCAGAGAAATAGGACCCCCTTCCCACCGTTGATTCTCGACGCGGACGACCTTTCCGTCAAGAGGCAGGTAGCCCGGACTATTCTTCCACTGGCATGTTGCCAAGAAGACACAAGAGAATGTTTTAAAATACGATAGCATCTTTTTTCTGGAGTAAGCTTGGCTAAAACGGCCTAAGCGCGCAGCAACTGTGATCTCTTCTAGGGATTTTCCTGTAACCACATTATCCCTAATGTTTTCTTTAAGCCATACAGAACAGGGGAAATTATGGTTTGGAAGTTAAATAGCATAAAGAGGGAACTCTTTATAACTGATGAATTTTAGTGGAGTTAATAGTACAACAATTTGAGCAACAGAAATAAAGCGGGGTTCCTACATAATTGTTACGGTCGAAACTCCACACGGAAAAAATAGGATTGCCTCGTGGTCCGACAATTTTGTGAAGTAATTGTAATGAAATCGTAACGAAATTCTGGATGACTTACGAAACAGTAAAGGAAGAGCAGTGAAAAATGAGGCGATTTTATGGCTTCCGATGAGCAACACATGTGCAGAAAAATTACGAGGAAAACGGCTAGTGGGAGTCATTCGAAACGAGATTAATCCCCCTTCGGCCGTATCTCTGAGCAAGTTTGAATGGGAGGCAGAAATGGCTTTGAGAGCAGATCTGCTGGTCTCCATCGACGGTATATGTAGCGTGTGGAAAGGTAGGCTAACGCCAAGACTACTGGGTGCGTGTCTTTAGTACAGAAAATGCGCTTCGCGGCGTTCGCTGGGCGACGCGATGGTGCAAGCTACTCGTGCTGCATTGGATGGGTCTTGAAGCGATGGCGATGCCCTACGCCTCATTCTAAGGGTGATCGCTCTAGGACCCAACTACTACGGTGCCTCTAGCTCGCATCATCGTCTCGCGCGCCGAAATTTCTCTCCAAATGGCACCCACCCCTAGACTACTCTATCTACAGCGACTGCTGGAAATTTTCTACTTTTTAACGATATCCGATCAACAGGAACGTCGTCGATTGAAGTCATTCAAATAAAACCAGTTCCCACGGGATTAACTTTACACAACAGTGTAATGGCATCCGTTCACAAACAACATGTTGGTGAAATAGAGGTATCGAATTTCACGTGGACAGTGTTACTGTTGAATCATGTTAAAATGGAAGTTATATGGTAAGAAACGTACTGAATTCGATGACCTATTATCAGTAGTGTCAACAAAGTAGAGTCCAAAAATCGATGAATAATAAAATGTGACACACACTATGACATTCCAGCTATTGCAACCAGTGCCCCAGATGCGATGGCTGACAGCTGAAAATGAGTCTAGACACCTATGTAGGGCGGTATTGGAGAAAAAGTGAAATGGATGGCCGAAAACCGAGTGTGTAGCCTTATGTCGAATTTTCGATCGGCAACTCACGACAAGCGCAAGGCGACATTCTTCGCGTGTGATTGCGTACATTGCGTACACCTTCGAAAACTTACACCCGAATTTATTATTTTTTGACTAGGATTGTTATCATGTAATGTTATTGTTCGGAAACTCATAGAATAAGTACCCCATTATATCTCCTTTGTGCGAAAGCCGAATCATGAAGGTCGCAATATTGACGTAGCGAAAAGAGCCAGGCGGGTCTGTGATGTGTATCGTTCATGAAGGTTCACGAGGAGGCATTACTGGTCAAGGCGGCCTCCGCGGAATCGCATTTTTCATCACAGACGTTCCGCACCGTCTGCAGGAGCTCATAGTGTTCATTCAAACTGGCAAACTAATTCATTCTTTTCACGTTTGCGCAACAATACGGACAAGGGCGACATTCCTAATCTTTAAACGTGCTGTGATCAATAACTTCCCATCAGGATTGTAACACGTGGTGACTTGGCGGAAGGGTAGCGTCTTCGGGTCTTTGGAAGTATTAATTTTTTCCTAGAGGGCTTCTATGTAGGATATGTGTAATTTGCTTGGAAGCACTTTTTCACCTTTACAGAGATGGTCAGCAGTGGAATATATGTCTATGTAGTACGTTGCAGCTCTGGGCGTACTTCATGGCATCAGCGAGGCCACGCCCAACATGTGTCGGATACAGTAAAGCCATCAAAAGTGTAAGTATAATAAATGAAAGAGAGTATGAAATCTGGCGGATTGCCAGAACAACATTAGCCTGCCTTCTTGTCATATCGTGAAATGTAGCACCACGGGGTTTAAAAGAAGCATTTCAATCTGTAGCGGTCAGTAATCATTCCTATCTTAAACTCATTTAGCAAATAAGATCTCTACATTCATCAGAATTCACTTCCTGCTCTTCGCTGGTACGTACAGCTGTAACAGGGAACTCGTTTGACGGTAAACAAGGTCGTTATTGAGAGTTACATACGTCCAGGCACAAGTCAATAACGTACGAACTGCGGTAAAGTAAAAACAAATTAAAATGGAATGGTATTGACACAGAAGAAGCATACGATGTGTTCCCCACCCTCACTGACGTCTTCAGATCTAACCAGGAAGTGATTCTAACTTCTCATGAAGAAATCTTAATGGATCGATAGTGTCTTCAGTGAGAAACAGAGAGAAATGAGACCTAAGTGGATCGATTAGGTCTTGAATGCTGGTTGCGTCTCTGAAGACCAAAACTGCAAAATCCCTATACGGAACGAGTTAGCAGGGTCGGAGTTTGCTTGCGATGACGGAGTTGAAGGGCGCGTCAACGAAGCTCAGCGTGCTTGTAGGAACGGCCGACGTGGCTCAGTGGTAGCGCTCTTGCTTCAAATACACCGAAAGGGGTAGTTTGGCAGACTGTGGAATATGAAAGTAAGGGTGCTCAGCAATGTTACAGTAGAGAAAGATTGAGAGAAAACGGCGAAAAACCCAAGGAATAGGAACCCGAAAACCCCTTTCTCTTTCACCCCTCTGCGTCACTTGCTGGGGTAGACTGCAGATGGGCAGAGAGTTCAAAACAGCCGGCCGCGAACGTTATCCCGCCTTCGCCGACAACTCGCCCGGTTGCAGGACTGCAGAACGACACGCCGTGCTGCGATGTCGAGATAAGATCTCAAGCCGCACTTTTCCAATGCGATTTTCGCTAATAACCTCTTTTGAAATAGAAGCTTGTTTCCAGTGAACATGCATTCAAAGTCCTCAGTTTTCCCTTACCTCTCCCGGTGTCTTTAAAGGTGGTGACAGTAATTCGCCGCGCTCAACTAGACCTTCGGGTGAGTCACTGCAAGCAAAGTACCCGGTCAATGAGTCATCACAAGCAGAATTCGACCCTTCCCATATCGCTTCGTAACGGCATTTTGCAATTTTGGTTCACAAATTTGGGATTAGCTGTCATTCCATCATTATCTAAAAACAACAACTTTTGTTCCTTGAAAAGAAAAAATAGTAACATGAAAAGTAAAATAAACAATAACTTACATGATAACAATCCCAGTCAAGAAATTATTGATTCGGGCGTAAAGCGTGGAAGGGAGTGTACGCAATGTACGCAATCACACGCGCAGAACTTTGCCGCGCGTGGGCGTGCGAAAATTCAACATAAGGCTACACACCCGTGGGACTGCAAGTTGATACACTTCGCTCAGCCTTCAACCGCATAACTTTTTATGCTCATCTGCATCCATGTATATTATATGTGTTTGGTGCGCAAATGGAGCAGTTTGCACGGATTTGAACTCATTCACAAGCATCGGTGAAATGACACGTAACAGAAGGGCGGAAATCCTGTGATAAGGGCAATCGAGTTAATCGCATCTCAGGACAACCCGTCATCCGAAAGAATTAGGAAGGAAAAATCGATACGAAGGAAGGAGACGGAGCAAAGCAAAACAAGATATATCGATAGTTACGTACGCAGGTGGTATCCATAATAGACACTGAAAGTAGCTGATTATTGCGGGACTTTGTAAAAGTTGGCACCACACTTAACGTTGCTCTTACTGCTCGGCGAGCTAAAACGCTCTCAATCAAGGTATAATGTAAGGAAAAGTGGTACAAATAAGCAAGTAGTTACTTCCTATTGTTTACCTGATTGGATACCAAGCGCCGTTGCTGTTGTCTGTCATTCACTCTTTGTTCAGCAACTTACGACGAAAGTTCCTTTATGCTCACGTGAGAAAGATGTAAAGAGAGAACAAATACTAACGACACACATTACTGGGAGCTCTAACAAAGAGGGATGAAGCGGATTTATGTATTAAGAGATTTAAATGTCAAAAATCCATCTGTTTTCGACATGAACGGATGCAAGTATTAGCATCAAGCAAGGCACCGAGTCGATGCGGATACTCGCAGATAACTGGGCCGATGGGCGTGGCACTTCTGGAACCCTGTGCTAATCGCCCTTAAGTTTGACCCAGCCCATGGTTTTGTGCTACAGGGTGATATACCTTTCATTGTATGCTATCATCTAATGTGGGCGCTAATGTCCTAGGGGGTAACCCCATAAAAAAACAGTTGATATGTTGGGAATGATTGCGTAACCTTGACGAGTGAGACTGAATATTGGCTCTGGCAAATATAAAATCTTTCTTTACGATTTAATTAATTACTTCATACACTCAATCAAGTGCACCAATGAAAGTGTGATGCGGCATGATGTGTAAAGCAGTAATGTGGCCAAGCAATCGAAACCATTCAGCACTAGTTCAGACAGCGGTCCAGTGAATCTTCATATTATGGAAAGAGTAAATGGAATCCAGGAATTCAGCTACTGAAGTATGTTATGCCTCAGAAAATACGATGTTTAGCGATAACAAGCAGGAACTGTTTAGGCAGTAATGTCACCAGTTGGCCATGATGCGTAGTCAGTAGGAATCCTCAAACGGTCGGCACTCCGACGCACGGTTACACATTTAACATGGTACTGACTTGCTTCATACTTATAAAAAAGCAGAACCGAAATGGAAGGCCGAACCTACAGTCAGCATGAGCATGGCATGAAGAAAATGCTACTTTTACATCTATGCATACCCTTCAAAAATGATCCATCCACAAAGGGGCTCCTTCTCCCGTATGCATGGGAGCAAGTGAAGGATAAAAGGTTTGAGTCGCCATTTGCAATAAAACGCAGACCACTCGATGCGCTTTTGGACGGTGATTTCAAATCTGTATTCAAAATCTGCCAAGCAATTCGCTGAATGGAGTTATGGAGATTTTTCTGAATGTACTGGTTGCAGCATAGCCAAGAGTCACCAGTTGCGGTTCGCGTTTGGTGAAACTGTGAATAGGATCTTGAGGACATTTTTTCGCTTATCATAAGCCTTTCAATTTTATATTTGGGAAACATGGCTAAAAGTGCCAGTCAGGTAGAGTAACTGTTATTTTCCTTTTCCGCGTCGCATGTCGTCTGTCGCGGTGCGAAGACCTGACGTGGTACACGCCCCCTAGCAGCAGTGCGCCCGATAATTCATAGAAGATCTAGTTTGCCAAGATGGATTATCACACCACTATTCATTCCAATAGTTTTCATTCGTTCAATAGTCTCCTCCCATCTATCGACCTGCCATTTTGTTTGATACATGGTCGTTTTTTTTTTTCTCTGGAAGTGGACTATTTACCGATATTTGTTCAAACTAGTAACGCTCACGCTAAGCTGTTTAACTGCACTTTGCGATTTACGACTTCACCGTAATCCAAAATTCAGTGGCGATCGACTCCAGCCTTCCATTGTTTGGCGACTCTATGTGCCAGCCAAAATATATTACTATTCCAGCGCTGAGACAAGTTGGAATTTCGAGGGATACACCCATATTCGAATTCATGGGCCCTTTGAGTGGTATGACTTGAAACTAGTATAGCAGTTGTGGCTATAAAATTCGATAGAGGTTTGCTTCTAAATAGATTCCAAGGCTAAGTGGAAACATACTTCAAAATATTTTCAACAAAGAAAGAAGAAATGGAATATATTTGTTAAGAATTTGTATTTAATTATTGGAAGCAGTGAGCTCAACTAGTGAAGCTTTAGGGCTCCGCCTTCATTAGCAACCAAGTACAAGTGGGTACTCGGAATATTTCGGAAGCCACTGCACATTGTGATGTGGATTTTCTCATTTGCCTCGTCCATGCACTTTTGAAAAAATTTCCCGTGAACTCATTTCGATGATTATTCGTAGTCGTGTAATGCAGTTTGGTTACTGATGTTCAAATGGGACTGGAAAACAGGAGGGGCAGAGATATGCAAAAATTGCGGTAATAGATCTTAGCCTTTTTAGTGTGGAACCATACATGATTTCAAAGACAGTGATAGAGGTAATGTGAGTGATAAGGATTCCCGAGAGGAGTCATTCAATTTCAAAATAGATTTACTCGATACGTAAAATGGTCGAAACCATGAAAAACCATCTTTTTGCATAAGCTCTGAATTAATTCCCCAGCCTTTATGCGTTGTTAATGAATGAAAAGGTAAATGGTTCCAGGTACGCAAACAGATGTGAGTGAATATTCCTCACTCTGTAATTAGTAAAATTAGTAGGCTAGCGAAGGGGAGGGGTGGAGCATTGTCACCATAGAAATAACCAGACCAAAATGGTTGTACGACCTTTTTATAATTTAAATTTCAGTAGATAAAATTTAACAAATGGGAACTTGCAGTCGGAAAATTCATTGAAAGTACTTAGACTGATGTGAGACGAATCGAGTTAACTACTTCATTACCATGTCCAAGAGATTTGGCGCGTTCATACTGCTGGCGGGCTGAGGTAGTTTCAAAGATAAAGGATAAAGTCTCTGGTGTTAGACAGTTCCCTTCTAGGATGCGCCACACATTCTATTTCCATTCAGAACCGTGATGGCTGGTGAATGTGATGTGGCCTACACAAGGACTTGCGGTGGCCAGCCGATGTACAAGTCAGTGCTTTTATACTCCCAGACGAGTCTGGCGCCAATTTGCTGCCTCCTGAAGGCTTGATTAGCTTGGGCGGGCTTACGGCGGCGGGGATACGGGACTTGATCCTCGCACCATGAGAGTGGGGTGTGCGCCATCTGTCACTACACCACCTCCGCCCAGTTTCAAATATGGTAAGGTGTTTTTTGTAGTGAAAAGCATTGATGAAGTGGCAGCAGGAGCAATGATTCGGCCGTCTTTCGGAAGGCAAGTCAGCACTCTGTAACGCAACAGTGAGGAAAGGAAACGATATCTATGGTGCAAAACCTAAGGGAATGCATATCTATACTTTACGGTAATTACCACTCTCTCTGCGGCACACGCAAATAATAACTATTATTTCTACATTCAGAAGCAGCAACAGAAGGTATTTTACCTATGAAAATTGAAGATCATGGCAATATTTGATGAGAGCACAAAATTACAAGGGGTATATGGCCACTAGGCCGGAGGTGGTGTAGTGACAGGTGGCGCACTCCCCACTCTCATCGTGATGGGATCAAATCCCGCACCAATGCCCGCTCAGGCCAACCAAGCCTTCCATCTCTCCGGGGTCGGCGAACGATTCCAGGGGGACGGTCAGCTTACCCAAAATCGTGTGGTAATAGAGCCAGCGGTTGACTCTTCCATGGGCCTATGGCGTGGAGGGCTGAGAGCGTCGAAAGTAGTAGGCAACGGTTATGATAGGTGCGGTAATCACGGTGTACCACGTATAATTTTGCAAAAGAATGACAAGTGAAGATCTCAGCCAGACATTATCCTTATCTCTCCAATTCTTTCAGCTCCCTCCTCTTTTCATTTCAAAAACATCTAGCATTTGAATACACTTTCAATCTATGGCATTCCTCTGTTATCTACTAATGGCTTTGATAAGTGCTTGTGCACTGCTCTTCATTTTTCAATATCAGGTCCACTGACTGCATTTCAATCAATATAAAGGGATGAACTTTCATGCAAAACCGTATGCAGCACGTTGTTATGGTTGCACATTTCAAGGGTGCTTCTCTGGTGAAATAACTTAATCATTTTTGCAT
This sequence comes from Trichostrongylus colubriformis, assembly GCA_963978905.1. Lineage (NCBI taxonomy): Eukaryota > Metazoa > Nematoda > Chromadorea > Rhabditida > Trichostrongylidae > Trichostrongylus > Trichostrongylus colubriformis. The sequence goes on along the minus strand of OZ022261.1, from coordinate 27,629,380 downwards.
TATTCCCTAACAGCCCTAACGTAGAAATTCATCAGTGATTCATTGAATGATTAATTTCTTTCCCTAATCTCGAAAGCCCATATCTTCTGAGCAAATAAGAGTGATTACAACCCCTATAAGAGAATTAAATGCACTCTGCAACATCGATACAGCTGTGACGAGAAAAAAAAAGAGATCTTCCAAAAATAGCGGAAACTAAGAAAGGCTCGAATTGAATGGGTGTTCGGCCTGATGGTGCAAAACGAGTAACCCCAACCCACCAACATAAGAGAACTAGCAAGGTTTCTTTTCCGATATACATATACGGATTGAAGTCTGCAGAATCCGTTGGTGAAGAAATAAGGAAAAGCTGCGGAGCGGTGGGTTCAATTTATTACTGGCACTATCAATAGTACTTTCAGGTCGACTATGGATTTTCTACTAAACAAAATGAAAACGTCACAAGGAAGTCAAGGTAGCCAAAAATATGAGAAAATTCGAGTTTTATGAAAAATAAAAAACAAAGAAATTTTTAAAGTTAGCAAGATTTTCTGGAAAGCAAAAACGAGTGAAAAATCAAAGATGAATATATGTGAAGTCCAAGCTACATACGGATGGTCACGGCAACCACTTTATCATTCATGCGAAATCATCAGCTGTAAGACTACCACTTCGAGGAGACCTAACCGTAGGTTCTACTTGTCGGAAAAAAAGAGAAAACTCGGGACGAGATCCGTTTCATACGGGCCTACCTACTATTTTGACACTGCAGGTAAAAATAGACACCGAGAAACGAGAACATCTGAAAAAGGATGTACCTAAATCACACCGCGAAAATAGTCAGACTAAACGCTCGCTTGTTCATTTTAAACAGGGTAATACACTGCCATCAACAGGGCTATAACATTTCTATTGGCGTACAAGCACCCTCCATAAGTACAGACTCAATTGCTATGACCTTTTACTAATTACCATGGCCGTGCACTTGACATGTGCATTGATAAATAGGTTCATTGAGCTCCAAAGACTAAAGTTACGGCGGAACTTAGATGAAGCCGCAATTTGGCCTACATTTCACCACTAAACTCAACCTTTAACAGTGAAGCGTATCAAAATATGCTTCGCTATGGCTCCAGGAATTCATAAGGTACGACCTCTTAAATAATGATAATCAGCTACTGACATAACGTTTCGAAGACACCGTAAAAGTCAGTTCATCACGTGATCGAAAAGTCGACTTTACATTCTGATATTTCCTACTAACTGTATGAGCTCACGTTTTCCTTGAAGTATGAAAAATTACTCAAATACTCAAAATTTTTGACGGCAGAAACCACTGCGGTCACAGCAAAACTCAATATTCAATAAACCCACCCCATGAGGTTATAAATGTTGCATAACCTACAGATACTTTGATACAAAATCAATAAAATTAAAATAAAAGGCAATTTCGCTCAAAGTACAATCGAGTTAACACTGTCACACTGTCACATTTGAAGTGCTCCAATTTGCGCAGTGCTGTTAATCCATAGACAGTTTCTTTAAAGAGCAGTTTGATAGGATTCAGGTTCGTCCACATATAAAAACATAAAATGCAAGTTGTAGGTGAGTGGGTGCGTTCGTTTGTGACATATGGGGTTTCTCCGGTGCTTTCCTAAATCTCCATCAGAACCGCTGGGGGGATGAGGCGTTTGACGGTATCATGGACAAAGTGGATCTTGTGCCACGCATAGGCCTTTAAGGAAGACGATCTGGATGAAACGTCAGGCCATCAATAAATATGCCGCCTCACAACCTCGTTGGCATAACAGAAGGAGTTATAAAATGCAAGTAATATAGTGGAATCAGAGTCAAATAGGGTTTACAGCTAGCTGGTTCACCGGTAATGACTAGCTGGAACAACGCATTTGAGGAATCAATGCATGTGTGTACATGCAATGCTCAATGTGACGAAAGGCGGCCTTTTCAGAGATCGCTGTTTCATAAAAAAAAGAATCCATTTTGTTGTAAAGCGAAAAAGAGTGGTCCCTCCAACTTCAAAGCATTATGTTGTACCTTGTATATATTGAAAGAAGGCTCAAGTCAACGTGTGGTATCCATCATTAGTAATCCAGAAAATAGGCTAGGCTTATGCTGTTTATGTGTTTATTATTTATGTGTTTGTAATAATATGGATAAACCAAATACTCGATTCTATCGCATGAGCTGCCGTAAAAGTTTGATAAAAATGGCCGCGGTGATTCCATTGAAAAAAGAATTATTACATGTTCTCATGAAACGGTTTGGAAAAACAAAAAAAAAACAAGATACTTGAGGGAGCTATTTATGAAAAAGGAATTAAATCATTGAAATTGAATATAACAATGTAGAGCGAATTGTCATGTGCCGCGAGCACTGTGTAAACAGACACAGTGGAGTATTGGATTTGAGCCAAGAAAATTTTCCAGTTCAAATTTGCGTTCTATGTCCTTATCGATGGAAACCTACTTATGTGCAGAAGATGTCTATCAAATGACGATTAATTCGAGCTGAAATTAACTCGTTTAAACATAAAAGGACGGGAAACTGTGATATTCGATTGCATGCGTTCCTACAGCGTACACAATAGCATCATCATTATTGTATGACTGGATGGCCTTGATTTTGTGACCGAATTGTTAATACCAGCGATCGAGTTAAATATGCGTGGTGTTGGCATTGTATACACATAGGCTACTACGATATAAATGTGAAGTATAGTCATTTAATCGGATCAATAAACTGTACGAAAAAAAATGTATGCAAATCCAGTATCAGTGCTGCGCCATTGCACTGGGTTTCTTGATTTTTGAACTACAGCCGTCAAGTTTTTTAACTGTGAAATGCACAATCTAAAATCATCCACAGGTACCATGCAGTCTTTGTGATGTAGATTATCAAAAATGTTTTTGAGTTATGCCCTCATCTACGCATTGTGAAAAGATTACCCACTACGGAATATAGTTGGTTCAAGGGGGCGTGGCTAAAAATCTGTGCATTGAGAATGCGTTTGAACAAGCAGGAAATTTAGAAAGTGGAGGTAAGGAAACTGTCTCTTCAACAGCACTCGATTTCAACTTGACTGAATATCAAGCAAATGCTTACTTTGAAGGAGTTCCATCGGCTGGTTCTCATATTTGTGTGACTGATTGATTGATTAATTGTACAACTATGCGATGTTTCCATAATAAAGCCGGCTCGAAAACTCGAGACGCGACGACGAAACGTTACGAAGGTGGAAATGCAATGCCACAGGTAATTGGCTCATTGGGCGGTAGGTAATCAGCCGCTAAGATGAATTTTCATGCTGTTAGATCAGGAGCCGCGGAAAATCCTATAACCCTTCATAGATCAGCGATTAGACCACGGCATGTCTGCTCGAGTTGCACAATGTTTGCGTTTTTACCATTGAACAAAGCCACCACACCAGCCATTGATCATGTGTCTATGAGCGTGACGGAATAGCTGTACACGATTGCAGCTCTAAATGCCAACTTCCGGGTATGACTTTATTCCAGAACATTGCACAGAGTGCACACAACGCGACAAAATATTCTTGATGAGGTTCCTCAGATGCTCCTCAATAAGCAGAAGGACATCCTGGTTCATAGTCTCTCACGTAATTACGATGTAAATGCATCCACTATGTACACCAAAGACTCGGGCGTATGCTAATGGGACAGAAAATTGGCGTAGCCGCGTCCAGCGGGCGACGCGATGGTGCGAGCCACGGGCGCCGTACTGGTTGAGTCCGGAAGCGAATATCTCTAGAATGAGGCGTAGAGCACCGTCATCGCTTTGGGACCCATCCAATACGGTGCGCATTGCTCGCACCAGCGCGTCGCACACCGTGCCGCAAAGCGAATTTTCTGTCCTAATGGCATACAACCTCGAGGATTTCATTCAACTGGATCGCCGCGTTACGCGAATTGGACGACCGCGTACGACAACTACTTTCGGGTCACCATAATCGTGTATAGCGTTGACCTAGTTGAACAGTCTCGATGCATATCCAATCACAATCATCCTAATCGCATTCACCATAGAGTAGGTGCACAATTTTAATTTCTAATCTTCCTTCTCAATTTCTAGGTCCGGGTACCAATGAGCAGCTTCCTGGTGACAGCGTCTGACTTATGAAGCGCCATACGCCACATATGAGTTCTATTACACGCCACAACCATATCAGTCAAGGTGTCGTCCAATCGCCTGGAGGAAAGAGTCCATCGGCTTGATCCGTTGTCAAGAATCAAGGATGGAAGATGAAGATTACCGCTCGCATGACGAATTATTGTTGCTGTATGGAGAGCTGGAGAAAGAAAGCATTTTAGGGTACTATCGATATTATATTGATAGAGGAGGGCATTACTTATTTTCAGCAGAACAATACACGATATCTCTAAGTTTATAATACTTATGGAAAATCCTCATGTGTAAATAGAAAAATAAACAATTTTAAACAAAGAAACCATGTGCAAAGAGATTTAAGGAGAGTGAAGTGAGAAAGTAGTTTAACCCGTTTGGCACGTGCTCTCAGACGGAAGTTCCCAGAGATTCCCAGTTTGATTACTGCTCCATAGTGCGCATTTCTTAGAACGATTGCGTGTAGTGCATGAGATTAGAAATGTAAGTTCCTAGCGTGAAGTCGCGGCGCTGTCATTTTCAATCATGGAGGGGCTGTGTTGCGTGACAATAAAGTGTCATCAACCATAGAGTGGCTCTCAGAATGTACAACTTCAATCAAGTTCGAATAAATACCATTTATTTCTATTGACGTCATATCTCTGGATTCCAGCATTTGAAGGATCATCAGTTCTGCTTGACAGCCTTAGCCATGTTTGGAGGACCTTTTTGAACGTGTTTCAGCATTTTTTTCACTCTTCGATTACTGAAATATAAGGTTCTCCCAACAATAAGGGAATGCAGCTAATGTACAGTATAGTGATACTGGCGTACTTGTAGATTACTCCAAAGGTTCCGGAAGCCGCAAGAAAAATGTTGAGTATAGCGGAGGCGATGAAATACCATAACCAAGGAGTAATAGCCTTTTCACATCCTTGTGGACACACACTGTCATAAATGGCAAGAGGCTGAGCCTGAAAAAAGGACCTGTTTTTCTAAAAATCAGGACGCCGCCCATTTTCAGAATAAACGGCGAGGATGATTTTATTTCTCGGGTTTTTGACCGTTTCATCGGTTATTTCTTCTCTTCCGTACATACTATTGAGCACCTTGACCTTTATATTTAATAAGCCTTCCATATCCGGCCCGAATTACCCATGTCATTGCCTTGAGTGTGTGTCGGAATATGTTAACTGTAAAGTATGTCGGGGGTGCAGAGGGAGGAGTAGCAAAATACCAGGTGGAATAGGCGCCGCAAGATTAACAATTTCCTGAATTGATACACGGATCTCCCAGTAAGGTGACTATTTTCACCAGCGGGGGCGTCATATGCTGCATACGACCGCTACGCCATATGCTGCATGCGACCGCGATCGATACGGCGACAAGGAAGCGTATGAAAAAAGAATACACCATGGAAATCGATGAGAAAGCAGGAGTTCCATTTTCGAGTTTCTGGCCATTTCTGCTATGTTCTTTTGGCGTCGTACTACTTAGAGACTTCACGTACTTCTGACATCCGATAAAATCACAGCATGTGCACTATTTCCATCGTATCTGTGACACCTCAACTGTTTTTTCACGTGGAGTTCCTTTTGGTTGCTGCATGCAGAAGTGATAGACCTCGTACCTCGGAAAACATCAATGTGACTCCCCTCGTAGGGGTACAGGTCTGTAAGGCTTCCGAATTGTTTCCCGAAAAGAGAAAAAGAAAATTTCAAAAAAAAGCAAAGAAAAAATAGCGTAAAAGAAAAACTCCGCAATGAGGAAGTTCGAAAGCGTCGCGCATTCCGAAGAGTGTGATCAATGCCATCCACATCATCCTAATCCATTATGAAGGAGTAACGGGTCTTTCCTTCTATCTATGGAATAACAGGTACAGTACAAGTTATGATTTTGAGCGCTCACCAAAACATTATTAACAAGTGCTTCAACTATCGGTCTGGCGTCATCTACAGAAAGGAGACCGTCTTCATCTTCGATATTGACAAGTCTTGCCTGAAAACTGTTCTATGAAAGTGCTGCAAGGATGACAGTTTACTTTTTTTTAGAATGTCTTGCTCGCTGGAGCGTGAGTGTGACCTTTTGGAATCGGTGGTAAATCGACGGTGTGGCATAGGAATGATTATTTTCCCATGAACCCACATACATTCTTTACGTGTCTTGCGCCAGTTGACGCCGACGCCAGAGAAGGAAGAGGGAGAAAGAGCTTGAAGGTGTGTGTACCACCTTTTACAAAATAGGTAACTCCTTGTTGCACAAGGGAGTAGGCCCATTCACTGCCAAGCTACTACGTCCCTGGACTCAGGTTCCCACACCCATCGTAACAATTCAGAATAAAAAACGCGAATCTGCTTTTTTTACATTTTAGTTATAATTTAAGGTTGGCTGAAAACTTCTATGCAGCAGTCCCACTACTGGATCCGGCTAAATGAACCCTTATAGCGGTTCTGAAAGTCGTATGCCACTGATGGCAACGCTACAAGTATTCTGCATTTTCTACGATCCAAATAAATTTAAAAATGTGCAAATCTCTGGCCACTGTTCTTCTCGAGGGTCATTTTCATTTTGGTTGAAATGTTGGCTGAAAACTTCTATGCAGCAGTCCCACTACTGGATCCGGCTAAATGAACCCTTCGAGCGGTTCTGAAAATCGTATGCCACTGATGGCAACGCTACAAGTACATATTGTGCATTTTCTACAATCCAAATCAATTTAAAAACGTGCAAATCTCTGGCCACCGTTCTCGAGGGTCAACATTTAGAAAAATGCTTTTTTTTGAGTATAGGCTTTCCTCCGAAGTCTATGAGGTTTCTAAGGCAATTTGAAAATACAGTGGAAAGGGCACTTTTTCGATCACTCCGCTTCACGAGTTCACGCTTTAATTGAAGCAGCAGGAGGCGATGAGGTCTTTGCCGGGGCTATCTAGGAGCATTGGCCTTCCCACTACAAATGTGGCTGATCACCTAAAGTAGTTCTGATTCGCTAAACTCAAATTATAAATGCTGCGCGACCTCTTGTTGAAGCCATGCTGCATTTTCCACAGATGCCTAGTCTCCCACAAATCGGAAGAGTTGCAGCCCGAACTCCCTTAATCGTCTATGCAAATCATCAGACTTCTACCAAAATGGGTTGTCTAAACATGCATAATGTTGGCAAAAGTGATGGCGAATCAAACGGCGCTCATTTTTTGGTAAAAGCTGTAGTCTGAGTAAAGTTGTGATCTTCCAAAGGCTAGTTGAAAAAAAAACTGTTCAAAACTTTTCTTACGATCTAATTTAAAATACCACAAGGGAAACCGCTCACTTTTACAAAAAACCACCCACTCAATCTCCCACACCGCCCTTTCTGATCCACTGTTTTTTCGCTTCGTTTTTCCCCATTAGCAGATTCTCACGATTCTCGAAGCACCATTCTGAAGAGCTCAACGAGCTGAATGCAGTAGTACACGCATAAAAATTTTGAACAGAAACAGAAGAATAAGGGAAGAAAGCAGATGTCCCTTTTTCTTTTTATTCAAATAATAAGGCTGGGTATCGCACAGAGCCTCCCCGAGCTCAAACCATTTCTCACTGGTTGAAAGGAATTCTCACGCCCCTTGTAAAGAAGTTTTAAGCGATTTTGGCAGAAAAAACTGGTAAATTAATATAGTAGAAATGGAGGGAAACTACCGCAAAATCAGTGTCCATGCATAAAGAGAAGGGCTATTCATGACCAGTATTCTCAAAAATTCATGCAGTCAGAGGTTCAGCGACTAATTTTCACACAACTGGCATCACCATGTGTCCAGAAACTTACTGTAGCCATCACATCAAGCGTTGTGGACACCAGCTGTTGCTCAGTCAGTGGTACATGATTAGAAGGGCGTGAGGCCAAATTAAGCTAAACAAATCAGATTAAAGTAGAATCTTAGAGCACATAATTGGAAGGATTGGATGGTAAAACTTGGCGCGAACCATTTTCACGACGGCAAATGTAACGTTAGGTGTGAGTCGTGTTCTACCGAATAAAGCTGTACAGAAACGTGGTTATATCATAATTTACTTGCAAGGGAGGTTTTCAGGTCTGACGCACTTTTGGAAAACGGTTTTTTCCATCATATGGGGTACCTACGAGAAACATATAACTGACATCCACTTTTGCTGAGCGGCCCTGCGAATTTCAAAAAGGAGTGAAAAGGATTTTTCTGCAAGAGAGTGATTTTATCCCACTCGTTGTAGCGCATACTCCTTGTAGCTTTGAACATGCGCAAATCTGAAAGTGTTCTTCTTTTTCACATCCAAGAAAGTCAAACACGGAAAGAAATAAAATCTTATCTCCAACATGTACTAAAAGTGCGTAGCAGCTTCGCAATCGTTTCCCGACCCATAGATGGAGCAGTAATCGGATGGCCTACTGGATACGATGATGGACTCTCAAATGGATGAATCGCATGGGCTGATGGTGCGGGTCTTGGAATTGCCAAACCTTGCATTTACTTTGCCTCCACTTTTTCATCTTCAAACATGTCTGTTTATGTCAAATGGCTATGATTTTTGTTGAAAGCGTGCCAGGTTGACTTTATTTTGGGATTTCTAGTGAGTTTAGTGATCTGACTTTTTTGGACACGTAAAGGCCTGTAGCGCTCGAAATTCGCGGTCTTACGCAAAATGAGTGCGATATTCGTGTTCAGGGGGTCAAACTACCCTTAGGGACACATTTCTAGCCAAATCCAAATTTTGACACTAACTTCCAGAAAGCACGTTTGGTCTTGGGTGCATGATGCCCTTCCTATTTGAAGAAGTGCATAACTTACAAAATCGATGAAAAGCACTGGAATACGCAGCACGCATGCCTATCACTATACCTTTACCTACCAAGCATTGAACGAGAGAACTACTGAGAAATTCCTGACAAGTGATATCACCGTCTCCTTCGTCGAACGTGCAGTCGAAGGTATACCAATGCCTAGCTCAAATTTTCGAATTTGGTGCAAAGTCTCGATTGGGCCGGAAACTTATCCCTGGAGGTAGTTCGACCTCCTGAACACGAGTATCTAATCTTTGCCTGCCTCCTCACTCTAATTATGAAGATGTGGCACGCTCAAAAAGAAAGAAGCACTACATCATGCTCATTATGTAGCCCCGAAAATATTAGGTTGTCCCAAAAGTCTTGTCATGTTTTCCCAAAAAAAAAATCAGTAATTCTTGTTCACTTCGAGACAGGTCCAGGCGGTTCAGGAATATGGTAGAACGTTCCCTAAGCTTTCTAGGAAAATATATGTTGTCCCACCAAATCCCGTGGAGAGAGCTACAATGCCCGTTGTCGATACCCACCCAACTCGCGGTGTCATCTATTATGAGCGGTCTTGCGGCACCAAAACGACGGAAGCTTGCCACTCCATCAGCGCTGCATTGGGCAAGGGATGTGTGAGCTACGTGACCGTGCGCCGCTGGTTCATCAGCTTCAGCAACGGCGAGATTGACATGAAAGACAAACCACGCTTGAGACTGTGCTGGTTTTGGGACGAGGAAGGAATGCTTTTCCGCGAGATGCTGGTACAAGTCGAGACAGTCACCGCTACCGTATGCACCCACCAGCTCCAGCAGCTCGCCATCGATGTTCGAGAAAAGTGCCGGAAAAGTCCGCGGTCACCCTTCTTCATGACGACGCCCGCTCCCATTTCGCGAAAAGTACCCAGGCTAAGTTATAGGAGCTCGGCTGGGATGTGCTGCCCCACCCACCGTACTCTCCAGACATTGCCCCCTCTGGCTGTCACCTTACCCATCCTCTCGAATCCTTCCTGGCCAAAGAAAATTCGTTGATTATGACTTGCTTGCGAAGGCGATCGCTGACTTTTTCGACTCTCAGAACCCAGAGTTCTGGGAGAAGGGAATCAACGATTTTCCTATAAAGTGGCAGAGGGTTGCCGATAACAATGGTCCATACTTTGTTGCCTAATTATTATTTGTTGGACGAAAAAAAAGTGATGATCGAAAAAAGTATGACAAGACTTTTGGGACAACCTAATATTTTCTTGATAAAGTTGAACTGTAAAAATAATGGAAAAAGGGTCATCGATGCCACACAGATACTTCCTCATTCCCATGCAAAGCAACATTTCACCATATCCCTGTGTGGCTTATTGCGTTCACTCGCCACCTTCACCGTCGTGCGTGCCGGCAGCGAGCGTGACTGCGTTCACATGCAGTGAGGTGTGTGCTCTTGTGTCAGGATTTCGTACGATGACGAGCGGCGTGCGACGCAGTGTGTGCAAGCTTCGGATCGCCGTAGTTAGTCCTAGAACGATTACACAGAAATGCAAGGGGCGTGATACTCAGTTGACTTGTAATCTCATCGGGATCCAACAACATGGTGGTTAGGCCGCGGTCATACTTTACGTGTCTGCGGCAGGGCGTGGCCGCGTATCTTGCGTCTCCACACTGCCTCGTTGCCTGCGTCATCTCTGCACCTCCCCCGTGCCACTCTCTCTCGCTGCCTGTGAGAGAGAGTGGCACGGGGGAGGTGCAGAGATGACGCAGGCAACGAGGCAGTGTGGAGACGCAAGATACGCGGCCACGCCCTGCCGCAGACACCGCAAAGTATGACCGCGGCCTTACAGCACGTCCGCATTGCTTCGCTTGCGACATGCCGCTGTGCGAAATCCTGGCATAAGGGTACACACCCCATCAGTGAGGCAGAGTGACATGGGCGGAAACGCAGGGATGTTGCAGCCACGCCCTGCCGCCGGGACCGCACAGTATGAAGACAGGCTCACCGTCGCAGAGGATCTTAATGGTTAGCCAATGAATGAGCTTTTACCTACGCTATTGCACGACGTTTAAAAGCGGGCATTGTGGAAGCAAAAAGTTTTGTAAACAGTCCCTCGACGACGGGACGGGCACATACTCGGAGGCCCCGCTCCGTCACCCGCCAGTTCGAGGAGCTGTGCTTATCCGGATTCACACCTTTTCGCGGGAAACTTCGCATGCAGCCCTTGATAAGCAAATACAACACAAATATATGGATTTCTGCTCCAGTACCAGGGACACACATTGGCGGTAAGTACAGTGGTCCTGTGGCAGCAGTAAGTTGTTAAAGTACAAATGCGCCTGCAGACCCTCAAACACAGTTTATAAATAACATCTAATTTGTACATTTTCAGGCTGAATAAAGGCGCTAGGCGCCGAAAGCTTGCCTGTAAGGCTCAAATATCTTTTGCAACCATTTTTGCAACCGGTTTTTGTGAAAGCTGTTTTGAGTCTTTTGGAATAAATTTTGGAAGTCTCACATTGTCTTACACACATTCAGATAAATATATGGGTCACAGAGAAACACAGTTTCTCGTGCACTATTCTTTTAGCTGTCCAGTCGCTGTCAGAGTAGCCTTAGGCCGCGCTGATAGTTTGCGAAGCTGACGGCAGGGCGTGGTTACGTGTCTCTGCATCTCCATCTGCGCCACGCTGTCTCGTTGCCTGCGTCGTCTCTACACCTCCGCTGTGCCACTCTGTCTCGCTGCCTGTGAACGTAGCCACGCTCTACCGATGCAAGGTATATCGCGACCTTAGCACCCTGATTAGAGTAGTGGAGTACTCTCTATTGCAGTCTGTCTTTGAAATGATTGGAGATTCATCGAAAGCAATGTGTTTGAAAGAACTTCGTGGGTAAGGAACTCGTACTCGAAATTGTACCTGCGATGCAACGTAGTTCCTCATTATACCAAATAGCGTACGTTCAAAGTATTCGAGCGTCCGATTGAAACAGAAGAGGTCCTTAAAGATCCACTTCAATACAAACGACAAAATGCACCAAGATTAGCGAACTGAACCTTATCGGTATTTACAGCACATTTTGAAGAGCATCCAATAGTGATATTATTGAAGTAGTCACATTGTCCACATAAGCTCAGACATGCCAAAACATATAAAATCTGAATGAAAGTACAATATAAAAAAGTGAAGTACTCTCAAAAAACTTCGCTACCCCGGATGGCAATCGCGGCTCATACCTTGATTTTCGAGCAAAAATTGTGGCAGAAATCAAATTTCGCGTCGATATCTTACGTATGGTCGATATGATATTGTCTATATTACTGGATTAGTATATACCAGCATTGAAAAAGAATGCATGGGATGAATGACTGAAGATGACTCTTCATACTGGCCCCGTTTATACTGCTACTGAAGAGTGGGTAATAAAAAGGATGTTTGTTACTGTAGTATCTTCGTTACCAAAGTTAGCGAAGCGTACACAAGGCTGATCACCTGTGACCTGTCATCCCGCGACGTCTCCATTAGTCCCTTTCGTAAGCCAGAGCAGTCCAGTGAACCTGCTGGCTCTAGGGGCACGCAGCCTTACGTTTCCTTTGCGCGGAGCTTCCGCGAAGAAGTACGACCATCGGGCCGGTGTGTTCGCTTGACGTCCCCAGGGATTTAGTCGGTAACCGCTCTGATCCAATGGTCATCGCGACATCGTTTGACATGTCCGGCCCATCAATCTTCGCCTCCTTGGCGAATACGGCCGCGTCCCTGATCTCCAATCGTGGACTTAGTTCGGAGCTCCAGATTCCTCTTTGCACTTGCGTCTTCGCTCTTTCGCGTGGAAGACGCTACCCGCATGCTCTTTCTGTTTACGTGGAGACTAAGTGTCTTAGGCATGTTAGGGCAGGTGGAGAGCTGAATCGAAAAGATGGGCACGGAACTGGATGTTCTTCGCCTTTTTCATTACCCTAAGACGCTCTTTCCCTCTTGCTTAGCTGTGGTACAAAGTCGTTCATCATATTGAATCCCCGACCTAGGTAAACATAAATAAAGCACTGCTTGATGTTTGTTTCCGTGAGCGTGAATGGTGCATTGGTACCAGTCCGTTCATCAAGAAGTCGTCTTCGTTAGGTACAACTGCAAACCGATTTTTCCACACTCGCAGATGAAACTGACTAGTATTCGTTCCGCTTGCTGAGTTGTCGGTGTTGTGAGCACGATCTCGTCACCGGAGCGGAGGTGGTGTAGATGCCGACCATTGACCTTGACTCCCATGCCTTCCCATTCCAGACGACATGATGTTCTCGACAGCGACGCTGAAAAAGCCGCGAACGGCGTTCAGCGGGTGATGCCTTCTCTTCTCAGTCAGTCCCATGATGTCGTACTAGATCTTCTTCACTTACATCATTAGATCCTCGATACTCACTTCCGATGCGAGGGTTCATGCGTTGAAAGCACAAATCGCTATATCGGTCTTTCTAAGCTGAAAGATTTGGTAAACTAATAAACAAAACACAAAAGGATAGAAAGGGGTCTAAGCAGCACATGCCTCAGATTTTCAAGTAAGTTAGAAAAGTGATAAACTAGAGTAGAAAGAGGTAGAAGAGTTCACTTTTGAGAGTAAATCACGAGTTCCCAGGTTCGATCAAGGATCAAAGGAGCATTGCACGCCTACCTTGTGTGAGTTTCACTCTAAAATGAAAATAGGAATGCCATTTGGTACTCCAACGATGGGAAACTTAATAATTTTTTTCCTTTTCTGATGAGTAAATAGTAATTAATCTTGTATATCAATAAAACAGGCCATTTAGCGAAAACTAGGCGTTTGTTGCTACCTTCAAAGATAACTTCGCAATACATATGAAAGTTGAAGTGCTCAGTAGAAAAAGTAGAGAAAGTGGAACAAAGGGATAGAAAAATCAAGAAAACGGACCCGTTTGTCGCAATGGAGGATGTGTCTTCGTCCCTCTGCATCACGAGCCGCTAAAGGGGTGATACAGACGGCGAGGTATTGGCTAGCCAAAGTGAACACTGCCCCGCCCCCAGAGCAACTGGCGAAATGCATCCAAGCGAGGCCGCGATAAGGTAGCGTTCATACTTTGCGCTGACAAGACATGGCTGTGTTCACAGGAAGCGAGGCAGAGCGGCACGGGGAAGGTGCAAAAACGACGCGGGCAAGGAGACAGTGTGGCATAGGCGGAGACGCACAGAATGCAGCCACGCCCTGCTGCCGTCTCCGCAAAGTATGAACGCAGCTTAAGAATCCTAAGTCCTTCAGTACGAGTTTCACCACAAGTAGTTTCTTTCAGACTCGAAATCTTTTCTACCTGGGATGGATCCAGCCCATCTGCGTTCAATAGATAGAGAGCTCAATCTATGGTAAAAAAAAGAAGTTGACATTCTATTATTGGAATAACTGTTCTATTCGTCAGAGGGGTGGCGTAGCTCTGATAACTGAAGCAATGAACATTCAAGTTGTTTAGGTTGTTCAAAGGAGATATTGAACAGATTGAGAACCGCTCGACACTCCTACTGTTATCACAAATAAAATATCTTAGAAATTTGCATCTCTTATTTTGGGAACTCAATTTTCGTGTTCTGATAGCTCAAACTGATAAGGAGTAGGTACATACCAGAATCATCGTGCTGGAGAGTAGAAGGTGTATTGATCGGCCACGATTGGTGATAAGAAAATCAGGTGAGTAGCGCTTTCGTTTCCAGTGTGTTATCAAAGTCACGCTGGCAACTGGTGTGCAAGCCCAGTTATCGCTATTGATGACAGCATGGGGATGCCGTGAAGTGTCCCTTGGAAACCTTGGCTTACGAGACTTCATTTGGAAACTCACAATGATTCGACTGGATCAACTGTGAGCGTTGAAGGTATCGTCCAGAGCACCGTATGATGGGTCATGTATACAGAAATTTATGTAGCCTGACACCCACAGGTGTATGCGCGCGTTCAGCTTTGATAACATCCTTCTCACAAGTCATTTGCCTAGGCTTCACAGTGATAAATAACTCCAACGGATTCTATATTTTTGCCTGATTTTCGATTTACTTTATTTCGATTAACGAAAGAGGGAACTGAAGATTACCGCTACTCACTTTGGTACAGACTGCTGTAGATGCTGCAGCACGCAACCACATCGGCTAGACTGCTCGAGATAGAGAAATCATTTTCTTACAGCACTATGGTAACAGCTCAGTTATCATTAAGTACGATTCAGAATAAAAAAATTATGAGAAGTCGAGCAAGAATTGGGGTGTGTAAGGCGGCGCCGACATTCCAAATATAGGGTCCGCTCTATCTTTGACAGCTCATGCCGGCAACGTTGTTTGTGGTAGAGTTGTCAAACCCAGTTGTTATTATTCAGTGTATCTTCACAAATCACCGTGAACCAATTCAGCCGCGAGCAACGTGTGCAAATCAATGGAAACTTATTACGAAAATCATTCGGTTCGAGCAACGTTCCCTGCGCTCCGCCAATTTCGATACAGATCCATGATAAAGAACTTTTTCTGGCATGAAATCGACAATATGGATGTCGGATACGAGGATATGTGGCATCAGCAGGACGGCGCTACGAGCCACACAGCGCGCGTCACAACGGATCTTCTGCACGAGCGCTTTGGAGGAAAGGTTATCTCGCGCGGAGGCGACATCAACTGGCCACCGAGATCGTGCGATTTAACCCCAATAGACTATTTCTTGTGGGGTTTTCTTAAATCGCAGGTCTACGCAAACCAACCACAAAACACTGATAACCTCAAAGTCAACATACGCCACGCCATCGATGAAATACAGCCTGGTTCGTGCGCCAGAGTCATTGAAAATTGGACTTCTCGTATGCGCGCCACCAAGCGAAGCCGAGGTGGCCATTTGAACGATGTTATTTCCCATACATAATGCCTTCCAATACTCTTTCAAACAAAAAATAAATTTCATTTATTCCCCTCCACGACTTGCTTTATTTCATTTTAAAGATCGAGCGCACTTATTGGCGGACCCTATATCTGGGCGCGACTATTTCCCTACTGGTACTGCCACTTGAATTGCTTTCCCGCGCGCGTACAGTTGAATGAATCCCAGCATTTGTATACTCGGATACTATCTTTTCGCATTTACATGGCTCTCTTCCGCAATGCATTATAGATGATGAACGCTGACCACCGTAAGTTGGGAAATATTGCCTGACCACCGACAGTTGGGGAATACAGTGCGTTTCATAATTATAAGGTCACCCCCAAATTCTCGGTTTTCAGAACACGCAGCCGGCAGAAATTTTTTTAAGTATTTTTTACAGATTCCCCACCACAGAAAACCCTTCCATACTAGTTTTGATAACATTACCTTTTAGCCCGATTTTTCTATGAACATTTTCTGATTTTTGTGCCGTTTCATAATTATAAGGTCACCCCGAAGAAAAAGAAGATTTGCTAGAGTTAACAGCGCATTAGGAGGAGCTCATAATCTATGGTTCCCTCCTGTTTAGGAACGACATTGACTAGCCGTTTGGGGAAGTAGAAAGGAAATTTCGAAGAGCCTTACCACAGATATTGTTTTAGTCTTCAACAATTGCCTGTTTCAGCAGCTTTGCTTCCCAGAACTAGCGATTATTGGGGTAAATATTTTTGCAGCGATGTCTTCCAGATCTCTCCGATAGAGCTGAGACCAAGACTGCATGTTATCTATGGCTGGAGGTCCGTATTTCGGAACTTCAACCACGATTCCGTTGAATGACCTACGTGAACAACAGCCTTGTCATGCTGTTAGACGCAATCATGAAGAGCCGGTCGACTCCAAAAGGCGACTGATTTCTTCCTAAGATCTTCTAGCAGTCTCTCGAGTCCATTCTGCAGGTTTCGAAGGTAAGGTTCAATGCAATCTCATTGCCGAAAACCTTCAGGCCATCACCCTTTTCCCAGAAAAACTGCCAAGGTTCCGGTAGATCGGCGCACATCTCAGACCAAGCTAGTACTACCTCTACCCGTCAGCACCATACAAATAAAGTATTTTCAGACCCAAAAGTACAATTCGGATGGAATTATTCGCATGCAGGGTGCAACTGCTATGCAAATTCAGTTTCGTTCAATCCGTGCTCAAGAACAACTTTATGAATTGAAGTCGTTCCGCCTTGTGGTGTGCTGTAGGCCTCGGAGACTACTTCGTTATTTCTTCAGTGATGTTTCTGCTCCTCCTCGCTGCTGTACACGCTGTGGTTCCAGACTAAAAATGGTTTAACTCCAAACAAATCTGGTCCATGGAGGGGGTGCTGTAGGAAGTGGCCCCCACAATCCTTTCCTCGTTGATGATAAAAATCTCATGTGGGAGTCTAGAGCCTGAAAAACATCTGAAGACGCCGAATCTCACGAATGTCATCTAACTGAGCACAGGAAACTTTCGATTTTTTTGGAATGGCTCTCAAACTGAGCCTAGCACCACAAGAATCCCAAATCTGGGCTTTTCTCTCGGAACATAGGAGCTAGCCACAAGACGATTGAATATGTATCTCGAAAGGGAATTTGAAAGACAAATCTACCATCACAGACCTGCCAAGGCCTTAACTTCTTTCTTTTCTCAGGGTGACCTTATAATTATGAAACGGTGCAAAAAAACATAAAATACTCCTAAAAACATAAGGTAAACGAGACTGCTACCAAAAATCGGACACGGGGGTTATTTCAGGTGAGGAATCCGTCTATGAGACTGAAAAGATTCCTCAATGGAGTGTTGTCGAGAAAACCTGAAATTCAGGGGTGACCTTATAATTATGAAACGCACTGTATTTGTATGACTGACTTCTTCTTCTACTTTTTTTCTTGGGATAGCTGCTTGTCCAGACGGTTAGCAAGCTAACCAGGCGCGAAAACTCGAGGGCATGGTACTACTCACATAACTTTTCCAGTCAGCTAAACAAGGAAGCTAGGCGGCGGACAATATGAGTCAGTAGGCTCTCCGACAAATAGCTGTACGTAACGAACAATAAGATGCGAATGCCTTGAAGATAAACGAGATACCGGGTAGAAAGCTGGAGACGGTGTTTATGAAGTGGTAAGGAGGCATGCATTTCAAAGAAGACTATGCAGTAGTGATGCACATAGGTAGAAGCGAGTTGTTTGTACGAGTGGAAGAGCTCATAACTTAATATTGGGTTGGGGAATAAGTCCCCGCCGTTTTTTTCAACCCCGTTTTTCACATTGTTCCCTTCATCTATCCACAGAGCTTTTAGATGTTTTCGATAGAGCTTTTTCTGCTCTACAAAATGCTACGATCTGTTTTTCGATTCCTCTGACTACCTATTATTTATGAGGTTTGGAAATGAAGTACGCTGAAGGCAAAAAATTGACACTTGCGCACCTCATCTTTCTCGCTTGCCATCGAGATCAAAAAATGAATGTATATAAGTTTCGATAGAGCTTTTTCAGCTCTACAGAATGGTACCACTTATTATTCAAATCGCTCAACTTCTTGCTGTTTTTGAGACTCAGAAATGCAGTACTCGCAAAAGTGTGCACTTTCGTTATCTCCTCTTCCTCGCCTACCATCGAGATTGGAGAGGATGTGCATATATGCATTCGATAGGGCTTTTTTTGCTCTACAAGATGACACCACTTTTCTTTTGTATCCTCTCACATTTTGGCATGTAGGAATAGGTCGGCACCTGTTTTTCAATTCAAAATTGAGTAATAAAAATGAATTTTTTCGGCAGAGTGCTCCCTATCATTCGATAGAGCTCTTTTCGCTCTACAAAGTTATGTTTATGGTTTTTGTAAGAATCAATTTTAGCAATTTCTTAGATCATTTGAAAGTCGACGCAATCGAGCATTTTCGACTACATCTGTCAAAAATGCTCGATTGCGTCGACTTTCAAATGATCTAAAAAATTGCTAAAATTGATTCTTACAAAAACCATAAACATA
Organism: Trichostrongylus colubriformis; assembly: GCA_963978905.1. Classification (NCBI taxonomy): domain Eukaryota; kingdom Metazoa; phylum Nematoda; class Chromadorea; order Rhabditida; family Trichostrongylidae; genus Trichostrongylus; species Trichostrongylus colubriformis. The sequence continues at coordinate 27,610,600 of OZ022261.1, read as the reverse complement.
ACTTTGTAGAGCGAAAAGAGCTCTATCGAATGATAGGGAGCACTCTGCCGAAAAAATTCATTTTTATTACGCAATTTTGAATTGAAAAACAGGTGCCGACCTATTCCTACATGCCAAAATGTGAGAGGATACAAAAGAAGAGTGGTGTCATCTTGTAGAGCAAAAAAAGCCCTATCGAATGCATATATGCACATCCTCTCCAATCTCGATGGTAGGCGAGGAAGAGGAGATAACGAAAGTGCACACTTTTGCGAGTACTGCATTTCTGAGTCTCAAAAACAGCAAAAAGTTGAGCGATTTGAATAATAAGTGGTACCATTCTGTAGAGCTGAAAAAGCTCTATCGAAACATATACACATCCATTTTTTGATCTCGATGGCAAGCGAGAAAGATGAGGTGCGCAAGTGGCAATTTTTTGCCTTCAGCGTACTTCATTTCCAAACCTCATAAATAATAGGTAGTCGGAGGAATCGAAAAACAGATCGTAGCATTTTGTAGAGCAGAAAAAGCTCTATCGAAAACATCTAAAAGCTCTGTGGATAGATGAAGGAAACAATGTGAAAAACGGGGTTGAAAAAAACGGCGGGGACTTATTCCCCAACCCAATAGTAAACTCAAGAGTAGTAATAGTCCAGAGTGTAGATAGCTCATTCTATATATCTACAAGAGGAATGTTTTCATTATGTATCTGGATTTTTGTTGTAATCCGCTTACGGATGCACTCCATCACCAGTGAACTTTTTGATTTTGGTTTGTATCGTATTCCAATGTGTTCGCATATATTCAAAATGAGGCTCCAAGTAAAGTTTCTCGAGTACTGCACATTTTGGTTTGGTCTCAGCGGTAGTGGGGTGATATCGTAATTCTGATTCTTAGCAGTAGTTTTTTTGGTAAACCAATTTTCACTTAAAAACCTGCACGATTCATATTTTGATGAATTCATGTGAGCAGCATGATAATCTCCGAGCTTTTCACCTGGTTAAGGTTGCTTCGCACCTAGAAGAGAAAGCAAACCTCACTGAATAGGGAGATCAACCGTTCTAACATTACCTAAACCAAGGTGATGATAATCACTTCGACAATGAGCTAATCTCAGCATGAACGGAGGGTTACAGTAATCCTCAGAGGCGCATATTCGATTTACTCGTAGTGTACATACTCACATATCCACACCACAATTTACGCCGTATAACCATTAGTGCTTCATATGCTGAGAAACGAACCCCCGTCCAGCAAGCTTAGGTAAAGGCATACCTTCTCACTTTCTTTCTTTGAATACATTATTTGGGGGAGATGTGTGTACCTTATGTCAGGACCACGTGAGCTTCGCGATCTACATCGCGTTACGGGGTGCCGGTGCGAAGCGGCTTGTGGGTAAAATGATGTAAACAGAAATTGCAGAGCAATGTGGTTCGAAGAAAATCTATAGATTTTACGTCTGTGCTGCGGGGTGGTCCATTTACAGTCTTCACTACAAGGGCTTTCCAATTAATGTCGATCGGTGATGCTTGATGTTGTAGAATTTCAACTATCCTGAGAACACTTAATCAGTAATACGGTCCATCTGTTTCCAGCCTTCTTCACAAAAAAACGATATTTTCTTACAACATCGTAGCGAAGGCTCCGCTTACGTTATCATTTGCCATTATTTTTGTCGCATGAGCTGTTACGCATAATATGGGTTTTTACGCGGCTTCTAGAGAAGAATCACAATGTTTCATGAGTGAGTACGATTTGATTGTTTGCTCCGCCCACTGTGGGAGGGTCGCCCCTCACTTCGAATATGCGCAATACAGCACAGATCTCGCTAACCTCCACCAATTTTTTCTCAGTTTCTAAATTGCTCTAGAGTCGGGTGAGGAAAATTTTTGGTTGGGTGCCCACTTGGAGCACGCTCCGCCCATTGAAGGTGGGTATCCCTTAAGTGCTACATACGGATCTCATCTTGGTCCACCTTTTTCATCTTCTTTCGATGTCCGGGCAATTTTGATATGAATTATAGAATTTTGGCATTGATATTAGAACAACGCAACGCACGCCCCGCCCACTGTAGGCAGAGTCCTACATAGTTCGTGTGCCCTCTCTACATCTTGGACCATGCCCCACCCAACCCAAACTTGACCTGACCTCCCCCACTTGTTTTTCTCGTTAAACCGAGAATCGAGCGGACAGACAACAGTTAAACACGTCAAAGTCCTAATTTATATATAGGTTATGATACTATACCCGGATCCCATCTTGGTCCCTTTTCTCCAGATGTCCGGGCCACTTCATGACGAATTACAGAATTCTGGCATTGATCCGAGGACAATGCAGCGCACGCCCCGCTTACTATGGGGGGAGTCCCACATGGTTCGTGTGCGCTCTGTACATCTTGGACCATGCCCCACCCAACCCAATTTTGACCTTACTCCCCCACTTCTTTTTCTGGTTAAATCGAGAATCGAGCGGACAGACAACAGTTCAAACATACCAAACTCCTGGTTTACATATATCAGATTATAGGCTGGCCTAACCTAAACCTGAAGGGTGTGTAGCGGTATGGAATTTATTACAAGAGAACTGGCTATACATATTTATTACATAAGATACATAATACTAAAACAGGGGATAGAAAGGGGGGAGACGAGGGAAAGCACACGACGGGCTATGGTCAGGCGACCATCACGACTGCCTTCCGTCCACTTCCGTTGACCTCTGCCAGCTGCTGCGCGATGGCCATGATGGGCGTGGCCTCACTACTCACGGCTTAGACCCGACATCTCCGTTCCTTCAGTAAGCTCGTCCTCGAGCTTAGATTACCATTCCGATATGTGTTCATACAACGGCTGGGGAGCATTGGTGAGTAAATATGAGTGATAAAATACGGAAACAACGTCACTGAGTTTAGAGAGCCGCTACAAGGCTGCGTCTATTCCCATGACGTCTTCATTACTCACATCGCTATGGAAGTATTCTAATTGAACACACGTCATCAATACTAGTCACTGAAGGCTGATGGAGAAGCAGTACACGGTGGATAAAAAGGCAAAATGGACACAGAGGCACAACTGCAACTGGTGAAGTGGGAATGAAGTGGGAATGCCAGTGCACTCACTTCCTCGAGAAATGAGCTCGTCCTCGAGTTTCTCATAGAATGAGCAATCAGGGACCGATACTGATGGCAAAATGAATCGGTTCAGGATCGGAGGTGACGATGATGGGGTTAAATAAATAAAGAAAATACAACTTGAAAAGTCCTATTCTACGAGTTATCCTCATACATATTGTAACTTTTAACCCAGGACTTTCTACTGTAGCAGTACATTGAAAAGGATGGAAATTCACGAGTTAAACAATTCGTGAAAAAGGCAAAAATAAGGAATAATTTTGATGTATAGCCTTTTTTTTCCTTTGAGCAAAAAAATGGTGGTAATAAAGCAGTCATAAGGCACATTTGAAGCTAATTTTGCAAGAGAAAAATAATTTAACGAGACAAAAGTTAGTCTTTTGAGATCTCTTTCGATCGGCGACTAACTAATGTAAAAGAAATAATACGATACGAGCACTAATCTGTGTGAACACACATTTCGATTAGTACAAGGGCGTAAGATTATCGCAAATAGTGTTTGATTTGAACGCTTTTAGATTCTTTGAACCGCCTATTCAAAGAATGTTCTTTTATATTGCGGTGGTGCGGCGAGAAATGAAGGAAAACAAACTGACCTAAGGGCGAATGTTCGGAATGAACAGTTAGAAAACCCTTTCAACCATCCGAGAGCTGATCTACTGCAACTGTTTGCTTTTCCTGAAGACGACGCGAACGTCTTATTATAGGTTGTTGATTGGCAACTGGTGTTTCCTCATTAACTGGTGGAATTGGTTGTTGGTTTGTGTTGGAAACGCTAGCTGACAATGAACGTGGGCAATACAATTTCAGACGATTATATGTACAACTTGTCGTATAGCACGACCTACAAGATTAGAAATTGAAATGTTGGGGCGATTAACTTCCTCAACAAGAAAAGGGCCTTTCCATTGATTTGTGAGCTTGGCACGCACTGTGTCATCATGTAATAGAACTAAGTCACCAATGGAAATGTCCTTAGGATATACCTTATGTTGTAGATCGTGTCCTGTTTTGTACTGTGCTGACTTGTTGCCGATCTCGTTCCCTACTCCCATAATTGCGTGTTTCGGACCAGCGGCGAACTGATCAGCGAAGTAGTCCGACGCGAACACATGTCTTGTTGGAAGTTTGTGCAAGGTGCACTCCACGTGTCGGACATCTACCATATACAATGAAGAACGGGCTATAACCTGTAGTAGCGTTGATACTACAGTTGTAGGCGAAATCGATGGATTAGAGGAAGTCAGACCAAAGGTCTCTGGCTTCCGAGCAATAAGCTGTGAGGGAGTCAATTATGACTTTCACAAGTCTTTCCTCTTGACCGTTCGCCTTATGGTTATAGGTGGTAGTAAATTTATTGGTTATGCCTGAAGTTTTATTGATTTTTGAGAAAACCTCGCTAGTATAGTTCGAACCACGATCAGACACCATTTCTTTTGGGATGCCATGTTTGGAAATGACATCATTGATCAAAACTTTGATGACTGATTCTGTAGTTTGATCTATCAGCGGAGTACAAACCATGAATTTGCTAAAGGCACAATCTGTGAATGAAATAAATTTACTACCATCCGGACATTGTTTTAGTGGTCCTACGATAACCGTGTGGACGCAACCAAAGGGTCGCTGTGGAATCGGAAAGTTTCCTAATTCTTCGCGATATGGAAGCGGAGCTTGCATAGGAGCGTGCTTAATTGCTACGAATGCTTGTTCGTGGAATTCTGATTGTTAAGGGGAGTAGCAATAATAGAAAAGCGTGGTATATACCTACGGAAATATGAAGCTGCTCCTACAAATAATTTTATGGCTTTTAACGTCTGCAGGACGTGGAATTTCAGCACTGCTCGCCACCTTTTTCGGGTTAGGACGAGTGCCATTTCTGCTGATAAGTACACCAAGATACTGCACTTCCGTTTGGAAGAATGAGCACTTTTCTGGTGTCAATTTCATGCCGAACTTTCTTAAACGTTGAAAGATTTCTTTCAAATCAATCAAATGCTGATTTACCGACTGACTTGAAATAATGATATCGTCAATATAAACAAAACAGCACGATTTTGGATCACGAATAAGGCTGTTCACTACCCTCTGAAAGTAGCTGGGTCACCCTTTAGCCCTTGAGCCATTACTGTAAACTGGTATAATCCAAGAAACGAAGTGAACGCTGTTCTTTATGTTCCTTCGCTGAAGTTATTTGGAAGAAACCATTTTTAAAATCGAGTACCGAATAGATTTCCTTACCACTAACAAGATCTAAGATATCTTGCATATGAGGAATATATGTTTCGGTTTCTGTTATTGCATCAATTTGACGATAGTCTACTGTGAATCTCCACTGATCATTATTCGGACCTTTTTTAACAGGCACTATGGGGGGAGCAAACTTGCTTGTGCTGAGCTCTATGATACGCGTTCTTAGCATTTCTTTGATTTGCCTTTCTATTTCTTTCCGTTTTTCTAGCGGTACCCGGTACGAACGTTGCATTGGGGCCTTTGACTGTGGAATAAAATTTATGCTGTGAGTAATGGGACCTATGTAACAACTAAGATTTCCATTGTTTCCGACGAAACAATCTTTACTTTTATGCAATAGCTTATTGAATTCTTGAAGTTGTGAGTTCTTTAATGTGAAGTGGTTATTTTGAACAAGGTTATAGATTTTTGAGCGTTGGGTGTTGGAAAAATGGGGCAATTCCTTGGCAAGTCCGATTCTGGATGGATATATTCGGATGCTTTCACAAGCAAAGAATCCCCCTGATCAAAGTCGTTATTTATGTATACTGAGAATACGGGCTGCCATAACATATCTACTCCTGTTATGGTTGTTTTGCCTATTTTGGTATTTTTGGTAAAAATATGGGTACAGCATTAGAATTGAAGATACGTAGAACTACTTCACAATCTACGTTTGGACAAGAAAGGGTTTTCCCAATTTGGACTCCATCAGGCATGGGGTATTCCATGCTATCAGAAGTGAAGAGTCACCATCCTTCCGGAAAAGATGTTTTAGTGGTGCCCATAACAATACTATCTGAGCATGGTTGCAGATATGTATTGGAAGTAAGATGAACTGGGTATTCTGGAAAGCTGTAAGTAATGTATGCAGTTGTTGAAAACGGGACTGTAGTATTGTCGAAGAAAATAGTGTTGTTGTGATAGTTGATAAACATTGTTTGAGCAAATTGTAGTATAACGTCGTTACCAAGAATAAACGGGGAGGGGCAATTTGCATGCGAAGCGACGTAGCAAGTAATCTTGACTGTTTTATCTCCTAATGTAAGATAGGGAGTGAATTGACCAAGAAGCTTCATCGATGTTCCGTTGGCTGTGATACCCTGTGCGATCGTTGATCGGAAAAGGTGCGCATTCAATTTCCGAGCAACCGTAGCAGAGACTATCGTGAGAGCGGAACCTGTATCGAGAAGAGCTACTATGGATAAACTGTCAAGTACTGCTGGAATGTAGATCATGGAGGCGGCGTCCGTGCGGTGAATACAAGCGACATTTGGAAAGAACGACTAGTAAGGTTTCGACTTGGGAGACTTGGATCTAGATGAAGATGATTCTCTGGGAACTGTGGGCGTCCGTGTACGTTCGTGCTCCGGAATGTTGATCGAGTTGAATTGAGACATTGACTGGTGTCTGAGTAGTTGACGGTTGATTAATGTGTCCACGATTTGTATTTGTCAAGAAAGTGACACGAGAGTCTTCCCTTGGTGGAGAAGAGCGTTTATTGCAGATTGTTGCTAGACAGAATGAGAACGCGACACCTATGGCTTCGAAGAAGTAGCTAAGTGGGATCCGAGTTATGGCGAAATTACAGTATAAAACTGTTAGTATGATCAAGAAGGTGACGACGATGTACACTATCACAATTGCTTGCACCAGAGTGTGCAAAGTGAAGGATTCTAAGATTCTCTTCTTTTGAGACTGAATAAAATTTGCAACGTTTGATTCCAGATATCCGGCAGAGTCAGCAACTTCATTTTCAAGCTTATCCGAGATGGATCCTAATTTGCTCGTCTATGACTTCGATTTGACTGTGTATAAATTGGTCATTGAATTGATATGACTTTTGATGAGATAGATGTCAGTCGAAATTCTGGCTAAATCGGAATGAAATATGGGGGTGTATTGAAAGCGAAGTTTTCATTAGTTACACCGTTGGGCAGATTCAAGTGAATGTTTGTCACTTGGGCATAACCATATGGTGACTTATAATGGTTATAACCATCGTTATAATTATCAAATGGAAGATGTCCACAGTCAGCTCCGGGACTATCTTTAACAAGATCTCGTGTGCCGGGTTGGATAAAATAGTGTGTTTTTCCTGATCTAACAGGTGTAAACACATAACAAGTTGCTTTGATATTGTGGTCAAGAATTATTTCATCTATTATAATTTCTCTGCATTTGGAAACCATAGGAACGTCTTCTGCAGATAAGGCAAGAAATATATCTTCTCGATTCAGCAACATACGTGCTGCGCTAGTCGGATTTATTTGAGCCATGCTTTTGATTGATTGTATTTTAAAATTCATAAGGGAGCAGATACGATCTAATAAATAGTAATAATCTTGTTTCACAACTTCGTCCATCTTAAATTTCAAAAATTGCAACTTTGTATTAAGTTCCGCATGTCTACTATCTTGACGTTCTTCGTGACTAATTGAACTATCGTCAATCATAGTCTCAAAGTCTTGTTCACTATTAAGAGCTGTATGATGAGCTATCGGAGCCGAGATATTCACTAGAGCTTGCGTAGTAGTCTCTATAGGAATAAAGATTTCCGGGCTTTTAGTGGCACGTAACAAAGTATCCAAAATATTATGATTATTTAGACTTATGTCACGGACTCTTCTCGCGCGTGAGCGAACTCCGAAAGTGAATTTTTTGGAATCTGATGACTTTTTCTGCAATGAATGGATAAATTTATGAAGTATACCCAGATTGAAAGGTAACGCTTGTGGTGGAGTTGAATCGGCTGAGGTTGCATGTGAGTAGCGTTAGGCGTAGCACGATACATGCGACTGAATGGCTTACTGTTTTTGCAAAATCCATAAATTGTGAATTGTAAAAATGCTCCTGATTGATAGATTCTACCACATCAGAATGCGCAGAGAATAAAGTGCGAGGGTTGTATCCCGCTATTTCCGGAAGGACAATGAAAACTCCATTGTCCATTGAGGTCGCGTGCTGATTTAGACACCATGAGTACAACTTTGAAGGTGCAAATGTTACATTCTTATACGTAAAGGCGGATTGGATATTGCTAAGTACTATGTGAGTTGGTGTTACATATGCTACGCCATTAGCTGCTTTTACATAACGACACAGCCGACTTAATAATTGCGGTCTTGTCCAAATAACAGTGCCATGCGTTAGAATACATTGGGTTCTTCCCATGGTGCAATGTGCCATATCGCCAAATTGTTCTATTACGTGATCGCCATCAAAAGTTGCTATGACACCTTTTTCGAAATATACATTCGTAGTGACTGTGCATTTTTCCCCGAAAAACCATGGGTAAGAGTAGTGGATTTGATCTTCTGAACCATATGTATTCGGCGAGAATTGTTCGAAAGGAACTTCCATAAACTTCCTTGTTTCCGTCAGTGATTTGCACAGAGCAGGATCAACGGGAGTCATGAATTCCTCATCACTATCAACCGAAAAAGTCACATGGATGCAGTAGGAGGCTCATATTTTCCTAGTCTTATTGAAACAGTGAAATGCTGTTATCAAAAGTGGCTCTGTTTGTTCTACATAAAGTGTAACAAGAAGTTATGACGCATAAGGGGAGGTAGTGCATTTAATGGGATCTGGTAAGGCAATGGGGATGATATGGCCTTCCGTCCGGACTATTTACTAGTTCGGAGTCGAAACTGCTCATAGATTGACACCTAGTACGAGAGTACTGAGTTGGCTGATATTAAAAAAATGTTTATGGGTTTTTGAATTATATTCTAATTGTTAGTATGTTATGTGGAAACAATTTGAGGAGAAAAAAAGTTTTTTGAATTGGTATTTGAATGGGGTGGTCGCAATTGAGAAAAGTTATAAAGTAAGTAAGGAAGTTGTTAGTATACTAAAAGAAATATTCAAAAGACTCACTGATGCTAGGTGGCAATATTCGGCAAACCTGGACAACCGGATGAGCTGTTAGAGGCTGGGACCGGTGTGGAACTGAACCGACTGCTCCAGACGACAGCAAACGCGAGAATGCTCGTCTTCGAGCTTATACCTATCTGGGAGAAAGTTTTTGGCACCTCCCACACATTGCTTTTCCTAGATGGTATCTCCCACACACGGCTGCTACGGTTACCGTACTTTTCCGACAATAGGAGTAGAGACTTGGGCATATAAAACTTATTTTCCCGAGTTAGTTCGCCATGGAGCACTTATTGCTTCATCTTTAAAGATCTTCTACTATAAAGAGTGATTTAGGAAAGAAAGAAAATTTTGACATGATTTCATAGAGTTTAGGGTTGAGAAATCTTTTTTTACGCGTTTTTGCGCACCTTTGATAGGCGAGGTGCACAAAAAATCAATATAAGTCTGAATTGAACTTAAAACTTGATAATTTGTTCGATTTGAAGCAATAATGAATAGTTCGTAAGGAAGATTGTTGTTCATAAGTAGTCTAACTAGTCATTTTCAATGCTTAAAAATTGGTGAGGAAGGAAATATAGAAAACTGCTAATATCAATCAGAAAATCTTATTTTCCTGAACTATATCTAATATTTATTAATGTAGGATGTCGAACTATTAAGAGCTGTTGCTTCCGATGACAGAAATCTGCCGAGTTTTTTGCAAGCCCCTACTTCGAAATTTGTGGGATTGCGCCATGTACCCTAATTTGAGGTATATTGACGTAACGATTGGAAGGTTATAGTTTCTATTTACATATAGTACTTCTTTTGATACAGGAACAAATGGAACTAATTCATAAAAATTAGCGAGTTTTTTGTTTGGTAGCCCTAGTTTACGCCACGTATTTGGCTTTTCCAATTATTATGATTTAGATTGAGCGGTTTTTTCCTTAACCAATCGGGCTCATGCTATATTATTGCTTGTAGGGACTTGATGTAAGTTATGAGTGGCCTTATTCTGGCATGAATACTCCATGGCTGATTTTCAGCGCAAGACTGACGAAATATTGGAGACATCAATATTTATGCCCATATCTTTGTTTATTTTTATATATAGTAAAAATATCAATCATAAGTAATAAAAGTTTTAGAATAACTACTTGATGCGGTAGTCCTTATGGACTAGGCACATTCACGTTGAAGCGCCACTTACTTACCTCAGCATCCACCACAGCCTCCCGTCCCAAGAAGGAGGGGCAGTGAAGAGGGAGAATTAACTTCTTTGTTTTGTTCCTTTTTTTTTTGAAGGGAACAAAAGTACATCGTTATTTCTCGGCTCCCATTTTCCGCCGATATTTTTGTTTTCTGATACGCATATGTGCCGTAACCCTGCAGCTTACGGTACTGAGCGTGCTCGGCTGTAAATCTTGTCCGCAGGAGCAGGAAGCGCTGCTACACTTGCGTTCTTTACGCCGAGGATTTACAGCTACGAAGCTGTTCGGGGTCATCGCGGTCATCTGAAGACGATTTACAATCGTTGATCGCTTTCGTTGGAGTCTGGAAGATTTATGACTTTTCCATTCAAATCGTTCCAGACGGGTCGGGGACAGAGTGAGATTAATTACGTCTCATTGCTAGCGCGCGCGGCTCCACAGTTTAATGGTAGCCGTTGGGGAGAGTCGACTATATGGCGGCGAGTCCTTTGTAATATGTGCGGCAATTCATCAAAAACAGGGAAATTTATAAATGGATAAATATTTGGGTACTCTGCTAAATTGAAAAAAACTAAAACACTACAAAACTATTTCAAAGAGTAATCATCGTAAAAGCTTCACTGTAGTTACAAGAACAATTATACCCTCATTTAACAGGTACTAACTGAAGTTCAAAAGGTTATTATGGGAGCGATTCACTGCCGTTACAGTAGAAACAATTATCCCAAAATTCACTTGAACGACGCTACTTAGGGGGAAAAAAGGTAAATAGGAAAATAGCCTATTATAAACTATTATGTAAGGCTCCTCTGAAAGGATTTGAACGAGCCTACTATCAACTATAAGGCTTATTTGAAAGGGCCTACTATGCTTTATGAGGCTCATTTGAAGATAAGCAAAACTGCCTAACATAAACTAATGGCATGGGTGGCCGTTACAAATGGATCTCGACGCCAGGACTGTAAAATTTTTAAAATAATCAACACCTTTGTATGCATTATTACCCTCTTTAATGGAAAATCGGCACTTGAAAAGGAAAAAAAAACTTTTTTGAGAGTTCAGAGACGTGTCTGAACTGTTTTTGGTTATTCACGGAGCAATATGTTAACCTATTACTCACATGAGAGTCGTTCGTTGACATCCGTCGGTAGTTTCCATTGTCGTGAACAACATCTGTCGACAGGAGTGACGTTCTGACGAAGGAAGGGTGGGGGGAAAGGGATTTTATTATGAGTAATAAACTGTGGGTGGGCGGGTGATTTTTTTGAGACCCTTTTTCAAAATTATTTGGTACCTTCAAATAAGAATTATGTGATTTACGAAAGGAGAGGGGAAAAAATTATCTCACTGGGACCTCCATATCAGATTATAGGCTGGCCTAACCTAAACCTGAAGGGTGTGTAGCGGTATGGAATTTATTACAAGAGAACTGGCTATACATATTTATTACATAAGATACATAATACTAAAACAGGGGATAGAAAGGGGGGAGACGAGGGAAAGCACACGACGGGCTATGGTCAGGCGACCATCACGACTGCCTTCCGTCCACTTCCGTTGACCTCTGCCAGCTGCTGCGCGATGGCCATGATGGGCGTGGCCTCACTACTCACGGCTTAGACCCGACACATATAGGTTATTATTTCCCACCGCGGCGTCTGGCAAGCATAACGATGCGGACGAGCTAGAGGTGCTGTGTTGTTGGGTGTCATCACAAGTCAACTGTGTATGCGCCCTTAGCAATACCGTGCGATCGCCCTAAGCCCCAACCTAGCAGGGTGTATAGCGCGCACACACCGCGTCGCACGCGACTTGTCGTGGTGCGAAATCCACACATAAAGGTATACGCCTCTGGAAAAGAGGTAGCTGTGTTGTCTCCATGGCGGGAGAAGTGGCTATGTTGCCTCCCTTGCGAGAAACTACCGCAGCAGCTGCAAGTATCTTGAGTTTTCCCTAGCTGAAGGCAAGAAACAGGCAGGCCAGGCGTCATCATAAATCGACATAACCGAAATAGTACGAACGGTCCCGCCTCAGTGCAATAGCAGGCCACGCCGAATGTAAGATTGTGAGACCAAAAATGTATTAGTTAACATAAACACTAGACTATGCTTTCTAATGCAGGGAGCACTCATTATCTGCGTCAAGTCCGGTGTGAGTGTGCGAAAACGCTCCAAAACTTACGCCTAGCAGGATTACTGTGGCCCTGCGTTCCTGCTGAGGTTAGCTCACTGTTCACTTTGCACACTCAAATATAGTCTTTCCCAAAGCCTTAATAAGGAGGGGAAAAGTTCCCTTCTCCCTCCAAAGTTAAGGTAAAACGTAAAACACATTCATGCAAAACACCGGTCGCCGAACCATGGAGTGTGTTCGCACACTCACACCGGACTTGACGTGTTCTTCATATACGCTACTGTGGATTTAGAGTTGTTGCCATTGTTTTGCTTTATTTCAGTTTTTTATACCAGTCATAAGTTAATTTCCGACAACGTGCACCGTGTTTCTTGTTCGTGTTTTTACCTCTACACTAACCTTGTCGATATTGTCTGGCGATGCCATTCGGATGCTACCTTTGTACTGGATTTTCGGCTCTTTTGTTTCGAACAGCTAAACAGGGTCATGGCGGAGTTTGTGAAAGGGTCTTTTCCTGTCCTGTTTTTGCTCCTACTTTCTCCTACTACTAACAGATAGTAAAGCAGGGTAAAGGCTGCTTTCAACTATAAAAAATTTCGACTCTCGAAAATCAAATGCGCTATCCTCATTCCTTCTCCTCATAAGATTTTGAAGTGTAGTTAGTTGTTCAAGAGAGTGTTTTTGCATGTTGTGAAGAGCTACTTCTGCTTCTACTGCTGCCAGCAGCTACTTTTTCCAATGTTGTACTTTTTTACTTTGTTCTAATACAACTACTGAAAAAACGCGAACTAGCAGCATATCAATGTGGTGGTGGTACAACTGCATCCCGCATGTGGCATTTTAGTTGTAATTGTTTTCTCTGTCCTGATATTGCTCCGATCCCATTCAGATAACTCACAGCTACGCTGAATATGAAGTTATACGGTTTGGCTCCATCGTGCTCCCAACTTTTGCTTATTTGCTGTTTATCATTTTATAATAAGGAACATTTGCAGTTACTATTGTCCTTATTATATCTGTCTGACGAAGTCAACTCTCAAACACTGGATTCCCCTAAACTAATCCCAAATTTCGCACAAACGTAAGCTCGACATAGGTTGCCCGTCGCTGTTGCATAGGTAGTAAATGGTCCTATCACGAAGCCCTGTACTTTACTATAGCTTCTGGCACTTTCTGCCTGATCTTCCGCGCTTGCTTCTGCACCCCTGTACCTTGTTGTTATCGTAGCAATTGTTTCCACCCTTTGTAGCCGTGCGTCTCCATACGGGTGTAGCCGTTTCGCGGTAACTGTTTAGCTATCCAGCCGTACCTACGTAATTTGTATGGCGTTTGGTATTTGGATTTGTTCTAGCCTTGTTCATAACGCTTCATTACGTCGTTTCAGTGTTCCGCAGGCGTTTCAAGAAACCATGCGGGAGTACCCGACTGATTTCAAGTCGCATAAACGGGATACGTCCGAACTGGATCCATGCTTGGCCGCTCAAAGTCGCATCCAAGAAAATTTCTGCACGAAATGGTAAGTATTAGTTTTTCGTAGTTACTTTGATTGAAATATATAGCAGTGTTGTATTATTATAAAGCGTATTTGCTCCATGACAGACACGCCAGAAGTGCTCCAACATGTGGGGTAAGGCAGCGTTCATGGTTTGGGAGTTTGCAGAACTGCGAACACGATAAAGATACGCATCGAATGGGAGAATTGCGGAAAAGCATTTGATAGGTGTTGATTACCATGCTATGAAGAGACGAGAGGATTAGAGAAAGGAAGGTGCGGAATTGTAAAGCAGAATCGCGAAATTTGCGGTAATGCGGAATTGTGGAAAGGGATAAGATACGTATCGATTGGGAGAATAGCGGAGTTCATAGTTTTGGAATTGACGGAATTGCAGAGCTGCGGAAAAGCATTAGATAGGTATCGATTGGAAGAACTGTGGAATTTGCGGAGTTGTGGAAATGCAGAATTGCAGGATTTGCGGAAATGCAAAATTGCGGGAAACGACAAAGATACGTATTGATTGGGAGAATTGCGAAAAAGCATTAGATACGTATCGATTTCCATGCTTCGAAGAGACGAGACGATTAGAGAAAGGGGGAGGGCCTATATTCCCGCAAATTGCGCGATTCGGCATTTCCGCAAATTCCACAGTTCTTCCAATCGATACCTATCTAATGCTTTTCCGCAGCTCTGCAATTCCGCCAATTCCAAAACTATGAACGCTGCCTAAGGAGTGATCGGTAACCTGCGCAGTCATATTATAATTGTATCTTTCCCAAGTGGCTTGGGTAAGGTCGTTACAGAAAGTGAGTGATATATCAAAAAGCCTGGCACCTCAGGAATCGGGGAAAATGCTTTTTTTTGCAATTACTATGTGTAACAGCTTTACGGAGCGCTAAAGTGTCATTGAACGAAGAGCTTTTCAGGAGAAAACCTATACTGGTGACTGCAGTGGTTCTGTTCGTCCTGATATTCATTACATTCATTGCTGTGGTGCTATTCTTTTTGTTCCGTCCTGCCAAGACGGAGGAAGGCCCCGATTACATCCACTACGAAGTGCCACCTCCGATCATCGACTTTGACAATATTGTACGTTAGTTTTTCATTTCGTGTTGTTTGCTGATTGTGGTCTATCCGTCTGATACTTGCCTCAGACCATTGTTTGGCTTTTACACACATAAATTTTTCATGACACGATTCAAGGCTTATGGACAATGATATATGCTTATATGTACTATCTTATGTCGATCAATCACTACTACATAACCGGGGTGAACGAGTAGGGTGGGATTTTGCAACGTGGCGTGCTACGATGAGTGCATCACGGACGCCTTGTTCAGTTGTGCGCTAACGCGATTACGCCCAATGTGAGGCGCATCGTCGCTCCAGGGCCCATACTCAGGGCGACGTGCTCGCATGTCACACTCAGCATAGTCATAACGATATCCACCTGGTGTGGCCATCTGACTGCTCGCAGACCCTCGCACTGCCACCATCTCACCCACGGTATTTCACTCGTCTGGGAGCTGGCATTATATTGTTTCAACGACTGAGGTTAAGGAAGGTTGGGCACGTTCCAAGGTTTCGAATGCTCAAACGGAGAACACGCTCATCGAAGCATATCACTGGAGGAAATGCTCATGTGTTCCATGAAAAATCAAATGGTGTTATGAACGTGAATTGGGGCGTTGGGTCACGAAGCTAGGTTGTCACCTAAGCTTAGATTTGGAATGGTCGAGGAATTTCCTTTGAGCACAGAAACGGTTTCGCGTTATTTTTGGTTCTCCAATTCCTAAGCGCCTTCCGAGACCGATTGGAGCTGGCGGGGGGGGGGGGGGGGGTGCTCGGCAAAAGAATAGCTCGCGCTCTATTTCTGCTCGCAAGATGTTTTCAAGGTTTTTTTTTTGTGCTTCGCGGTACATCTAACTTGACGAAAAAACAAATAAATTTTTTTCTTTGAGTACATTACAAGAAGTTCGCTTCCATTAGTCTAAACAACCATTTACGCGTGTTTGCCTAACAGTACACTAAAGGGAAAGGGATCTCTTTTCCTCTGCTCAGGCTCACACAGGATAGAAAGATGTGAATTCCCTTCATCATAATCATTCAAATGCAACCATTCAAGCCTGATTCGGTTAGCGTCATACCCCTTGGTGCTCTGGTTCTGCTTCGCCCCTAGCGCAGTTTCACCGTAATACGGAGCTAATTCTATGAATAACAGAGCGCCATGCGAGTATGAAGGGGGAATTAAGGTCAATGCATCTGTTGACGTTTGTAGTGACCGGTGATCAAACTTTCTCACTGTTTATCGAAAGCGAAAGTCGTAGTCAAAATTACGTAGCAACCAGTCGTTAGTCGTGGTGAGTTTTCGGTAAGATGTCTGTCTGGAGGCGTGTTGTGGACGCTGAAGTTTTGAGAAAATAATTTCGAATTTATTTGGTTTACAGTTCACGCAGTGCAGGAATCATGAATAGGATTTCTGAGGAGTAAATTACTGTAAAACGAATTTCCCAGAGCAGATTGTGACCTATTCCAGTTTTTTTCAATTTCATTGTGGAAGTTTTTGAAGGAAGAGGAGCTGATCGGCACATGGTCGGGTCCCAAATATACAGCTCATCCCAAGGCATATCCTAAACCGAGATCTCGCCCACCGTCACAGAATGAAAGGGAGCATCCACGGCATTCTAGCGAAGTTGTGTGAGTTTGAACATCTTTGACACATGAGTGTCTCTGTCGGCCTGTGGTTATTTCTCGTTACAGACTAGTAGTATATTGCAGAGCCTACCTGAAACCGCCATCTGCAAGCCGTGTGTCAACATACGCTGAAGCCAGCACCGCCACTACTACCGGCAAACTTTTTGATAATTACGCCACCATCAAATTGGTTTATGAAAAAAGGCCACCAGTCTTCACCAACATACCTACTACTCCGCCATCGACTACTACGACGGAAACTTCACAAACTACACGAACTACAAGTGCCACAGAAGCCTATACTGCCACGCAAACTCCACTTACAGAGAAAACTTACATCTTGGAAACTTCGGCTCCACACACCTCGACAACTGCGCCATCAGCCTCAGTGAGTTTTCAAGAAGATGGCGAATCCAGAGGGTTGCAGTTTTGCGGATATTTTGTTGCAGTTATGCTCAGCACGGCGATTCACGCTATTGCGGTGCGGGCTCCAGGCGCAAGCGGGTGTAATGTCCGCGTTCTATGGCTGAGTTACCTCCGGGTTCATGTTTTGTATCATATCAGAATCTCTCGAATATGAACTGTTCGAGCACCAAAGGCACCGTGAGTGGTAAAGAGAAAGAGGATGGGGAATACATGTTCTCTGATGGCGAAACCATTGAAAAGGCACGGTTGGGGTCTTATGACGATCCCGCAGCATCGCGAGTCGCGCTGCCGTACACTCGCCGCAAGGAGGGGGGGGGGGGGAGGGGGGGAGGTGGTGCCCGGCAAGGGCGAAACAACTCGCGGCCAGCTAATCAGGTCCCTCGCTCGTCTGCTAACTACACCACTTGTAGGGACGCAGAGAGGCATCACTAGCAGGTGGGGTACTGTCAATTGCACAGCGCCAGATAGGGCGTGACTTGAGTGGCGAGAGTGAAAGTGTGTGGCGGGGTGAGAGTTCGATACACTCTCATCCAACTCCGTAGTCCACGCGCTATCAAGCGCTCCGAAATGGTCCGTAGTTACTGGTGAAAGAGAAGGGATGCTTGCGGGTCCCTCTGTCACGGCTTTTCTGTTTTCTTTCGTTCTTTCTCTACTGATACACTGCTGAGCACCCGTATTTCCATATTCCACAATGTGCCACACTTAACCATTCCGGTATCTTTGAGGTGGATGGTGCAGTGGCTTTCGGTGTTTAGTATTAGGTTGTTCGGAAAGAAATGCGCGTTTTTTTGTCCATCTATTTCTCTTCTACTACAGAAGATTTTGTAAAACAGTTTTGTCTGTTGGAAAGAGAATTTTATTGCGCATCTTTTGAAATACTTTTGTCTACATCTACTTGTTTTTTTTTTTCGAAGAAAAAATCCAAAAAAGAATTTCAGTTTCTTCTTTCAAAGTTTTGAAAAAAAATTTCAGAAAAATGCAAGATTCAATGCAATAAGCGGTAAATATTTGTCACCATGCGTATAATGTTTGCAGAAAGATTTGGCTGTATAAAGTGTCGGGCAAAGTTCCAGCGTTTAAAAAACGGTAATTAAAGCTTGGATGACGAAGAACATGGAAGTCGGCCTCAAGTCGTTAAAACTTTTTTTTTCTTTGAAAAAAAAAACCAAGTAGACATAGACAAAGATATATGAAAAGATGCACAATAAAAATCTCTTTCCAATAGATTGAACTGTTTCGAAGAATCTTTTATAGTAGGAGAGAAAAATGGATAAATTCAACGCGCATTTCTTTCCGAACAACCTAATATTTTCATTTGGACCAGTGCTGGGTAGAATTTCAGATATGATTTAAATCTCTTCCACTTACTTGTCAGGGAAGTGCTCATTTAGGTTATTTCTTATAGGAAGAAGCCGCAAGGAAACGACCGGTGATTCTGATGTCAGGTGATGTGAAAAATGTTGGTTCATATTTGTATATGCCATAAAATTTGAATCTCATTTCTGTCTGTCTACTGATTCTAGGATTGTTCAAAGCATTTAAATTCCGGAAAGGGCTCAGGAGTTTACCTAATTGCACCAGGGGGTGTCAAACCATTTCCAGTTTACTGTGATCAAGAAACGGCTGGTGGTGGATGGACTGTTATTCAGAGGTGGGGCTGTCACCTTGAAGTTGTTTTAAAGTGGTTCGTCGTTTTTGATTCAAATCTCTTCCCTTCAGACGTGTAGGTGGTGATGTTCCCTTTCACAACCGCACATGGGTTCAGTATGCAAAAGGATTCGGATATCTTGATGGCTAGTTCTATAATTGTGTTAGGGCACATGTGGAATTGTGAGAATGGCTCATATGGATTTTTAGGATCTTATTGGCTCGGACTTGAAAATGTTCATCGTTTGGCTCCTATAAGCAAAGACAGCTGGATTCTTCGTATTGAGTTACACGGGGACCACTGTGCTGGTCGTGGTTGTCTTGGTCCAAGCGACGGTTACTGGTGGGCGGAATGGCCCTTCAAGGTAGGCCACCCTATTCAAGAGGGTCTTCACGTTCTTCTTGAGTTTTTTCATGTTCTTTCATAAGCCTCTATGATTCAGCTTGGTGACGCCTCACAACGATATCTGCTCGAATTGGGGAAAGTGATCCGTGGAAATCTCACTGATGAAAAATCCGATTTTTTCCAACGTAATAATTTTCATCCGTTCACTACCGTGGACAGCGATAATGATGATGATCACCTAAACTGCGCTCAGTTTCGACATTTTGGGTATGTTTTGCCTTTGCATCTTGAAGTTCTGTGTTTTCCATGGAGTGAATGCTTAAAAATTTTCAAGCAACAGGTAACGTAGGGGTTTAGGCTCCGCAAATGCTCCCAGTCCAATCTTTGTCTCAGTTTTGAGTATATTTTCTATCGTTGGCTCTGGTTAAAAATTTAATTAGCTTTGGCCATCTGAAAGTCAGGATCCTCGTCACTGATACAACTCATCTCGGGATTCGATTGACGTTTAAAGGCATCATTAGAGGAAAGTCGGACGAAAAGTAAAAGAAGTAGTGCATATGAAAGTCGGGATGCCTAGTAACAGGACAGTGGAGAAAAAACGGATGGAAATGGCTAAAAACCCGAGAAATAGGGCCCCCTTACCACTGCTGATTCTCGACGCGGACGACCTGTCCGACAAGAGGGGAGTAGTCTGATCTAGTTTTCCATTGGCATGTTGCCAAGTAAACACAAGGGAATGTTTGCAAATAGACAGTATCTACTTTTTGGAGCGAGCTTCAAGCAAAACTGCTAAAGCGCGCTGCAAAACCTTCGATCCTGCCGCATTTCCTTCGTCGCTCTCACCCCAGTCAATCGGGAATTACGTCATCGGGAGGCGGAACCGCTCTGTCCAAGAGGCGGAACCGCTGCATGGTTGCGCCTTTTCGCGGCGTTCTACACCTCGGACGGGCGCTTTTTCACCGGGATTTCGCTACAGATAGCCTTTCTAGGCCCAGGACTACCATGTGAGTGACTTCTTGTAGGGATTTCTTCATTACCGCCTTACCCCTAATGATGTCTTTAAGGTAAATAACAAGGTATACTGAAATTGAATGCTAGAGATCCAACGAAACATAGCATATCAGAATTCGTGACAATAGTCATGTTTCAAGTTTTGACAAGTTTCTCCAGTGTGCTTCTACCCTCGTGAGCAGGACTTCAAATAGCTGTGTACTGGAATCCAACTACCGGAATCCAACATGTAGGCGCTTTCGATTTCCCGTTACTCTACGAGTGGTGCACCTTCTCATGGTTGACAGAGGCTGCCCTGCTTTCAACTCCAATTATAAAGTCCCGCAGATCTTTCAATAAATGACAGCATAACAAATTTCCTAGCCATTCACGCTGCTGTCTTGTTTGACTCATTGAGTTGGGGGGAATCGCTTGTAATTTCTCGAGCCATGGCCACTTGATGGCCTGCTAATTGTCATATGTGTAGAGTATGTTGCTCTTATTTATAACATGGCGACCCTCGGATTACAAACCTCTGAACATGCCGTCCTGTTAAATGGGCGCCCATCCACCTGTGGAGTGAAGATTTGCATCTTCTGATCCAGTACCCATTCAGCAGCAGGATGTAGAATGATCGATGGCATCAATACAAAGTGCAGCATAGGTCACAGAAGGTGACAACTGAAGTGGGAATCCAAAAAACACTTGTTATAGTTTTGGGTCTAAGTATGTGGTTATGAATTTCAGCAGGTTCTTGCTGCAATGTAACGAAGCCGCCTCACATATATTTCAAGAAAATCATCAGAGCATGCTCCAACTTCCCATGGTAATTGAAAACTCGATACATTTCAAAAGCAACGAAACCTGAAGGAATTTTGAAAGTGTCGCAAAACTTATGCACCAACATAATTCAAGTGAACCTGTCATTTGACTGCAAGGTCACAGCCTCTAACGTTACCTCGCCTACAGGAAGGTTCAGTGGAAGAATGTAGGTCTCAGTGACACCCTTACGGTTAAGGGCACGCGGTCACGTTGCGAGAAGTGCTTTCCAGCAGATTACGTGAACCTCTTCGGAGTCATTTGTTACCGATTTGTCAAATTTGAAAACTACAGAAAGCAGGGAATGCTAAACAATGAACAAATAGAGCTTCTTAACACGGCGCGTCCGTTTCCTATTATCGCGAGATAGTTGCCAAGTATTTGCAGTTAATTCGCGCCTTTTCAGTGGATGGTGGCATGAAAAATGCGGTAGTGTTGCTCTTAATGGCATGTACGGGGACAATACACCCATTCATCGCTACATGATGTACCTAGTACAACAAAATCTGGAAAAAGGCTATAGAAGGAGGGTTGTTCATCCGAAAAAATCCATAATGATGATCAAGCCCAACTCTTCTACTTGATCCTGTCTTTCATAACAAATTGTTGCAATAAGAAATGTGCAACAGACTTCTTTACCTCTTTGAAGTCGTTGCTATTCACTTTGAACAGACCGTCTTTCGTTAGAATGACATAAACTTACTATTCAATCAATGAAATCACTGTATTGTTTTTTTTATTCTCGAATGCATGTAATCAGGTTTATTGATTGCTATACATTCTGTTGAAGAACTTCAGTCAAACTGAAGATCTTGGAAACATTAAAAGCAAAGACTTCAACAGTGTATCCTCATTTAGTCTGTTTGGTGACGTGAAGATCTTCTCTAGTTGTTATTCCAATTTGTTCCTGTTTTTTTTTTGAAGATGTTCTGTTGAGTTTTACCACATGACATGTAATGTAGAAGTGGATGTAATAAATTTTAAAGTAGCGTCTATGACCGATCTTGCATCGCGCAAGGAGGATCGAGCTGTATTCGGGTTTGCTATGAAAAAGTCATTTCGCCACGGACTCACAATTAAGAAGCATCGAAATTCATCAGTCGACCAGTGATCTACCTTGATCGGCTTGTGATTTTGGGTGTGTACCCTAATGTCGGGATTTTGCACATGACGAGCGGCGTGCGACGCAGTGGGTGCGAGCTCTGTGCGTTGCGGTACTTGGGTGCTGGGATGATTACAAGATAGTGCTACGGGGGCGATACGCAGTCGACTTGGAACCGCTCCGGGACCCAACTGGCGCCTTTAGCTCCTCCGCATTGCTTCGCTTACGACATGCAGCGGTGCGGAATCCTGACATAAGGGCACACACCCATGACTTTCCGCGATTTCGCTCTTATTTCGCGCGCTCTTCCTTTCCCATTATCGATGTCACGTCGATGCTGAAGGTGCCAGGTATGCCCGACGGTGAAGCCCTCAATAAACGTTGCATGAAAAATGGAAGACTGGAATTTCATGCGATCGACGGTGCTCCTGGACGCTCAAGGGCAAGGTGAATTGAAAAGTTCTAAGACCCGCCATGTTGTATTAGAGTTACTCCTTGCCCGTCACAAAATTAATAAAAGGCAGCTGCACGCAGGTGAAATAGGACTGTTGGATGGGCGCGAGGCTGGACGCCATTGGACACTTTCAGGAATGTGGATGTAAGATTCATAATGCAAACAGCTTCTGTCCAGCTGAGGCTGATTGACCAGCAGCTGCGATGGTATGGATACGCGCTAAGAAGACCCGGATGTGTACCTTAATGTCAGGATGCCGCACTGCGGAATGTCGCAAGCGAAGCAATGCGGACGAGCTAAATTGTTGGGTCCCGAAACGATTAGAAGTCAACTGCGTATCGCACTCCTAGCATTACGTTGTAATCGTTTTGAGACCCAACTACCGCGACGCGCATAGCTCGCACACACTGTGTCGCACGCCGCTAGCCATCGTGCGGCATCCTGACATTAGGGTACATATCCAGAAGACCCCATCACCTTTGAGTAGAAAGGCTAGAGCCCAGAAGAAAAACAGCAGCGGGAGCGACCATGGGTGCTCCTAAAAAGTTTGAGGGAAGTTGTCAGAAACAACTTTATCAGAAATTGTAGTCACAGCGAGGATTCCTTGGAGAGAAATGAATGGCAGGTCTGGCAAGAACAGCGGATCCTGCAAAGGCGCGGCAGTAACACTAGAGGGAAGAAGGAGGAATCCCTCCCACAGCCGATGGTCTAAACCATAGAAGGTCAACAGATAGATCATGACAGCGTGATTGTTCCATTTGCTATTCAAATACCGCAATTTCAAAGAATTCAGTAATCGAAATGCATTCAAACTAGACTGCTTTGACGACATAAATCGCGGCGCTTCATCTCATTCCTGGGGGACATTTCTTCACAGCAAAGTCAGGTTGCGATAAGTAGATTTGGGATGTACGGCCTCAGCCCCCCCCCCCCCCCCCCCCCACTTCCAAACCGTCCCAACCACCCGACGACCCCTTCATTAGTTGCCGGTATTGGATACTGAGTGACCATCTCATTTGAAAGCCCATTCCTAGCCCTAAAAGCAGGATCTGAGAGGACAAGCTCACTCGACCGACATTCCTGGCCACTGTCTTTGAAACACCCCAGTACAGCGCTCCCTTCGCTGCTGATTGACAGGAGCTGCCATCACCATGACAACTCTGAAAGTGCGACATCTTCATAGTGAGATACAATTCAGCGAGCGAGCTGGATATCCTGTTCAGAAAATAACGTCTCCCTTCCGGCAGAAATTCTTGGCGCCGCTCAAGGTGAAGTGAGCCTGTATCTGGGTTCATTGTCCCTGCGAAATGGTAAGAATCCTTAAATACCTGAGCACCTCTGCTAAGAGACAACGCAACCCCACCTACTTACAACAAAGAGAAAGGACCTAACACAGCCTCCGCTAGTAAGGAGATCTTTGCGTGATAATGTTTAATTTCCCGTGACGATCACTAACAATCAAAACCATAAAGTATCCAATAAAACAACAATATGCACAAACATCACTGATTAAAAAAATAAGCTTCATATCACTTCTTGACTGAGGTCATAGTGGATATTCATTACTTAAACACAGGCTGTACCGTGCGTCTTTAAATAAGATGTCACACCGCAAAAAACTCGTCTCGCATTGCCAACGCAATACCAATAACACTGGTTTCGGTACAAACATGAACGGGGCACATCATAACTGACACTTTTAAATGAGCATAAATCGTTATCAAAATCGTCTGCCGCATACGACTCGTTTAACAGCTCGTGGAATGAATCACAGGATCGTTGGCGACATTCCATTCGTAGACCAGCAATCTTCACACGCTATCAAACCACGATATTCCACCCGCAGACGTCTTCTGTTTTGAGCTGTCTTAACCATTGAATCTGGGTCGACAACGTGAAATAAAATCACCCTAAAAATTCTACTTAAAAATAGCCAATGGAGGCCATTAAAATATCTAACCACTTGTACAGCGAAGATAAAGAAACCATCTTCTCTGATTTTCAAGAAATGCCTTCTCAAACATTCGAGCATGCCTTTCAACGGCAAGCCCACTATGACTCTAACTCGTTGTGAAAATATTTACTCATGGATGACTTAACTACGGGCGATGACTTCACCCCTACCGCTGTTCGCTAAACACAGATTCTTGCGGCTCGCACCTGATCTGCCTCGTTCCCATCCCTACCCGTCATGCTGCACTACTAGAAAGACGAGCTACAGAAGTTCATATAATGAGGTCGAGAGAGGTGGACGCCTCATCAGAGAACAGTTAAAGGTAAGCCATTACGTGGATACTTTCACAACGAATTACAATCTTAAATTTATACGAACAGAAACCCTTAAAAAACTGAAAACTGGATGTTCGCAGTTGTTAGCAAAAGGAATCTTCAATGACGCGCAGATATATAGTAACTGCTGTACTAGAAACCACGACCCGCAATCCGAGTACTCCACTACTTCTTCACTCCCCCATGTATCTAAACACTGAGTACATCACATATTCCTCAACGGAATTTTAACACTATGGTACCGAAGCTTCTCGAAAAACCGTGCGTCCAAAAATTTCTCAAAAATTTCATGAAACTATTCAGTGGTTTGCAGACTGAAATCAAAAAATGTTTCGTGGCCTTCAAAAAATGGAGTTCTCAAACAAGTGAGTAGGTGTCTTGTTCACCACTCGGTACAATGTCGGTGAACATTGACTCCTGAAAATCAAGAGAAAGAAAGCCTGCGAAAACCAACTTTCAATGAACTATTTAGTGACACTTACTGCCGAAGTTGAAAAGTCCCGCGTTTCTACACAGCCATCAACTGCGTCGTCTTCAGAAACGGCAGTTTGAATTTTGAGCTATGACAATGTTACCTGCCTATAAACGGAAATCACGAAAGTCAACTACATCTTTGTCGCGTATGTCGCTAGCATCTTGTAGAATGTGTCTAGTCACTCAGCTGTCACTCATATTTCAGTAGCTCAGCATCGCTCTGTCTCCACTACATTTTTACACAACCGAATTTGACTTAAACGTATTGCGCCAGCGCTGAGGGAATACTTATGTAGATCGTAGTCTTGTGCAGTCAAGCAGTGCTCTTGAGCGTATGCACAAACAGCGATTCACTGGCCGCACCTGATGCCTACTTATAAAGAAGCAGCGCTACAAACATTCAAACGCCAGGTAATTTCACGGCTAATAAGAATTTCGTATGCATGCATGGAATAAGAGCGCACAAAAAATAGCGATAAGAAATCCCGCTCAGTTCGAAGGTGGTAGAAGTGCAACGTGTGCACGTACGAAGAAACACCGCGGAAACGTGAATGCGCTCGCGCAGTGACGCGAGTATGCTCTTCACACATAAAAAGCAAGGTTATCTATGGCACTCACTAGAAAAGGCTAAAACAAATCCGGACTGTTGAGTTCCTATGTATTTTTATGGTTGCAAGTGACGGCAGCGCCTTTTTCGTTATTGAACTACAATGTTTGTAGAAATACCAGACAGTTTTTCGAATGCATCAGTTTCATATGTCCAACCATCTGACACAACTTCCTTTATATCCTTATTTCACGACCCTACGGAGGCCGATTTTCTTTTTGAAATACCTGTCTAAGTGCTTCATGTATAAGCCAGAAGGCACCGAATTGGCACCAACATAGCGACTGCACAGGGTTGAGCTGCATACAAAAACTCCCTTTTTTATCGGAATTAGCCCAAAGTAAAACGAGCCTGCATCTGGTCGTATCGAGAAAAAAATGTGGAAAATGCGCAAAGCTCAACGTAGTCAGCCAGACCGCAGATACTGAACCTTTTCTGCTACCCCATTACACTGGAATAATCATTAACCAGGATTTTCTGGCGCATCAGTGGACAAATCGCCAGTTACATCCTCGACTACATTCAGCTCATCTGAAGTGAAGTATGACGATACCCCACTCCGAAGGCATGTATAAACTGCACAGGTAAGTGGACAACTATGAAGACTGCCTAATCCGACCACTGAATATCCGAAAAAGTTGTGTTATGAGATGAAAACACATTACCGGCTGCAGATCGTTGGAAGAAGGGTCATGAAAAGATTCAACGAAGCCCATATCATATGTCTGAAGAAGCTAATACCAAATAAGGCAGAAAGTACGAGAAATGGTATGAGACCAATAACTTACGGATATCGATCTGAATGACCGCGCGGTGTTCTGCTTGACATGCTTCCTCTTCTTTCTTTCCTCGATGGATGATCAGAGCCGAAATGCCTCGGGTGCTTCACCGGCTGTTGCTCTGGGAAATAAGAAGGCATAGCCGAACTGACATCGCTTCAAGTGAGAAATTAAAGAAACTGGCAAACAAAGGCAGTCAGGCTTCAGAACATACTTTGCAATAGAAGGTGAGTCATAAATTAATCTGTTAACAACCCCTAAAAATGTTTCACAAACTTGAAATTTATGCGAAATTAACTAAATGTCAACGTGTAATCGGGCTCAATGGAACAGAATGGTAACATGATAAGCCAGTCGTGTTTCGGCTGCATACAGGCGATAGCTAAGGTGCCAGCGAACAAGCCAACTATCTGTACACAAAATTCTTACCGATATCTGTTTCCTAGATCTCACTTAAGGATTCTCACCAAACTGTCATTTCTCACGTCATCAGCTTCCCAAAAAGCTGTTGACTTCGTTGAGCAGCCAAATATGAAGCCATCGATATTATATTAAACAAGCTACCATTTCTGCTCGTGCAGGAGGCTGTAACGTAGAACAGTGATAGAGGTCTGCTCTTTACTTCAGGGATGAAAATACCAGGTCGGAATTTGCCGAAGTTCGATTAATGTGCGGTTGGAAGTAGAGGACAAAAATTACTTTTTTGGCACTCCCTGCAGTCTCTCATCTTCTTAATTTTGTGTTGGTTCCAGATTGGATTTTGTTTTTTTCCATGTAACCTGCCTTCTTGGCTCCAGATCCCCTTGTTATTTTCCGTTTACGAATTTTTTTGTGAACAGAAGGCGAACAACCCTATACAATATGGCCGATTGAAAATCAGACCTTGCAAGAACAAGCTGACTGACTCACCGCTGATCTGTAGGGGTTCCATCCGAACGGCCTGTGGTTGGAACAGATCACAGCCCGAGGCAACACTAAATGATTATTTTATTAGTCATACTACATCTAGTGATAGGCTAGCCAAAAGCAATTGTTTTCCACTTAGTGAGGATTTGGCCCATATGTTGCTACTGCGTCACATTATGCAAGAGAACTGTGGATTAAACGCCCACCGTCGGGCCTGGCTCTGACGAAAATTTTCGTAAAATACGACACCTTTAAGGCCGCGTTCATACTTTGCGATTTTGCGATTTTCCTTTGCCCATCTTTAAGTGTGTGTGTATGTGTGTACGTGCGTATGTGTGTATGTGTGTGTCGCAAAATCGCAAAATCGCGGTCGCAAAATCGCAAAATCGCAAAGTCTGAACGCGACTTGAAGAGGGTATGTCCAACCCTCTAGGAATTTCCTAAAAAGGGGTAGCGTGAGTCACAACCATTTTTTGTGGCTGAGAAAAAAGAAAAAAGTCCTTTTCATGTTTTTGACCGTTTCATTTCATTTTTACTTCTACAACACTAAACTGCCCTTCTTTTCCATTTTAGACAATTGGCCTAATTTGCCGGTACCTTTAACTACCTTTGAGTCACGAAAACAATCGTATCTTATCATGAGAAGCCCACTAGGATAAACTGTTACCTCACCGCTGATGTGGTGAATATTCGCGTGACCGGAAAAGGAGCCGCGTCCTGAAGTAATAAATGGAAAAATGAGTAAGGTAGTGATATTGTTTTAGATTTTTTTGTCATCTCGGTGTAGTTTTCGTACCTACCACTTGAGCCAAACTGCTGTGTAAAAAGCGATTGTATTTCCATTTCATTGATTCTATCATGTAAATTTCCTAGTATTTCATGGAATTTCATATTATATGCAATATATGTATTTGACAGGAATGCCAATTACAATTCAATATTGATGAAAAATGGATGGAAAAGACGAAAAATAAGATGATTGATGAAAAATTGGGTGGACCTATACTTCTGGGACACACTGTACATGTATTTGACAGGAGTGTCTGTGATAAAATTTTCGCAGAATTCAATAAACCTATGACAATTACAATTCAATATTGAGTCTGTGCGACTCAAATGAAAGCCTTCTGTTACATCTTATTGAACACCATTTTACTGCCATAAGTACTACTTTTCAAAGTGTTCTATATAATAGAAAGCTTATTTTACTTTCTCCCCTCTCTACTAAAGGATGCCGAGTTATGGGCAAAAGCTTCGGTGTCGGACGGGACTTGAACCCGCACTTCATCCTGTTCAAACAATTAAAATGCGAAGAAAATGGCCGAATTATGTGACTGCAATCCTTTGAGTGAGCACCTACGGGTAGGGCTACCTTGAGCATCTTTTCATGCTGCCATCGATATCCCTTTGTCCAGTACACCAGTTTGAAGTCATTACATCATGTTGTAGATGTAATGATATTATGTTATTTTAGCTACCAGAACCTCTCTCTCCTATTGATTCACTTTGTGAGTATGGCTGTAGCGCTTTTTTCTACTACCGTGAAGTTCTGGAAATTTTGTAGAAGGAATTCAAGGTCCTCTGTCTTCCTTTGCACTTGAAGGTTTTTTCTAGCGTGTATAGGCTGTGTCACTGGCGATTCATATACAGAGCAGTTTTTCCTACCCAGATCTTTTTTCTTCGCTGAGGAGTGATCTCCTTAGTTTTTCTGTGTTTTTGCTTACACAACATGTACTTGGTGACCGCGATTTGCCACCGCAGGGGGATCCCTAAACGACGAGACGAATTGTGTAATCAGGTATATAGCGGAGAAAAATAATTTTTGAAATTTCGAGGATGGCCTTCCAGACGTGAAAGCGACTGATCACAAGTGACTAAGTGAAAGCAACAGTATGCTGTAAGCGACAGAGCCATCGTGCATAGCACCGCTCGCCATTGGTGATCGGTCTAACTGTATTGACAATACGTTTCAAACTTCGATAATTCCTAATCTCAGACCTCCGATAAACTGTAGAAAATCCTGTGACCAATGGTAAGGATTGATAAGCCTATCACTGCCGAAAGGAGACGATCTCTGTGGTATGCATGTCCTGTGGAAGTAAGTCGGATGTCTGCTGTGGTAAGTGAGGCTGAAAATGTGGACATAAATGCAATGCGGAAAGGTTCAACTAAAGGCACCGGGAGGAGAGATAGGGGTTGTAAGACGTGTTTTTTGTAAACGAGTGTGAGAATTTCGTGGAAACGGCTTGCGATACACTTTCTCCTTACAAATCTCCTTATAAGGCAGCTTTCATACTTTGAGCACCGACGCCGTCACCGGCGGCGACGGCGTCAGTTTGACGACGTAACCTGCCTGGGTTTGACCACCGGTGACGGCGTCAAACCGACGCAGGTGACCCTAGTGGGACGTGTTGGGTTGCCGTGAAGGGAGCAATATCCCAAAAAGAAACGCTCCATTGCGCCCCATCTGACCCCAGGCTCCCTACTGCGGTAGCGACGCCGCGATCGGATGGAGCGCGGTATCCTCCCCATACTAAACTTGGACATTTTTTGATACTTGAAACTTTAGACCACGGTCGTACTTTGCGGTGCTGGCGGCAGGGCGTGGCTGCGTCACCGCCTGTGCCACCCCGTCTCGTTCTGTCTCTGACTTCCTCTGCGCCACTCTACCTCGGTGCTTGAACGCAGTCACGCCCTGCCGGCGCAAAGTATGAACGCGGCTTCACAGTGATGCAAAGGAAAACGGAGAGCAGGAAAAATACTCGATTGCGATGAGAATCATTTAAAAAAAGTCCTCTTTATGTTTTTGACCGTTTCATTCCATTTTTACTTCTACAACACTAAACTGCACTTCTTTCCCATATTGGGCAATTGGCCAAATTTGCCGGTGCCTTTAACTACCTTTGAGTCACGGAAACAATAGTATCTTACCATGAAGCCCACTAGGATCAACTGTTACCTCACCGCTGACGTAATAAATATTCGCGTGACCGGAAAAGAGCCGCGTCCTTAAGTAATAAATGGAAAAATGAATAACGTAGTGATATTTTTTGGATTTTTTATCACCTCAGTGTGGTTTTCGTACCTATCACTTGAGCCATATTGATGTATGAAAAGAGATTTTTTTCTATTTCATTGACTCTATCAAGTATATTTACTAGTATTTCATGGAATTTCATATAGTATGCAATACATATATTTGAAAGGAGTGTCTGTGATAAAATTTTCCCAGAATTCATTAAACCTATGACAATTACAATTCAATATTGAGTCTGTGCGACTCAAATGAAAGCCTTCTGTGAGTATAATGACCGCATGCGGGAGAAAATGAAACATGAGTATGATAGCAGAAATAAGGTGCAACCGGATAAAATTCCAAAGGTGGGAGATCGTGTGTATATGCTGGCGCCCACAGAAAAAGCCGCGGTTTCACACCCAAAACTTGCGAGCGAGTGGGCAGGCCCTTTTCGAGTACATGAAACTAGTGAAAATTCGGCTCTAATAGGAAGAATTGGGGAAAATTCAGAGCCAATCAAAGTGCAGTTTGACATGCTCCGAGTGCTACCGTCATACATCCCTGATGATCGAGTCGACACAGCTACGACCAGGGGAAAAAGAGGCAGAAAACAGGGTGTTAAAGTGAGGAAAATAACTTGTTCTCGTTTCAGAGGACCCGAGATACGCTCCAAGTACGATCGAGGACACTTGGAGTATGTGTGCAAAGATGGCTGCCTCAAAGATGTCAAATTAGGTGATTTGAAAGAGATACAGTTTCCAGGCGCGTTCTCAAAGAAGCCATTTGGAACACTGTGGAATGCCTAGAGAGCGGCAAGTATTTTTGTGAGGACGGATATCGACATGGCGTCCAAGATCAAATTTTGGAAGAATGGGGCTGCGTGCCTGGATGAAGAGGCACTAGGAAAAGTCCTTAAATTGGAATACGACAAGTGTCTCGACTGGACCGAATTTATCTGTGTGACTGAGGGCATTAGCAAACACGAAAAGATCGATTCGTTTGGGTTTGAGAAGACCTACGATACAGCGTTAAAAAAGCTGAAGAAGGAGCTTGAAGAGGAAGAGAAAGGAAAAAGGCAGATGAAGGATGGACCCACGGCCTTTGCGGCTCCGGCAAGTGCTGCCTTACTCGAGAAGGATGGACCTAAAAGAGGAATCACGACAAGAGTAGCAACATCGTTCAAGCAGCTAAGAGATATTCTGACAGAATGGAATGCAAATGCAAATTGGATTATTGTTTGGCCGATAGACAAGAGTTTCCAGGAAGAAGAAATTTGTGCCGTAGTCAGAGCCTGTGGACAGCACTTCATGGATGGAGGGCGAGTCGTGACGGTATGGCCCCCGATCGTCGAAAGAAGTGCCGAAAATTGGAAGCCAATGATGGAAGTTTGGTCAATGTTGGATGAAACTTTGGAAACGCAAGCAGGACCGGGTCAATTCGCTACAAAAGCTACTTCGAAAATGGAGAATGGACGACTTTTCTGCGAAGTTGGGAGCCCGGAGACGACGTTGTCGTACTATGGTACTGATTGCACGGTCGCGTGCGCAAAAATGTTGTACGAAGCTATCAGAAAACGAGTGTCCGCCGTTGTACCTCTTCCGGAACTGAAGAGGCAAGAAATCGTGTCGATGAGTACATCGACATTCCAGGGGGGCGGCATGTGGCAAGAGGGAGGTCGAACCCGGCCGGACAGATCACAGGGTGATCGACCGCCAAAAAGACGCAGTTTTGGGCGGGAGATATCGGCATAAAAGGGAGCAAGGAAAACCTTCGAGGTCTTCTTTTGCTCACGGACCTAGTAAGGAGCGCCCACGCTGTTTTTTCCCCACCACAGGAGTTCCCGCCGTCGTGCGTCCTAGTCGTCAGCTTATCTTCCCCACGTCACTATTCCTATATTGTGTTGTAAATTGTGCTTTTTTTGTTTGTGTCGCAACGGATAAATCTTATCGTATAAGTGTGTAGGGCCTGAAAGTAACCGTCAGAAGCGGTCTCATTCTTGTGAAAGAACTTCGGCTCTAAAGTACACTAGATGTGCAACGTGTTTAATTTAATGAGATACCTTGCAGATGCTGCACGCGCAATCGCTTTCATCATTTGGCATCCTCAAAGGATTGTCTATGTCGTAGTGGATACTGTTTCAAAGTGGAGCATAATTAGCTATATTTCCGAGTGGTTCATCACTAGAGGGAAATTTCAATAATTTGTAGAAGATTCAAATTCACAATAAATACCACTTAGACGCGTTCATACTTTGCGCACCGACGCCGCCACCGGCGGCCACGTCGTCAATTTGACGCCGTCGCAGCCGATGATGGCGTCGTGCGCAAGGTATGTAAGCGGCCTAATCCGATCACTGAATATCCGAAAAAGTTTTGTTATGAGATGAAAACACATTACCGGCTGCAGATCGTTGGAAGAAGGGTCATGAAAAGATTCAACGAAGCCCATACCGTAAGTCTGAAAAAGCTAGTATCAACAAAGGCAGGGAGTACGAGAAATGGTATGAGACCAATAACTTACGGATTTCGATCTGAATGACTGCGCGGTATTCTGCTTGACATGCTTCCTCTTCCTTCTTTCCTCGGTGGGTGATCAGAGCCGAAATGCCTCGGGTGCTTCACCGGCTGTTGCTCTGGGAAATAACAAGGCATAGGCGAACAACTGACAGCGCTTCAAGTGAGAAATTCCAGAAACTGGCAAACAAAGGTAGTCAGGCTTCAGAACATACTTTGCAATAGAAGGTGAGTCATAAATTAATCTGTCAACAACCCCTAAAAATTTTTCACAAATTTGAAATTTATGCGAAATTGACTAAATGTCAACGTGTAATCGGGCTCTAAGGAACAGAATGGTAACATGATAAGCCAGTCGTGTTTCGGCTGCATACAGGCGATAGCTAAGGTGCCAGCGAACAAACCAGCTATCTTTACACAAAATTCTTACCGATATCTGTTTCCTAGATCTCACTTAAGGATTCTCACCAAACTGTCATTTCTCACGTCATCAGCTTCTCAAAAAGCTGTTGACTTCGTTGAGCAATCAAATATGTAGCCATCGATATTATATTAAACAAGCTACCGTTTCTGCTCGTGCAGAAGGCTGTAATGGAGAACGGTGATAGAGGTCTGCTCTTTACTTTAGGGATGAAAATACCTGGTCGGAATTTGCCGAAGTTCGATTAATGTGGGGTTGAAAGTAGAGGACAAAAATTACTTTTTTGGCACTCCCTGTAGTCTCTCATGTGCATGTGTCTTTCATGTGCATTTTGTTGAGGTCAGAATCTGCTTCTTAATTTTGTGTCGGTTCCAGATTGGATTTTGTTTTTTCCATGTAACCTGCCTTCTTGGCTCCAGATCCCCTTGCTATTTTCCGTTCCGTTTACGAATTTTTTTGTGAACAGAAGGCGAACAACCCTATACATATGGCTGATTAAAAATCGGACCGTGCAAGAACAAGCTGACAGACTCACCGCTGATCTGTGGGGGTTCCATCGGAACGGCCTATGGTTGGAACAGATCACAGTCCGAGGCAACACTAAATGAAATTATTTTATTAGTCATAACATCTGGTGATAGGCTAGCCAAAAGCAATTGGTTTCCGCCTAGTGAGGATTTGGCCCATATGTTGCTACTGTGTCACATTATGCAACAGAACTGTGGATAAACGCTCACCGTGCTCGGGCCTGGCTCTGACGAAAGTTTTCGTGAAATACGGCACCTTTAAGGCCGCGTTCATACTTTGCGATTTTCCTTTGCCCATCTTTAAGTGTGTGTGTATGTGTGTACGTGCGTATGTGTGTATGTGTGTGTGTCGCAAAATCGCAAAATCGCAAAGTCTGAACGCGACTTGAAGAGGGTACAGTGTGTCCCAAAAGTATAGGTCCACCCTATTTTTTATCCATATCTCCAGAATGGATAAGCGATTCCTTTCCAAATTTTTATATGTGGTACCTGATCACTGTAGCAATCAAGCGCCTCAGTAAAATTGAAGACATAAAATTGCAAAATTTTATTTGATTTTTTTTTTCAAAAATAAGGGTGTCTCAGAAGTATAGGTCCACTCAGCTTTTCCGCCTTGCTTCCATCGAAAGGTAAGTTGTGAAGAAGATGTGTTGACGCATCCTTCTGAGATTTACTCTACAGTGAAATGCCAAGCGGTACGCACTTTTCCGAGTACGAAAATGGGCAAATTCTGGCCCACAAAGACGTGGGACTCAGCAATCGCAAAATTTCTGAAAAGATGGGCCTATCCCAAAGCTTGATCAACAGCTTCTGTCGTACCATGGACCTGTACGGAACGAAAAAGGGAAGTGGAAGGCCGTAGGAGCTTTCTGAGAAGCAGAAGCGACGGATCCTCAACGCTGCGTCCGATTCCAGAAAGGGTGTTGGTCGGCTGTGCACCCAATGTTTTTATGTACTGCTGTTTATATGGTAGTAAATTACTTTCTAGAACGTCCTGCAAAGCCCTGGAATCTATATGATGCGTGATGAATAGTATCCTGCTCTAACCAAAGCGAGAGAAGGCGGTCCCTACCATACCACTACCACCAGCAAATCCGCGCCTCAAGAAGTAGCATGGCTCCTTCCCCAAATCCCTCCAGTAACTAGCTAAGCCGTCCGAGCCGTCCAAATTGAACTTCTTCTCATCAGAAAAGATCACCTGCAACACCATTACTAATGCTGTGTGAACTACTACGTCAATAATGTAACCCTGCAGACTACCTCATCCTATTGATGGGTCCAGCTGACATTCTACTTGGCAAAATGGATTCGAGCCTCTTCGTGCGCCCTCGTGAGGTATGGCAAGGACGAAAACCATCTTCGCTCGATGTGAGTAGACGACTTGAGCAGACGGTGCACAGTGTTTTTCGATACAGCAGGTGCCAGTTCCCTGCACCGTCGACAAGCACCCTTTCTGGAATTGGACGCAGCTTTGAGGATCCGACGCTCCTGCTTCTCAGAAATCTCCTACGGCCTTCTACTTCCCTTTTTCGTTCCGCACAGGTCCATGGTACGACAGAAGCTGTTGATCGAGCTTTGGAATAGGCCCATCTTTTCAGAAATTTTGCGATTGCTGAGTCTCACGTCCTTGTGGGCCAGAATTTGCCCATTTTCGTACTCGGAAAAGTGCGTACCGCTTGGCATGGCACTGTAGAGTAAATCTCAGAAGGACGCGTCAACACACCTACCTCACAACTTACCTTTCGATGGAAGCAAGGCGGAAAAGCTGAGTGGACCTATACTTTTGGGACACCCTTATTTTTGAAAAAAAAAATCAAATAAAATTTTGCATTTTTATGTCTTCAATTTTACTGAGGCGCTTGATTGCTACAGTGATCAGGTACTACATATAAAAATTTGGAAAGGAATCGCTTATCCATTCTGGAGATATGGATGAAAAATAAGGTGGACCTATACTTTTGGGACACACTGTATGTCCAACCCTCTAGGAATTTCATAAAAAGGGGTAGCGTGAGTCACAACCATTTTTTGTGGCAGAAAAAAGAAAAAAGTCCTTTTTATGTTTTTGACCGTTTCATTCCATTTTTACTTCTACAACACTAAACTGCACTTCTTTTCCATTTTAGACAATTGGCCAAATTTGCCGGTACCTTTAACTACCTTTGAGTCACGAAAACAATCGTATCTTATCATAAGAAGCCCACTAGGATAAACTGTTACCTCACCGCTGACGTGGTGAATATTCGCGTGACCGGAAAAGGAGCCGCGTCCTGAAGTAATAAATGGAAAAATGAGTAAGGTAGTGATATTGTTTGATTTTTTGTCATCTCGGTGTAGTTTTCGTACCTACCACTTAAGCCAAATTGATGTGTAAAAAGCGATTGTGTTTCTATTTCATTGATTCTATCATGTAAATTTCCTAGTATTTCATGGAATTTCATATTATATGCAATATATGTATTTGACAGGAATGCCAATTACAATTCAATATTGATGAAAAATGGATGAAAAAGATGAAAAATAAGATGATTGATGAAAAACTGGGTGGACCAATACTTCTGGGACACACTGTACATGTATTTGACAGGAGTGTCTGTGATAAAATTTTCGCAGAATTCAATAAACCTGTGACAATTACAATTCAATATTGAGTCTGTGCGACTCAAATGAAAGCCTTCTGTTACATCTTATTGAACACCATTTTACTGCCATAAGAACTGCTTTTTAAAGTGCTTTATATAATAGAAAGCTTATTTTACTTTCTCCCCTCTCTACTAAAAGGATGCCGAGTTATGGGCAAAAGCTTCGGTGTCGGACGGGACTTGAACCCGCACTTCATCCTGTTCAAACAATTAAAATGCGAAGAAAATGGCCGAATTTTGTGACTGCAATCCTTTGAGTGAGCACCTACGGGTAGGGCTACCTTGAGCATCTTTTCATGCTGCCATCGACTCCCTTTGTCCAGTACACCAGTTTGAAGTCATTACATCATGTTGTAGATGTAATGATATTATGTTATTTTAGCTACCAGAACCTCTCTCCTATTGATTCACTTTGTGAGTATGGCTGTAGCGCTTTTTTCTACTACCGTGAAGTTCTGGAAATTTTGTAGAAGGAATTAAAGGTCCTCTGTCTTCCTTTGCACTGGAAGGTTTTTTCTAGCGTGTATAGGCTGTGTCACTGGCGATTCATATACAGAGCAGTTTTTCCTACCCAGATCTTTTTTCTTCGTTGAGGAGTGATCTCCTTAGTTTTTCTGTGTTTTTGCTTACACAACATGTACTTGGTGACCGCGATTTGCCACCGCAGGGGGATCCCTAACCGACGAGACGAATTGTGTAATCAGGTATATAGCGGAGAAAAATAATTTTTGAAATTTCGAGGATGGCCTTCCAGACGTGAGAGCGACTGATCACAAGTGACTAAGTGAAAGCAACAGTATGCTGTAAGCGACAGAGCCATCGTGCATAGCACCGCTCGCCATTGGTGATCGGTCTAACTGTATTGACAATACGTTTCAAACTTCGATAATTCCTAATCTCAGACCTCCGATAAACTGTAGAAAATCCTGTGACCAATGGTAAGGATTGATAAGCCTATCACTGCCGAAAGGAGACGATCTCTGTGGTATGCATGTCCTGTGGAAGTAAGTCGGATGTCTGCTGTGGTAAGTGAGGCTGAAAATGTGGACATAAATGCAATGCGGAAAGGTTCAACTAAAGGCACCGGGAGGAGAGATAGGGGTTGTAAGACGTGTTTTTTTGTAAACGAGTGTGAGAATTTCGTGGAAACGGCTTGCGATACACTTTCTCCTTACAAATCTCCTTATAAGGCAGCTTTCATACTTTGCGCACCGACGCCGTCACCGGCGGCGACGGCGTCAGTTTGACGACGTAACCTGCCTGGGTTTGACCACCGGTGACGGCGTCAAACCGACGCAGGTGACGCGTCGGTACGCAAAGTATGGAAGCGGCCTAATAGTCGCCCCCTGGCGCACCCTAGTGTGACGTGTTGGGTTGCCGTGAAGGGAGCAATATCCCAAAAAGAAACGCCCATTGCGCCCCATCTGACCCCAGGCTCCCTACTGCGGTAGCGACGCTGCGATCGGATGGAGCGCGGTATCCTCCCCATACTAAACTTGGACATTTTTTGATACTTGAAACTTTAGACCACGGCCGTACTTTGCGACGCTGGCGGCAGGGCGTGGCTGCGTCACCGCCTGTGCCACCCCGTCTCGTTCTGTCTCTGACTTCCTCTGCGCCACTCTACCTCGGTGCTTGAACGCAGTCACGCCCTGCCGGCGCAAAGTATGAACGCGGCTTCACAGTGATGCAAAGGAAAACGGAGAGCAGGAAAAATACTCGATTGTGATGAGAATCATTCAAAAAAAGTCCTTTCATTCCATTTTTACTTCAACACTAAACTGCACTTCTTTCCCATATTGGGCAATTGGCGAAATTTGCCGGTGCCTTTAACTACCTTTGAGTCACGGAAACAATAGTATCTTACCATGAGAAGCCCACGAGGATCAACTGTTACCTCACCGCTGACGTGATGAATATTGGCGTGACCGGAAAAGGAGTCGCGTCCTGAAGTAATAAATGGAAAAATGAATAACGTAGTGATATTTTTTGGATTTTTTATCACCTCAGTGTGGTTTTCGTACCTATCACTTAAGCCATGTTGATGTGTGAAAAGAGATTTTTTTCTATTTCATTGACTCTATCAAGTATATTTACTAGTATTTCATGGAATTTCATATAGTATGCAATACATATATTTGAAAGGAGTGTCTGTGATAAAATTTTCCCAGAATTCAATAAACCTATGACAATTACAATTCAATAATGAGTCTGTGCGACTCAAATGAAAGCCTTCTGTTACATCTTATTGAACACCATTTTACCGCCATAAGAACTGCTTTTCAAAGTGCTTTATCTAATAGAAAGCTTATTTTACACTCTTCCTAGGTATGAAAAATAAGGATAATAAGGAATTAGAATAGTGACCTTTTTTGGAAATTTAGGTTGATGAAGAAGAATGCAAGTGTTTTGTTTTGGGCGTTAACATTACTTCTTAGCAAATACCGCAAACTTCTCTACGATGTATTATACACTTATATGAAGAACGCTTCATTTAAGAAGCCGTCGTAGAGATCGAGACAAGTTTGTGATGAGTAGGGCATGGGAGAAGAAATATGGAGCACACATGATTTGAGCTGAACCCCGCCCACGCTCACGATGGGCTGGATGTGTGCCTGAACTTTCGATGCTCAGGTCAAAAAATCTGTCAGTCAGAGTCAGGACATTGGCGACTACATGAGGGAAGACCTGTAAAGATCGAGGTAAGTTTGCAATGATTTCTAATTCCGCTCAGCTCCGTTCTGCAACAGGCCAGGTAGCAAGAAAAGTTAGTTATAAAGATCGTGCACGAAAAAAAGAGGCTCTCTTTGAGCCATATATATATTTGTTGCACTTACTTAATGAGGGCCCCAAGCAAAGTTTCACGCAAATAAAGTGAGAATCCAGCAAAGTACAGCCCAAAGTAGCGATCGCGGGGGCGCGGCCTTCGAAGTGCTCGCCCATCGTCCGTCGCGGTCGCATACGCATAATGGGGAGAGAAAATTACGTAAACAGTCCCACTATCCGTATCCAACCGTGGTGAAAACGAGACACGGCATCTAGTCGGAGGCGCCGAGCTGTGCAGATATGACAGCGAATCGCGTGGCCGCCCGCGGCGAGCGGCGCGGTGGGTGCGATTGTCAGTGGCAGGGCATGGCAGCCTTCAAGCGAGGCAGTGTGGCATGGGCGACAACGCAGAAGTAACGCAGCCACGCTCTGCCGAGCTACCGAGAGCAATCGATTCGCAAGTCGTAGTGGTGGCGCCGCGAAGCGATTCGCTGTCATATCTGCACACATCCGGAGGCACCTCCTCAGTCACCATTTTGAGGAGCTGCATATTAACCGGTCTTGTCGCGTGAAACTCGGCAGACGGCCCCTGTTAGGCAAATACAACATGAATATATGGGTAACAGCAAAACTCAATTTTCGGATAAGTTTAAACAAATTCACTGGCAACAGGTGGGATTCACTTCGCTCAACTATCCCTCGAATCGCTTGAAACATCTGCATAGCATTATGCGATTGCTTAATTTATTTGTTATAGATTTGTGTGTTATAGATTTCTTGTGCGTTGATATTAATCTTTTCAACCTTTCTCCACTCCTACATATGTACACCATCCTCCCTCATGCTCTCTTCTCTGTCCATAGCGTTCCACATTGATATTCCTTTTCCAATACTCCAGTTTTTGCAGTCATTACATCATGTTGTAGATGTAATGATATTATGATAATTTAGCTAGCAGAACCTCTCCCTTATTTATTTACTCCAACAAGAAAGGTCTTCCAACTCATGACGCGCTTTTTGAAAGCTGTTTTTTTTTGCAGTATGAGGGTACGTATAGTAAGCATATAACTGATGTCCATTTTTGCTGAGCGGCCTTGCGAATGCCAGAAACGAGGTCTGAAACTATCTGAAGGGGAACTTATAAAGGTCGGGTCAAGCAAGGAATGTGTAGAGCATGAATGAAGAAATAAGGCGCGCACCTAGACAATGTTATGCCCCGCCCATAGGCGAGACGCGCTGGAAATTTGACAATCATCTAAAAATAATCTAATTCATTTCCAAAACAGCCAAGACGTAGGGAGAAGTTGAGATAAGGTCAATGGCACGATTCCATAAAGCCTATAAGGGCGGTGGGCGAAGCGTAATTTGTAAAAGGGGAGCTTGAAACAAAAATTTAATTTCCGTTCCAGTTTTCCAGTGCCGGCTTTGCTGAGAGCTAGATAGGCTATGGTGAGCAGGTGAGCAGTTATTGAGGCAGTTAAAGAAGACCCGTCGTCAGTGGGCACGTGCTCGTTCCAACACCCGCGAAGCCGCCCCCTCAGGCCAACAGAGCCGGCTCCCAGGCCGGTGAAGCCGGCCTCCGGTACGGCTCCGTCGGACCGGAGGCCGGCTTCACCTGTAATGAAAGGCAATACTGGCACCTGTAATAAATGAAGAAGAAAAAGGCAAGGACTGAAATAATCTCCAGAATGAATTTTGATGAGACGAGAACTTAGCAATGACAATGGCTCTCATCATCCTCCACTGGTATGTATTAATTGTATTGATAATTGGACAATAAAGAAAACTGCCTATTCTATGACTGGGTTTCCGAAAAAATATTGTTATCAGATGAATACACATTACCGGCTGCAGATCGTTGGAAGAAGTGTCATGAAAAGATTCAGCGAAGCCCATTCCGCGATTCAGAAAAAGGTACAATAAAAAAATGCAAAATATGAGGGAATTGGTTTAAGACCAATAACTTACGGACTTTGATCCAAATGACCACGCGGCAGTCACATTCCTATTCAAGTATTCCCGATGAGCAGTATTCTGCTTAACATTCTTTATTTTCTTCTTGCCCGAACATCTCATCAAAGATGAAAAGTCCCGTGTGCTTCACTACCAGCTGTTGCTCTGGGAAATAGCAAGGCACAGCCGAACTGACAGCGCTTCAAGTGAGAAATTCCCGAAACTGACAAACAACGGCAGT
The DNA here is from genome assembly GCA_963978905.1 of Trichostrongylus colubriformis. NCBI lineage: Eukaryota > Metazoa > Nematoda > Chromadorea > Rhabditida > Trichostrongylidae > Trichostrongylus > Trichostrongylus colubriformis. Next base: position 27,568,947 of record OZ022261.1, on the reverse strand, counting down.
CAGGCTTCAGAACATCTTTTTCAGTGGAAAGTGAATCATAAATTAATCTACTGAAAATTCCTCAAAAATTTTCCTGGACATAAAAATGTATGCTGAATCAGCAAAGATTCAACGTGTAATCGAGCTCAGAGGAACTGAATGGTAACAGGATACCAGTCGAGGGTAGGCCGCATACGGGCAATACCGAAGGTGCCTGCGAACAGACCAGCTATTTGTACACAGAAATCTTTCCTGCGTCTGTTTTCTGGACATCACCTGTTCTCAAAAAAGCTGTTGACTTCGCCGAATAACTAAATACGAAGCGACCAATACTCAAATTGTTTTAATATTTGTTTTCGCATTCGACAGCTGCTGATTTTTGCGGAGTTGTTATGCTGACCAGTTATGGACAATAGCTTTGGACCTGACTAAACTCGAACAGCACTCTATGTTTTCTTTGCCTAATCCATTGCATTACCATACGCTATGCATCTAACTAGACTAATGTTCCATTTCCGTGAGTGACAAATCTGCCCATCTGCACACTGCGACAATTTCTGCCGAAAAAAAAAACATATTTATAGCTGTATACAGTGGAATATGCACCTACTTGACCTTGTAGTGCTTCTTAGATTGGATATATGTACACACAATATTTGGCGATTGCGACAGCAGATCATCCACCGACACGAGTAAAGCATGTTTCTGAAACTGTCAGAAAAGACTTGCATGCACTTGCACTCGAATCGTCCCACAAACTCCCTAAAAATGGTCTTCGATCGATAATCCCAACACTAGTTTCCTAGTATCAAACATGATCACCGACTGGCGATTTTTTGTGGAAATCTGCCAATCCGCCCTGGAAATCCATAAGGATGGAGGAGGTGAGTGTGGAGGATTTGTTGAAAAAAGTTTTGACTAATTGCGATCCCCACTTTCAAACCCCAAACATGTCCTGTCGTCGAGTATCACTTGACGGAAGCCTGAGCCTTTGGTTCTACTGACCAGTGAGTGACAAATCTGCCCATCTGCACACTGCGACAATTTCTGCCGAATAAAACATGTATGCAGCTGTATACAGTGGAATATGCACCTACTTGACCTTGTAGTGCTTCTTAGATTGGATATATGTACACACAATATTTGGCGATTGCGACAGCAGATCATCCACCGACACGAGTAAAGCATGTTTCTGAAACTGTCAGAAAAGACTTGCATGCACTTGCACTCGAATCGTCCCACAAACTCCCTAAAAATGGTCTTCGATCGATAATCCCAACACTAGTTTCCTAGTATCAAACATGATCACCGACTGGCGATTTTTTGTAGAAATCTGCCAATCCGCCCTGGAAATCCATAAGGATGGAGGAGGTGAGTGTGGAGGATTTGTTGAAAAAAGTTTTGACTAATTGCGATCCCCACTTTCCAACCCCAAACATGTCCTGTCGTCGAGTATCACTTGACGGAAGCCTGAGCCTTTGGTTCTACTGACCAGTGAGTGACAAATCTGCCCATCTGCACACTGCGTCAATTTCTGCCGAATAAAACATATATGCAGCTGTATACAGTGGAATATGCACCTACTTGACCCTGTAGTGCTTCTTGGATTGCATATATGTACATACAATATTTGGAGATTGCGACAGCAGATCATCCACCGACACGAGTAAAACATGCTGCACAGAGCCGGTTTCGCATGTTGTCAAGATGCGAGTAACCAACATTTCTGCAAATGAATGGGATCAATCCAGCTTAAAGGATTTTTGAATTCAAAAATAAAAAAACTCCATGCACTGATCATTCACAAACTAAGACCGTAAAGACTTACAATTCTGGTTAAGCTAGCATTGCAACTGAAGAAAAGGACAAAATATTCTCCATAAAGCGCATCATGAATTTTGCTGGGACGAGAACCGAGTTATGGGACGGAAGAGAAAGAACTGTCTGCTCTGATCGCTTCCTTTCCTGGAAATATTTATCGCACTGGGAGTCAAGCAGAATTATGAACAGATTGTGACTTGTCCTCCGTTTGGATTGTTGAAGGCGACAGTTCATGATGACTGCCGATGAACTCCCGTAAGAGCGTGCCTTCAGTATCCCCTAGCACACTCTTCCAGTACCCCACCAGCAAGCTGAAGAAGATCACTTCTGACGTGGTTCTCGCTATCGAACTCAAGGATTGTAGGAGGTAGGCATCCTCCATGTGGGCACTGGCTCATACATCACCGAGATAGAATCGCTCTGGGATGCCACCCAATCTGTCGGGAGCAGCAAAAGGAAAACAGCGAAGCGAAATCAAGTGTATTGCTGTTAGCTCAGCGTACAAAACGTAAAACTTCGTACTTCAACAACTCTGAGCTCATGAAATCCTTTTGAGGCCGTCCCATAGCATCTTAGGTACCTTGTCAGAGCATGGTGCACTTGATGTGCGGGAGACATCCAGAAAAACCTTTCCCGAGTTAACTGTTCTAGCGCTGTGCCATAGGTGAAGAGACCAATTTGTCCACTGTGTTCCGAATTTCTGTTTAACTTGGTCTGGGAAGGATGGCAAGCAGTGCCCATGAGGAACGAGGGCTCAAAAGTTTCCCAAAAGAAAAGCACATCTCATAACGAAGCATGCGGGCCGTCTAGAGAGTTATTCACCGTTCGTAGAGGAGGGCATTTGCTGGACCATCACTGGTCGGAGAGTAATGGTGGAGTCCATCCCACTGATTGTGAACCTAGAGTAAGCCTTTAGCAAAGTAAATGTAGTCTGTGGACAGAGATGTTCCCAGTTCTTGTGCAGCGGGTATTCTTCTACACAAAAAAACCTATCGCGTTTGGCATACGGTTGGGTGGTCACTGCTTGGATTAGACATAAATGGATAACTGTGCGCTGATGGAGGGCTTCTGCAAGTGGAAAAGTCACGTAGACGTGCACGTACATCCAATAAACAAGTCACGACAATTCTTGGTCGTTTCAGGTGACGCGCACCATATGTATAGGGCGCCAGAATCGAGAAAATAAGCGGAAAATGTGAACAACCTTTCACAACTCTCTAGGATACCAGCTTTGTTGTCGCACAATAATGCACGCATCTGAGGTCAAATAAAGTCGCAGAGGGAGACGCAAAATTTTCACCCACGTCAAGGCTTCTTTTCCTCCCTAGGCTTAGGCTGAAGCTGATGAAACCTATGCTTTGACACATGCTTCATGTGGGCGGAAGGAATATCAATTTTAGCCTAAACCTAGGGAGGGAAAGGAGCTTTGACGTCGACGCAAAGTTGCGTCACCCTCACGACTTTATTTGATTCTAAGGCTGTAATATAGTAATTGCATGATAGGTTCGAACTATGCTGATAGGGATCCGAAGTGAGCTGGTCTTGCACTCTACCGTCCGCAATATTATTCGCCAGCAGAGCTGGCTGGGTTGAATAAGTCAGATAATAACGACACAGTACTAATCAAACTGAATATATTGAGAACTGGCTCAAATCTGAAACCAAAAACTCTTTGAGATCACAAAACAAGTTGTAATATAGTTAGAGCTGATTGAATACGCTTTAAGGAGTTCTTTTTCGGTAATTTCAGAATGGGTGCACCGAATACAATTAATATCACGGTACACATTTCTGTCGCTGAAACGTTTCCGACCCTTCCACCCTCCATAACGCTTCAAAGAAATCGGATCCCGCAATTGCTGGCATTTGAGTTGAGAATTGGCGGTCAAACACACACACACATCAAGAGACAGCCGCTAATAGATAGGACGCTTACATAGTAGGATACATAGTTATTCATGGGTGTCCGATGGGGTCATCCGCACTCGGTAACCGAGCAGTGATTTTCTCTTTGAAATTCGGTGAACAGGATGTGCAGGGTCGGCGAGAATAATACATTTGTCTACGGAAAGGATGGAGCTACGCGACCTCAAATATTTATCGATCAACAAAAGCAATTAACCATTTCATTTCCCATGACAGCAACCCAAAGCTTCAGATCCCTCAAGTTCGCTTTCACTTTGTAAACGCTGAATGATGTGGCTGAGCTACATCACGGCCGTGAGGATATCGAGATAATCAAACTGAAAATGGCACAAAGACAGCCAAAACGGGCTTTGGAATCTCTGTGGGAAGCCGCAACGAGGACAAACATCACGGCTGCAAGGAGTAACACATGCATGGAAGGGAAAAGAATGCATAAACAATATGAAAGGGATATACAAGGAATAAGCTCAATTTGAAAGTGGAACACGCGAAACCGCCACTAACGAGAAGCACCACGTGGAAATGTGATCTCGATTGTGCGTGACGCCAGTGCTCTTCACCCGCAAATGGTAGTGTGGTGAATAGTGTACTGTATGCTGTCCACTACCATTGGACCTTTTTCCGCTGCTGTTATGAATGAAAACAGATGGAGAGTGATAACAGCCAAAAAGGAGGACGCATTTAAGATTTCCTGAGGAATAACTTTTTCACTTCGTTTTTTTTTTCACTGCAGCCTCATCCCTCCACAGTGGGATCTTCACATGAAATTACCAGCAACCAAGTAAAGCTCTGTTGTACGCAATCTTGTAAGAATCCGCAATCGATTTGAAAGTAATAAGATCTTTTTTCACATTATCGAACGAGAAGCGAAATGTCATAGAACCGTCAAACATTGACAATTTGTCACTTTTGGAGGCAATTGGTACTGGGTAGGGAGCCCTCCACCTTTGCGATTGCCATGTTTTGAGTTTACGACTCCCCTGCCGCATCCGTTGAGTGATGAAGGGGCTGAGCTCAGCTCACTGCTCACTCATGAAAATGACTGACGTACAGGCGCTGGTTTACACGAAAAGCTGTCACTATCCTTCAACCGGTGGTCACCGAAAACGACTCCTAGAACGCTTTGCAACCCAGAAACAACACTTGCTTACCCCCCAACTGACCCCGCGTGTGATCAAGGATCTCGCGACTTGCATACCCCCAAAAAGGGTAGCAACACTGAACAATCATTTTCACCAGTCATATGAGGCATAATCGACCCATGTATTTCAGACTAGTCCTAATAATCTCCGAAAGAATTAACAGCATTTCTCGTCTCCTGTTTGCGTTTCCTACATAGTCATTTAATATGTTAGATCTGCCTCGATCTGACTGTATCAAGGTTGTACCGACACTTGCACATGCAACACGTGGTGTCAGGTAAGAAATGAAATTTGTGGGAGAGGTCGATGACTTTTTCTGCACCTGAGGCCATGAAATTACAATTTAATCAATTCGTTCTCCACTTCAGCACTATTTAGCACCTCGCTTTTACTGCCAACAATCGGTTTTACCCTCGTAGTGAAATTGATATAAATTAGAGATACGGTAATAAAAAGGGCACGTCTTACCTGTCGTTGTTGTCGTTGCATGCAAATAAATCGCAGACAAAATGGTTGTGTATTGGGCATCTTTCAACTTCAACTCTTCCTGAAATTAGTTGTGATGAATCACAGAAAGCCTCAAGAGGGTGGTATAGTTCGTTATCCATACGAGTGCTCGACCTTCCCGCAGAAGCGCTGCGAGGCCTCCTTGCAAAGTACGTGGTAAAGGATTTTTTCAGCACTGTGCTGCATTTCTACACAGTAATGCATGGGTACTGAAGAAATGTTCACAGTAAACGAGGATAGGAAATATTGAGGTAATCAAACTGAAATGGCATCAGCTAAAAGGGTTTGGAATCTCCTTAGGAAGCCGCGACGTGGACATTATTGGAACAACACACATCAGGGCTGCAAAGGGTAACACATGCATGAATGGAAAAGAAAGCACAAGCGGTATGAAAATCTGATATACAAAAATAGCCCCAGTCCGAAAGTGGAGGAGGCGAAACCGCCACACACGAGGAAGACTGCGAGGAAATGTGATCGCGCGGTGACGCGGCAGCCATCTTCACCCGCAAATGCTGGTCCTGCGGTGAATAGGTACTGTAGGTTGTCAGCCTTCATTGGGCCTGATTCCCGCTACTGCTTCGAGATGAAAGCAGATAGAGAGCGATAACAGCGACAAAGGAGAATGCATATAATAATTTCAGTGTGTGATATAAATACGACACCTTCCTCTAATGCACGTTTTTCGCACCTGCCACTAAAGATGAGTTTACTTGCGATTTATGAGTTTAAGGGTTTCGCTGAACGCGAGTGGGTTTTTTCGTCGTTCCAAACATAGTAATCTCTAATTGAACGATAAACGGCACTGAGGTGTTTTCCTTTCAGGAATTCTTCAAATCAATGCAGCCTTACCACTTCGTAGTCGATTTTTCATGTGAAAATACCAGAAACATGACCATACTCTGGTGTAACGAGCAATCGTGTAATAGTCCGCAATGGATCTGAAAGTAATATGAGCAGAAAAAGTGAACCACAATTCTTTGTATTCAAATTGTCAAGGGAAGAGCGAAACGTCAGAAAACTGTCAAACATAGGTGTGTCACTTCGGAAGCAACTGATCCCGGAAAGGGACACTTGCCTTACTACGAAAAGTAGTGCTCGGTCTCAATGCGGGAGTCTCTTCTCCGTCAAACCAAAAGCTGGTCTTTGGTAGAAATGAATTGCCATCAGGGTCGAAAAAGCCTCAGTGGGAAGCGCGTCCTCTGTCGCTATAAAGACGTCGCGGAGAGGGGGCGTGTATGTTAAGTCTAAATCGCGCGGCAGCCCGCGGCGAGAGGCGAGTTGCTCCATTACTCTATCAGCGGTATTCCCATAGTTGTCACGCTGGGTGTTCTGGGCAGGGACAACTGTGGAGTCGATAAAATTTCCAAAAATTACCCTCCCTCTTAAAAAGGGAACTCCATACGGCTCCCCCTTCTTCAGGATCCGCTACTTCTGTGGTTTACACCCAGCCACTCGCCAAAGAACTTAAGAGCCTACTATGGTAAACAAAAACACTGAGGCTAAAGCGAACTACTGACAAAATGAGAGAAATAAGAACCTAACAAATTCAATACTTATATTCCGAAACGAAAGCCCCGCCGACCTTGGTAATGTGCTCGTCCTCTGATGACAAAGGAGAAGGCTTGAAAATCATGCAAGTTATGTGGCAGGGATAAAGGATGATAAAACAAGAATGGAAAATAGGGGTCATGTAATGCGCTCCACTGCGCCCAATCTCCGCGTCGTTACTGCGGTAGCGACGCGGCGGTCAGATGGGCGCGGTATCTTTTCCATACTAATTCGGACATTTTTTAGATACTAGAAACTCTGCTTTCGCTCCGCCCTTCGAGGAACTGTGAACTGTCTTCTCAGTAGGTGTCTCAGAGCAATCTATTTGCTGCTTGGTTTCCTAAATGGTTGTGTAGTTCTATGGGTATCCAGTTGAGGAAAATTTTAAAATTTTTGAAGGGTTTCTCTTCAAATGGTCATAACTTCTTTCAAACTCAACCATATGAGTGCTTGTTGGCCGGGGTCTGCGAGGTTGCCGCTTTCGAGTTACTACCTGGACTATACCATATCTCTAAAATGGAAGAAATTATTTTGAGGGAAGTCAGTAGCGGAGACATTTTTCGTTGAAGTTGCAAAATTTCCCACAAATCTTTGGAAAAACTGATCCGTTGTGTCTGTTAAGCTTCCAATACGCATCTTCCGCTCTCACAAGGGAGGTCTTTCGGGTCATGACGCGCTTTCGAAAAACGGTTTTTTCCATTATATGGGGGTATCTACATGAAACAGATAACTGAATTCCATTTTTGCTGCGCGGCCCTACAAATGCCAAAAAAGGAGTAAAGAAATGTTTTTTCAAAAACGGGATTTTATCCCACTTAGAGTAACGCATTCTCCTTGTAACTTTGACCATGTGCAGATCCAAAGGTGTTCCTCTATTTCGCATCCAAAACAAGGTCAAATACGGAAAAAAATGGAATCTAATCTCCACCATGTAACAAAAGTGCGCAGCAGTTTCATAAGGCCGCTTCCATACTTTGCGCACCGACGCCGTCACGCGCGTGACGCCGGCACGCGCGTGACGGCGTCGGTGCGCAAAGTATGGAAGCGGCCTAACGGTTCTCCCATGCACTGCTACTGCAGGGACCGTGTGGTCCACTGGGTACGACAATGGACTCTCAATCGGATGGAGTGCTGAGTTGGTGGTTCGAATCCCGGCATTGCAGAACTTTTGCATTTTTTTTGCATTCACTTTTTCGTCTTCAATCTGTTTATGCCAAATGACTACGAGTTCCGTTGACAGCATGCCAAAATGCCTCTATTTACGAATTGTCAGTGAATTTGGTGATGTGACCTTTTTGGACACGAAAGGGCCCGTAGCGCTCGAAATTCGCGATTTCGCACAAAATGAGTGTCATATTCGTGTTCAGGGAGTCAAACTACCCTTGTGGACACATTTCTAGCCAATTCCAAATTTTGGCCTTAACTTCGAGAAAGACGTTTGGTCATGGATACACGGTGCCCTTTCTACTTGTAAAAGTGAGTAACTAACAAAATCGCTAAAAATCAGTGAAATATGGACAGCATGGATGCCTATCGTTATAACCTGACCGAACAAGCATCAAGCAAGAGAAATAGTCAGGATTTCTTGTCAAGTGATACCGTCGTCTCCTTCGTCGAACGTGCAGTCGAGGGTATACCAATGCCCAGCTCAAATTTTCGAATTTAGGTCAAAATCTCGATTGGGCTGGAAGCTTACCCCTAGGAACAAATCCGTTGGTAAAAAAAAAACGCCTCGCTCGTGTGCTATGAGCGCCGAAAGGCTAAGAAATGGGACTGTCAGACTTGCTGAAAACTGGCAATAGAGGGCTGTTCGAAGTTCAAAATGTAATTACTGCACTTAATCTTCATACTCCAATGTTTACCAACCCAAAAACTGAAAATCCAAATTTTGCAAAAATTTGTCCTCAGTGGGGATCGAACCATCAACCCCGTTTTTGGCATTCGTAGGACTGCGCAGCAAAAATGGAAGTCAGTTATATGTTTCATGTAGGTACCCCCATATAATGGAAAAAACCGTTTTTCGAAAGCGCGTCATGACCTGAAAGATCTTCCTCTTCAGAATACCAACGCAAAGGTGGCTGGTCTCGGATGGCCTCGCTGCGGGATGCGCCATAGCTGAAGATTCCCTTCCCATTCTCAGTGAATACAAATGCTTTTCCGCACCGCATAGTGGCATGCTAGCACCAGTTTACGTGTCTGCAGTCGTAGTTGTATATGGAAGGAGACCATACCAGCTAGTTTTTCGTTTTCATCTCATGGTTTCTAAAGTATTCATCCACGGTAGTACCCGTGGATAAATATCGCTTCTCACAGCTAACCGTTGAATTTTGGAGGTGTCTCTGTACGTGCTTTCGGTGCTAGCGGACCAACGAATGAGTTATTGGCATTGGCCGGCTCCCTCGTGGATCGCTCCATGCATGAGGCTTCTATGGTGATTAAGTGAAATTAGTTTCGGGTTCGAACCCACTTAGCCTTTCCATAACTTCACCCCCTTACACTTTGGTCCCTCAGCCTGAGATTCCGTTGATCTGGCTACCTCGACGATCACGACTCCCCCTCCCCTACCAGCGGACCTAACACGACCCCCTCCCCTCCCTGCGGAGGATTCCTCGACGGAGGCTTCCCTGGCACACTCAGCGTGGCAAGTATGCCGCCGACAGAGCATAAATTTGTCGTACCACGACTCAAGGCTTACACACACTGATATATACTTATATGTAATGTCTTCTGTCGATCATTCACTACTGCATAACCGGGGTGAACGAGTAGGGTGGGATCTTACAGCGTGGCCTGCTACGATGTGAGTGCCACGGCCGCCGTGCTCAGCGGTGCTCTAAAGCGATTACGCCCAAAGTGACACGCATAATCGCGCCAGGGCCCAATACTTACGGCACTATATGCTCCCATGTCACACTTAGCATTGAGAAATCCTGTCATAACGATATACACCTGGTGTGGACATCTTCCTGCTTTCAAACCCTCGCCCCGCACCATAACCCCCGCAGTAGTTCGTTCGTCTGAGAGGTGGTTCTATTCTCATTTCATACGATTGACGGTGGCATACGGCAAGTTGAGCACGTTCTGAGGTTCCGAAATGCTCAAACGAAAAACTCGCTGATAGAACCAGTACCATTGCAGGGAAAGCTCGTGTGTTCCATGGAAAAGCAAATGGTACTCTGAGCGTCAATTGGGGCGTTGGGTCTGAAGCCGGGTTTTCACCTAAGCTCAGCTATGGAGTGGATGGCGAATACATTCTGAAAAAAAAACGGGAACGTTCTCGCGTTACCTTGAAAGTGGTTCTCCCATTCCTAAGTGCCTTTCTCCGAGACCGACTGGAGTTAGGTGGGGGGGGGGGGGGGCTTCCGACAAAAGAATAGGCCTCGCCCTATTTCTGTCGCAAGGTGCTTTTAAGGTTGTTTTGTGCTTAGTTATATCTAACTTGACGAAAGAACGAATAAATTTTCTTCGTTGAATACATTACGAGAATTTGTTTCAATTAGTCTAAACAACCATTTACGCGTATTTCCCTAACAGTACGCCTAGGGGAAAGGGATCTCCCTCCCTCGGCTCAGGCTGACACAGGATAGGCAAATATGAACTTCCTTCATCAGAGTTATTCAATTGCAATTATTTAAGCCTGATTCGGTTAGCGCCATACCCCTCTGTGCTCTGGTCCTGCTTCGCCCATAGCCCCATTCTCACTGTAATATGGTACCAGTTTTATGAAGCGCGTGAGTATGAAAGGGCATCTGAAGTCAAGGCCTTGTCGTGACCGATGATCAAACATTCTCGCTGTTTACTGGAGGTAAACTCGTAGTTAAAACCAACGTGGAACTAAGCGATAGTCGTGGTGACATTTTGGTAAGATGTCTGTCTGGAGGCATCCTGTGAACGCCGGAGTAAAAAAAATGAAGTCGAATTCATTTGGAATCATGAATAGAATTTCTTAGGCGTGAAGTGCTGTAGAACTTTAAACTTTCCAAATTTTTTCCAGAGCAGTACGTTAACTATTTTAGTTTTTTCCAATTTTATTGTGAGAATTTTAAAGGACGAGGTTTTGGTCGGCACATGGTCGGGTCACATGTATACAACTCATCCCAAAGCATATCCTGAACCGAGATTTCGCCCACCATCTCGGAATCAAAAGGAGCATCCATTGCATTCTAGCGAAGTTGTGTGAGTTGAACATCTTCGACACATGAGTGTATCTGTCGGCCTAGTGTTATTTCTCGATACAGTCTAGTATATTGCAGGGCCTACCTAAAACCGCCATCTGCGAGCCGTGTGTCAAAACCCGCCGAAGCCAGCACGGCTACTACTACAAAGTTTTTGATAATTACGCCACCATCAAATGGTTCATGAGAAAAGCCCTCCATTGTTCACCAACATACCTATTACTTCGCCATCGACCACTACGACGGAAACTTCACAAACTACACTAACTTCAAGTGCCACAGAAGCCTATACTGCCACGCAAACTCCACTTACAGAAAAACTCACATTTTGGAAACTTCCGCTCCACAAAACTCAACAACTCGGCCATCAGTTTCAGTGAGTTTTCAGGAAGATGGCGGATCCAGAGGACTGCAGTTTTGCGGATGTTTTGTTGCAGTTATTTCACTGCCACCTGTTTCAAACACTATTCAGTTGCATACAGACTCTATGCACAGTTTCCTGGAGGTACTCGACCTCTTGACCAAGAATATGGCACTTGCTTGACGCAGACCACGGGCGGTGGTGCTCGTTTTGAGCGAATTTGGCGATTCACGGTATTTCGGCGCGCCCCAGGCGGTTTTCGCGCCAAGTAAGCAAGCGAGTGTAATGTCCGCGTTCTACGGCTTAAGCTACCCGTGTGCAGGTTTTGTGTCATATCGGTCGCGCATTAAAACACCGTGAGGGGTAGGTAGAAAGAGAATTGCGAATACTCGTCCTCTGATGGCGAAACCATTGGAAAAGCGCGATTTGGAGTCTTACGACGATCTCGCAGCACCGCGAGTCGTGCTGCCGTACACTCGCCGGAGGGAAGGGAGTTGCCTGCGAGGGCGAAGCAACGTTGCCAGCCAGCTGATTGGGCCCCTCGCCCGTCTGCTACTACCCCACCTGCTAGGGACGCAGAGAGAAATCACTAGCAGGTGAGGTAGATAGCGATGAAAGGGAAAGGGTGTTTCCGGGTTCCAGTATCTCAAATTTTCACTGTTCTCTTCCTCTACTGTTACACTTGAGCACCCATATTTCCATTTTCCATAGTGTGCCTTACTTACCCAGTTCGGTATCTCTTGAGTGGAAGATCGTGCGGTTGTTCTGGTCAGTAGTGTTTTTTGGACCAGTGCTGGATAGCATTTTAGAGATGTTTTGATTTCTATCACTTTACTTGTCAGGAGAAGTGCTCAGTCAAGCTCTCTATTATAGGGAGAAGTCGCAAGAAATCGACCGGTGATTCTGATGTCAGGTGATATGAAAAATGTTGGTCGATAATTATACATACCATTTTTTGAATCTCATTCTGTCTGTGTACTGACTCTGGGATGGCTCAGTGCATTTGAATTCCGGAAAGGTCTCAGGACATTCATCTAATTGCACCAGAAGGTGTCAAACCATTTCCAGTCTTCTGTGATCAAGAGACGGCTGGTGGTGGATGGACTGTTATTCAAAGGTGGGTGCTGTCACCTTGAAGTTGTTTTATGGTGATTCGTCGTTTGCGATAATCTCTTCCCCTCGGAGGTGTAGGCGGTGATGTTCCCTTTCACAACCGCACATGGGTTCAGTATGCAAAAGGATTCGGATAACTTGATGGCTAGTTCTATAATTGTGTTAGGGCACATGTGGAATTGTGAGAATGGCTCATATGGATTTTTAGGATCTTATTGGCTCGGACTTGAAAATGTTCATCGTTTGGCTCCTATAAGCAAAGACATCTGGATTCTTCATATCGAGTTACACGGGGATCACTGTGCTAGTCGTGGCTGTCTTGGTCCAAGCGACGGCTACTGGTGGGCGGAATGGCCCTTTAAGGTCCGCCTCGTGTTTAAGAGAGCCTTCACGTTTTTCTTCAGTTTTTTTTTTTAAATTCTCTCATAAGCTACTATGATTCAGCTTGGTGACGCCTCACAACGATATCTGCTCGAATTGGGGAAAGTGATCCGTGGAAATCTCACTGATAAAAAATCCGATTTTTTCCAACGTAATGATTTTCATCCGTTCACTACCGCGGACAGCGATAATGATGATGATCACCCAAACTGCGCTCAGTTTCGACATTTTGGGTATGTTGTTGCCTTTGCATCTTGGAGTTCTGTGTTTTCCATGCTGTGAATGCTTAAAAATTTTCAAGCAACAGGTAACGTAGGGTTTTAGGCTCCGCAAATGCTCCCAGTCCAATCTTTGTCTCTATTTTGAGTAAATTTTCTATTGTTGGCTCTGGTTAAAAATTTAATTAGCTTTGGCCATCTTAGTCAGGATCCTCGTCACTGATACAACTCATCTCGGGATTCGATTGACGTTTAAGGTAAATAACAAGGCATCCGAAATTGAATGCTAGAGATCCAACGAAACAGCGTACTAGAATTCGTGACAATAGTCATGTTTCAAGTTTTGACAAGTTTCTCCAGTGTGCTTCTACCCTCGTGAGCAGTATCTCAAATAGCGGGTGCTCGAATCCAGGTGCACCTTCTCATGGTTGACAGAGGCTCCCCTGCTTCCAACTCCAATTATAAAGTCCCGCAGATCTTTTGTCAATGAATGACAGCATAACAAATTTCCTAGCCATTCACGCTGCTGTCTTGTTTGACTCATTGAGTTGAGATCGCTTGTAATTTCTCGAGCTATTGGCCACTTGATTGTCTGTTGATTGTCAAATGTCTAGAGTAGATGTTGCTCTTATTTATAGCATGGCGACCCTCGGATTACAAACCTCTGAACATGCCGTCCTGTTAAAGGAACCGGAAGGGGGTCCGAAACAAGAGAAACATACAAAGAAATGAGCATTTCGTAACGAACGCAGAAGGTTAGAAGCGATAATCGGTGAAAAAACCCGAACTCAAAAGTGCATCGCTGCGGTGTGTATTCGCGCCTCATTCGCATCATCGCACTGGCGTTCCGAGTTGTCCGCTGCATTAGACGGCCGCGGGCCAACTTTAGTTGTAGCACCTGACTCCCAGCGCAGTGGAGCGGCCATTCCCAACTACATTAACATTCATATAAGTACATCTAGAAACAATATAAGAAAGAACAAAGGAGAAGGTAAAAGGTATGAACAACTTTATAATGGAAACATCTTCTCTTGGCACCATGCCAAGGCGTCAAATTGGCGAGTTTGTGCAATGGCGGTCACTTGAACTCGTCCACACTACGTCTGTTCTACCGTAAGCCAAAATTACTCCCTTACGGTGTCTTTAAATGGGCGCCCATCCACCTGTGGAGTAAGGATTTGCATCTTCTGATCCGCTACCCATTCAGCAGCAGGACTGTAGAATGATCGATGGCATCAATACAAAGTGCAGCATAGGTCATAGAAGGTGACAACTGAACTGGGAATCCCAAAGACACTTGTTATAGTTTTGGGTCTAAATAAGTGGTTGTGAATTTCAGCAGGTTCTTGCTACAATGTAACGAAGCCGCCTCACATATATTTCAAGAAAGTCATAAGAGCATGCTCCAACTCCCCATGGTAACTGAAACTCGATACATTTCAAAAGCAACGAAACCTGAAGGAATTTTGAAAGTGTCGCAAAACTTATGCACCAACATAATTCAAGTGAACCTGTCATTTGACTGCAAGTGTCACAGCCTCTAACGTTACCTCGCCTACAGGAAGGTTCAGTGGAAGAATGTAGGTCTCAGTGACACCTTTACGGTTAAAGGAACCGGAAGGGGGTCCGAAGCAAGAGAAACATACAAAGAAATGAGCATTTCGTAACGAACCAGAAGGTTAGAAGCGATAATGGGTGAAAAAACCCGAACTCAAAAGTGCATCGTTGCGGTGTGTATTCGCGTCTCATTCGCATCATCGCACTGGCGTTCCGAGTTGTCCGCTGTAGGAGACGGCCGCGGGCCAACTTTAGTTGTAGCACCTGATTACCAGCGCAGTAGAGTGGCCATCCCAACTACATTAACATTTATGTAAGTACATCTAGAAACAATATAAGAAAGAACAAAGGAGAAGGTAAAAGGAATGAACAACTTTATAATGGAAACATCTTCTCTTGGCACCATGCCAAGGCGTCAAATTGGCAGTTTGTGCAATGGCGGTCACTTAAACTCGTCCACACTACGTCTGTTCTACCGTAAGCCAAAATTACTCCCTTACGGTGTCTTTAAGGGCAAGCGGTCACGTTGCGAGAAGTGCTTTCCAGCAGATTACGTGAGCCTCTTCGGAGTCATTTGTTACCGAATTGTCAAATTTGAAAACTACAGAAAGCAGGGAATGCTAAACAATGAACAAATAGAGCTTTTTAACACGGCGCGTCCGTTTCCTATTATCGCGAGATAGTAGCCAAGTATTTGCAGTCAATTCGCGCCTTTTCAGTGGATGGTGGCATGAAAAATGCGGTAGTGTTGCTCTTAATGGCATGTACGGGGACACTACACCCATTCATCGCTACATGATGTACCTAGTACAGAAAAATCTGGAAAAAGGCTATAGAAGGAGAGTTGTTCATCCGAAAAAATCCATAATGATGATCAAGCCCAACTCTTCAACTTGATCCTGTCTTTCATAACAAATTGTTGGAATAAGAAATGTGCAACAGATTTCTTTACCTCTTTGAAGTCGTTGCTATTCACTTTGAACAGACTGTCGTTAGAATGACATATACCTTACTATTCAATCAATGAAATCACTGTATTGTTTTTTTTTTTACTCTCGAATGCATGTAATCAGGTTTGTTGATTGCTATACATTCTGTTGAAGAGCTTCAGTCAAACTGAAGATCTTGGAAACATTAAAAGCAAAGACTTCAACAGTGTATCCTCATTTAATCTGTTTGGTGACCTGAAGATCTTCTCTAGTTGTTATTTCAATTTGTTCCTGTTTTTTTTTTTGAAGATGTTCTGTTGAGTTTTACCACATGACATGTAATGTAGAAGTGGATGTAATAAATTTTAAAGTAGCGTCTATGAACGATCTTGCTCATCGCGCAAGGAGGATCGAGCTGTATTCGGGTTTGCTATGAAAAAGTCATTTTGCCACGGACTCACAATTAAGAAACATCGAAATTCATCAGTCGACCAGTTATCTACCTTGATCGGCTTGTGATTTTGAGTGTGTACCCTAATGTCAGGATTTCGCACATGACGAGCGGCGTGCGACGCAGTGGGTGCGAGCTCTGGGCGTTGCGGTACTTGGGTGCCGGATGATTACAAGATAGTGCTACGGGGGCGATACGCAGTCGACTTGGAATCGCTCCGGGACCCTACTGGCGCCTTTAGCTCGTCCGCATTGCCTCGCTTACGACATGCAGCGGTGCGAAATCCTGACATAAGGGCACTTATCCATGACTTTCCGCGATTTCGCCCTTATTTCGCGCGCTCTTCCTTTCCCATTATCGATGTAACGTCGATGCTGAAGGTGCCAGGTATGCCCGACGGTGAAGCCCTCAATAAACGTTGCATGAAAAATGGAAGACTGGAATTTCATGCGATCGACGGTGCTCCTGGACGCTCAAGGGCAAGGTGTATTGAAAAAATCTAAGACCCGCCATGTTGTATTAGAGTTACTCCTTGCCCGTCACAAAATTAATAAAAGGCAGCTGCACGCAGGTGAAATAGGAGTGTTGGATGGGCGCGAGGCTGGACGCCATTGGACACTTTCAGGAATGTGGATGTAAGATTCATAATGCAAACAGCTTCTGTCCAGCTGAGGTTGATGGACCAGCAGCTGTGATGGTATGGATACGCACTGTGAAGACCCCATCACCTTTGAGTAGAAAGACTAGAGCCCAGAAGAAAAACAGCAGCGGGAGCGACTATGGGTGCTCCTAAAAAGGTTGAGGGAAGTTATCAGAAACAACTTCATCAGAAGTCAAAGTCACAGCGGAGGATTCCTTGGAGAGTAATGAATGGCAGGTCTGGCAAGAACAGCGGATTCTGCAAAGGCGCGGAAGTAACAGCGTGATTGTTCCATTTGCTATTCAAATACCGCAATTTCAAAGAATTCAGTAATCGAAATGCACTCGTACTAGACTGCTTTGACGACATAAATCGCGGCGGTTCACCTCATTCCTGGGGGACATTTCTTCACAGCAAAGTCAAGGGTTGCGATAAGTAGATTTGTGGTGTACGGCCCCAGCCACCCCACTTCCAAACCGACCCAACCACCCGACGACCCCTTCATTTGTTGCCGGTATTGGATATTGAGTGACCATCTCATTTGAAAGCTCATTCATAGCCCTGCACGATTCGAGAGGACATGCTCACTCGACCGATTTTCCTGGCCACTGTCTTTGAAACACCCCAGTACAGCGCTCCCTTCGCTGCTGATTGACAAGAGTTGCCATAACCAATGACAACTCTGAAATTGCGACATCTTCATAGTGAGATACACAATTCAGCGAGCGAGCTGGATATCCTGTTCAGAAAATAACGTCTCTCTTCCGGCTGAAATTCTTGGCGCCGCTCAAGGTGAAGTGAGCCTGTATCTAGGTTCATTGTCCCTGCGAAATGGTAAGAATCCTTAAATACCTGAGCACCTCTGCTAAGAGACAACGCAACCCCACCTACTTACAACAAAGAGAAAGTACCTAACACAACCTCCGCTAGTAAGGAGATCTTTGCGTGATGAAGTTTAGTTTCCCGTGACGATCACTAACAATCAAAACCATAAAGTATTCAATAAAACAACAATATGCACAAACATCACTGATTAAAAAAATAAGCCTCATATCACTCCTTGACGTTGAGCTCATAGTGGATATTTATTACTACAACACAGGCTGTACCGTGCGTCATTAAATAAGATGTCACACCACTAAAAACCCGTCTCGCATTGCCAACGCAATACAAATAACACTGGTTTTGGTACAAACATGAAAGAGGCACATCATAATTGACATCTTTAAATGGGCATAAATCGTTATCAAAATCGTCTGCCGCATACGACTCGTTTAACAGCTCGTGGAATGAATCACAGAATCGTTGGCGACATTCCATTCGTAGACCAGCAATCTTCACAAGCTATCAAACCACGGTATTCCACCCGCAGACGTCTTCTGTTTTGAGCTTTCAAAGCTCACATCTTCCCAGTGCGAGGTTTAGATCTCCACCGCCATCCTAACGTCGCTGATGACGGGCTACTACAATTGGGATCATAAGGTGAAAGCAATCTAGGAAGTAGATATAGTTTGTAAGTAAATCTCCTTATAACGAAGAACAATATAATGATTCATAAGAATAGATTTCTGTACCCACAGAAGACAAAGTGCCTACAAAGTTGTTAGAAACAAGGAATGGACATTGGCGGAGAAACATGATGCATTGAACCAAAAACCAAAAACCTCATATAAACATCAAAACCTTGCGAACCGCGGATGACATCTAATCCCTCACTCGAGAACAGTGAGAAAGACTTACATTTCGTTCTGCAATGTGAACATGATAGCTAATACATTGCTCCAAGTTCCGCGAAATGAACATGATTTCTTAACCATTGAATCTGGGTCGACAACGCGAAATAAAAGCACCCTAAAAATGCTATTAAAAATCGCCAGTGGAGGCCATTGAAATATTTAACCACTTGTACAGCGAAGATAAAGAAACCATCTTCTGTGATTTTCAAGAAATGCCTTCTCAAACATTCCAGCATGCCTTTCTACGGCAAGCCCACTACGACTCTAACTCGTTGTGAAAATATTTACTCATGAATGACTCAACTACGGGCGATGACTTCACCCCTACCGCTGTTCGCTAAACACAGATTCTTGCGGCTCGCACCTGATCTGCCTCGTTCCCATCCCTACCCGTCATGCTGCACTACTAGAAAGACGAGCTACAGAAGTTCATATAATGAGGTTGAGAGAGGTGGACGCCTCATCAGAGAACAGTTAAAGGTAAGCCATTACGTGGATACTTTCACAACGAATTACAATCTTAAATTTATACGAACAGAAACCCTTAAAAAACTGAAAACTGGATGTTCGCAGTTGTTAGCAAAAGGAATCTTCAATGACGCGCAAATATATAGTAACTGCTGCACCAGAAACCACGGCTCGCAATCCGAGTACTCCACTACTTCCGCATTCCCCATGTATCTAAACACTGGGTACATCACATATTCCTGAACGGAATTTTAACACTATGGTACCGAAGCTTCTCGAAAAACTGTGCGTCCAAAAATTTCTCGAATTTCATAAAACTATTGAGTGGATTGCACACTAAAATCAAAAAATGTTTTGTGGCCTTCAAAAAATGGAATTCTCAAACAAGTGAGTAGGTGTCTTGTTCACCACTGCCGGTACAATGTCGGTGAACATTGACTCCTAAAAATCAAGAGAAAGAAAGCCTGCGAAAACCAACTTTCAATGAACTATTTAGTGCCACTTACTGCCGAAGTTGAAAAGTCCCGCGTTTCTACACAGCCATCAACTGCATCGTCTTCAAAAAAGGCAGTTTAAATTTTGAGCTTTGACAATGTTACCTGCCTATCAACGGAAATTCACGAAAGTCAATTACATCTTTGTCGTGTATGTCGCTAGCATCTTGTAGAATGTGTCTAGTCACTCAGCTGTCACTCTTATTTCAGTAGCTGAGCATCGCCCTGTCTCTACCTCCACTACATTTTTACACAACCGAATTTGACTTAAACGTATCGCGCAGCGATGAGCGAATACTTTGCGTATCGTAGTCCTGTGCAGTCAAGCAGTGCTCTTGAGCGTACGCACAAACAACGATTCATTGGCGGCACCTGATGTCTACTTATAAAAGCAGCGCTACAAACATTCAAACGGCAGGTAATTTCACGTCTGATGAGGATTTCATATGCATGCATGGAATAAGATTGCACAAAAAATAGCGATAAGAAATCCCGCTCAGTTCGAAGGTGGTAGAAGTGCAGCGAATGCACGTACGAAGGAACACCGCGGAAACGTGAATGCACTCGCGCAATGACGCGAGTATGCTCTTCACATATAAAAAGCAAGGTTATCTATGGCACTCACTTGAAAAGGCTAAAACATATTCGGACTGTTGAGTTGCTATGTATTTTTATGGTTGCAAGTGACGGCAGCGCCTTTTGCGTTATTGAACTACAATGTTTGTAGAAATACCAAACATGTTTTCGAATGCATCAGTTTCATATGTCCAACCATCTGACACAACTTCCTTTATTCTTTATTTCACAACCCTACGGAGGCCGATTTTCTTTTTGAAATACCTGTCTAAGTGCTTCACGTATAAGCCAGAGGGCACCGAATTGGACAAACATAGCGACTGCATAGTGTTGAGATGCATACAAAAAAAAAAATCCCTTTTTTATCGGAATTAGCCCAAAGTAAAACGAGCCTGCATCTGGTCGTATCGAGAAAAAAATGTGGGAAATGCGCAAAGCTCAACGTAGTCAGCCAGATCGCAGATACTGAGCCTTTTCTGCTACCCCATTACACTGGAATAATCATTAACCAGGATTTTCTGGCGCATCAGTGGACAAATCGCCAGTTACATCCTCGACTACAATCAGCTCATCTGAAGTGAAGTATGACGATACTCCACTCCGAAGGCATGTATAAACTGCACAGGTAAGTGGACAACTATGAAGACTGCCTAATCCGACCACTGAATATCCGAAAACGTTTTGTTATGAGATGAAAACACATTACCGGCTGCAAATCGTTGTAAGAAGGGTCATGAAAAGATTCAACGAAGCCCATACGGTAAGTCTGAAAAAGCTAGTATCAACAAAGGCAAGGAGTACGAGAACTGGTATGAGATCAATAACTTATGGATTTCGATCTGAATGACTGCGCGGTATTCTGCTTGACATGCTTCCTCTTCCTTCTTTCCTCGATGGGTGATCAGAGCCGAAATGCCTTGAGTACTTCACCGGCTGTTGCTCTGGGAAATAACAAGGCATAGCCAAACTGACAGCGCTTCAAGTTCAAGGGTTCAAGTGAGAAATTCCAGAAACTGGCAAACAAAGGCAGTCAGGCTTCAGAACATACTTTGCAATAGAAGGTGAGTCATAAATTAATCTGTCAACAACCCCTAAAAATTTTTCACAAACTTGAAATTTATGCGAAATTAACTAAATGTCAACGTGTAATCGGGCTCAATGGAACAGAACGGTAACATGATAAGCCAGTCGTGTTTCGGCTGCATACAGGCGATAGCTAAGGTGCCAGCGAACAAACCAGCTATCTGTACACAAAATTCTTACCGATATCTGTTTCCTAGATCTCACTTAAAGATTCTCACCAGACTGTCATTTCTCACGTCATCAGCTTCTCAAAAAGCTGTTGACTTCGTTGAGCAACCAAATATGAAGCCATCGATATTATATTAAACAAGCTACCGTTTCTGCTCGTGCAGAAGGCTATAACGGAGAACAGTGATAGAGGTCTGCTCTTTACTTTAGGGATGAAAACACCCGGTCGGAATTTGCCGAAGTTCGATTAATGTGGGGTTGAAAGTAGAGGACAAAAATTACTTTTTTGGCACCCCCTGTAGTCTCTCATGTGCATGTGTCTTTCTGATTTTGTTGGGGTCAAAATCTGCTTCTTAATTTTGTGTCGGTTCCTGATTGGATTTTGTTTTTTTTTCCATGTAACCTGCCTTCTTGACTCCAGATCCCCTTGCTATTTTGCTTTTATGAATTTTTTTGTGAACAGAAGGCGAACAACCCTATACAATATGGCTGATTAAAAATCACACCTTGCAAGAACAAGCTGACTGACTCACCGCTGATCTGTAAGGGTTCCATCGGAATGGCCTGAGGTTTGAACAATGATAAGCGCAACCGCAGCGTGGAGACGGATAGCGCTAAATGAAGTTATTTTATTAGTCATATTACATCTAGTGATAGGCCAGCCAAAAGCAATTGGTTTCCGCTTAGTGAGGATTTGGCCCATGTGTTGCTACTGTGTCACACTATGCAAGAGAATCTGTGGATTAAACGCCTACCATGCTCGGGCCTGGCGCTGAAGAAAGTTTTCGTAAAATACGACAGGGTATGTCCAGCCCTCTGAATTTCTAAAAAGGGGTCGCGTAAGTCACAACCATTTTTTGTGGCTTAAAAATTCAGTGGTGTCAGCGACAAAATCTGTTAAATAAGAAGAAACTCCAACTGGTTTCAAAGAAATAATTGATGAGAAAGAAGATTTCTCACTTAATAAGGCTTCCTACATATACCAGCTGGCGGGCGCCCACTACTGCGCGCGATTCATGGCGATGTTGGGCAGAATGGGTTTGTGGCCCGACCACAGTTGCGTATGGAGTTGAGTGGGAATTTCCTTTCCTCTGCCTTTAGCTAAGCTATTTATTTGGATAAAAGCAGAGAAGATGGCGCGATAAAAAGCATTTTACACTTCAGTCGCTTTGCATCGAACCCATTTTGCATGTCATCGACACGAATCGCGCGCAGTAGTGTGCGCGAGCCAACTTGTCAAGGTGGTCATCGGGAAATTGCATAGTTTAGACATTGATAGTTTTGTATTTAATTGCATCGACTGGTAACAATTTGTTCTCTTGCTCAGCATCTAATTCCTACACATTGATGGCAAATCCATATCCCGATTATCGGTTTTTATGGTTTTTGTAAACATCCTTCATTACTTGGAATTTTACATAGTCTAGCGGTCGATGTCCAGTGTTGCTGCCAGTACCGAATTGGAAAATGATTCTGAGTGAAACGCTTACTCTGCTATCATAGGTTGTATCATGATTATCAATTTGGATCGCAGTAAGGGGAGTGCACCTTTTTTTGGAACGCTAGGCAGTTCAGCGTCGAAACATCTGCCAGTGATATCAGATCACAAACAAAATACGTTCACCTAATGACAACGCGCCCACACGCTTACACATACACATACACATGCACATACGCACACAATTTGAGGTATGACAATTTGAGAATGTCACGGTTTCATCCAAAATCATACTTGATATAACTATAAACGAAGGCATCAGTCTGATGACGCGCTTTAGTTACATCGACCCATAATACTGTAGATGAATGTGGCGAGAGCCGGCGAATTCGAATCTTGGCGTTGTGTCAAAAAGTCTCTGCGATTACGAAGTAATGAGTGAAAATGGAGACTGAGCTTTTTGGCGCTACGCCAAGAACTGAATTCGCCGGCTCTCATCACGATCAGCATAATGCATTCTGAGTCGTTGTAACTAGAGAGCGCTATCAGATTGCACCGTCGCCGCCGTTGGTTACGCAAAATATGAAGGCGGCCTAAACGCTGCCTTTCATTCAAAAAAATCCTCGTTTTTTAATGGAAGCGTTACAGAAAGAAGGTTGGCGACGACAAATACTGTAGCTCGGACAGCTATGTAATAGGACAGACCCATGTGCCGGTAAATCTAGTGACAGTAAAAAATGTTAGATGCACAGTAGTCATAATGAGTTCGGTTGAAGGCTATGAGCGACTTAAAATCCGAATAATGCTGGTGAAATTGATTCCACCGACTGATTTCTTATCATTAGATGCGCAACGTGTTTGATTTAATGAGATACCTTGCAGACGCTGCACGCGCAATCGCTTTCATCATTTGGCATCCTCAAAGGATTGTCTATGTCGTAGTGGATACTGTTTCTGAAAGTGAGCTTAGTTAGCTATATTTCCGAGCAATGGTTCATCACTCCAGGTAAACTTCAATAATTTGGAAAAAGGACGCTTTCATACTTTACGCACCGACGCCGCCACCGACGGCCACGGCGTCAGTTTGAAGCCGTCGCCGCCGATGATGGCGTCGGTGCGCAAAGCATGAAAGCGGCCTAATCCGACCACTGAATATCCGAAAAAGTTTTGTTATGAGATGAAAACACATTACCGGCTGCAGATCGTTGGAAGAAGGGTCATGAAAAGGTTCAACGAAGCCTATACCGTAAGTCTGAAACAGCTAGTATCAAAAAAGGCAGGAAGTACGAGAATTGGTGTGAGATCAATAACTTACGGATTTCGATCTGAATGACCGCGCGGTATTCTGCTTGACATGCTTCCTCTTCCTTCTTTCCTCGGTGGGTGATCACAGCCGAAATACCTCGTGTGCTTCACCGGCTGTTCCTCTGGAAAAAAACAAGGGATAGCCGAATTGATAAAGATTCAAGTGGGAAATTCCAGAAACTGACAAGCAAAAGCAGTCAGCCTTCAGAACATACTTTTCAATAGAAGGTGAGTCGTAAACTAATCTATCGACGATCCCCAAAAATTTTTCACTAGCTTGAAATTTAT
Source organism: Trichostrongylus colubriformis (assembly GCA_963978905.1). Classification (NCBI taxonomy): domain Eukaryota; kingdom Metazoa; phylum Nematoda; class Chromadorea; order Rhabditida; family Trichostrongylidae; genus Trichostrongylus; species Trichostrongylus colubriformis. Next base: position 27,544,640 of record OZ022261.1, on the reverse strand, counting down.
GCTAACTTAACTAAGTATCAACGTGTAATCGGGCTCTAAGGAACAGAATGGTAAAGGATAAGCCAGTCGTATTTCGGCTGCATACAGGCGATACCTAAGGTGCCAGCGAACAAACCACTGTGGCCCCCTGGTGCACCCTAGTGCAATCGGTTGGGTTGCCGTGAAGGGGGTGTATATCGTTAGGACAGAAACGTCGCGGGGCCGTATTTGGCGCGCGACGAGATGGTGCGAGCTATGCGCGCATCGGATGGGTCTTGAAGCGATGACGGTGCTCTACGCCTCAATCTGGGCGTAATCGCTTCAGGACTCAACTAATACGGCGCGCATATCTCGCACCATCCCGTCGCGTGCCGAACACGGCCACGCGACGTTTCTGTCCTAACTATATACACCCCCGTGAAGGGAGCAATATTCCAAAACGAAACGCTCCATTGCGCCCCATCTGACCGCCGCCTCCCTACTGCGGTAGCCGCCGCGAACGGATGGAGCGCGGTATCTTCCCCATACTAAATTTGCACATTTTTTCGAATACTTGAAACTTTAGGTCACGGTCGTACTTTGCGGTGCTGGCGGCAAGGCGTGGCTCGTGTGCCTGCGTCACAGTCTGTGCCACCCCGTCTCTTTTCGTCTCTGACCTCCTCTGCGCCACTCTACCTCGGTGCTTCGAACGCAGCCACGCCCTGCCGGCGCAAAGGGTGAACGCGGCTTTACAAGGATGCATAGGAAAATGGAGAGCGGGAAAAATACTCGACTGCGATGAGAATCATTTAGAAAATAGTCCTTTTTATGTTTTTGACCGTTTCATTCCATTCTTACTTCTACAACACTAAACTGCACTTCTTTTCCATTTTAGACAATTGGCCAAATTTGCCGGTAACTTTAACTATCTTAGAGTCACGAAAACAATCGTATTTTATCATGAGAAGCCCACAAGGATAAACTGTTACCTCACCGCTGACGTGGTGAATATTCGCGTGACCGGAAAAGGAGCCGCGTCCTGAAGTAATAAATGGAAAAATGAGTAAGGTAGTGATATCGTTTTTTAATGGAAGCGTTACAGAAAGAAGGTTGACGACGACAAATACTGTAGCTCGGACAGTTATGTAATAAGACAGACCCATGTGCTGGTAAATCTAGTGCTAGTAAAAACTGTTAGATGCACAGTAGTCATAATGAGTTCGGTTGAAGGCTATGAGCGACTTAAAATCCGAATAATGCTGGTCGAATTGATTCCACCGACTGATTCATTATCTAGATGTGCAACGTGTTTAATTTAATGAGATACCTTGCAGATGCTGCACGCGCAATCGCTTTCATCATTTATACAACCGAACAACCCTATACAATATGGCTGATTAAAAATCAGACCTTGCAAGAACAAGCTGACTGACTCACCGCTGATCTGTAGGGGTTCCATCCGAACGGCCTGTGGTTGGAACAGATCACAGCCCGAGGCAACACTAAATGAAGTTATTTTATTAGTCATACTACATCTAGTGATAGGCTAGCCAAAAGCAATTGTTTTCCACTTAGTGAGGATTTGGCCCATATGTTGCTACTGTGTCACATTATGCAAGAGAACTGTGGATTAAACGCCCACCGTCGGGCCTGGCTCTGACGAAAATTTTCGTAAAATACGATACCTTTAAGGCCGCGTTCATACTTTGCGATTTTGCGATTTTCCTTTGCCCATCTTTAAGTGTGTGTGTATGTGTGTACGTGCGTATGTGTGTATGTGTGTGTCGCAAAATCGCAAAATCGCAAAGTCTGAACGCGACTTGAAGAGGGTATGTCCAACCCTCTAGGAATTTCATAAAAAGGGGTAGCGTGAGTCACAACCATTTTTTGTGGCTGAGAAAAAAGAAAAAAGTCCTTTTTATGTTTTTGACCGTTTCATTCCATTCTTACTTCTACAACACTAAACTGCACTTCTTTTCCATTTTAGACAATTGGCCAAATTTGCCGGTACCTTTAACTACCTTTGAGTCACGAAAACAATCGTATCTTATCATGAGAAGCCCACAAGGATAAACTGTTACCTCACCGCTGACGTGGTGAATATTCGCGTGACCGGAAAAGGAGCCGCGTCCTGAAGTAATAAATGGAAAAATGAGTAAGGTAGTGATATCGTTTTTTAATGGAAGCGTTACAGAAAGAAGGTTGACGACGACAGATACTGTAGCTCGGACAGTTATGTAATAAGACAGACCCATGTGCTGGTAAATCTAGTGATAGTAAAAACTGTTAGATGCACAGTAGTCATAATGAGTTCGGTTGAAGGCTATGAGCGACTTAAAATCCGAATAATGCTGGTCGAATTGATTCCACCGACTGATTCATTATCACTAGATGTGCAACGGGTTTAATTTAATGAGATACCTTGCAGATGCTGCACGCGCAATCGCTTTCATCATTTATACAACCGAACAACCCTATACAATATGGCTGATTAAAAATCAGACCTTGCAAGAACAAGCTGACTGACTCACCGCTGATCTGTGGGGGTTCCATCGGAATGGCCTGAGGTTTGAACAGATCAGAGCTCGAGGCAACACTAAATGAAGTTATTTTATTAGTCATATTACATCTAGTGATAGGCTAGCCAAAAGCAATTGTTTTCCACTTAGTGAGGATTTGGCCCATATGTTGCTACTGTGTCACATTATGCAAGAGAACTGTGGATTAAACGCCCACCGTCGGGCCTGGCTCTGACGAAAATTTTCGTAAAATACGACACCTTTAAGGCCGCGTTCATACTTTGCGATTTTGCGATTTTCCTTTGCCCATCTTTAAGTGTGTGTGTATGTGTGTACGTGCGTATGTGTGTATGTGTGTATGTGTGTGTGTCGCAAAATCGCAAAATCGCAAAGCCTGAACGCGACTTGAAGAGGCTATGTCCAACCCTCTAGGAATTTCATAAAAAGGGGTAGCGTGAGTCACAACCATTTTTTGTGGCTGAGAAAAAAGAAAAAAGTCCTTTTTATGAAGGGGTAGCGTGAGTCACAACCATTTTGACCGTTTCATTCCATTTTTACTTCTACAACACTAAACTGCACTTCTTTTCCATTTTAGACAACTGGCCAAATTTGCCGGTACCTTTAACTACCTTTGAGTCACGAAAACAATCGTATCTTATCATGAGAGGCCCACTAGGATAAACTCTCACCTCACCGCTGACGTGCTGAATATTCGCGTGACCGGAAAAGGAGCCGCGTTCTGAAGTAATAAATGGAAAAATGAATAACGTAGTGATATTTTTTGGATTTTTTATCACCTCAGTTTGGTTTTCGTACCTATCACTTCAGCCAAATTGATGTGTAAAAAGCGATTGTATTTCCATTTCATTGATTCTATCATGTAAATTTCCTAGTATTTCATGGAATTTCATATTATATGCAATATATGTATTTGACAGGAATGCCAATTACAATCCAATATTGATGAAAAATGGATGAAAAAGATGAAAAATAAGATGATTGATGGAAAACTGGGTGGACTTATACTTCTGGGACACACTGTACATGTATTTGACAGGAGTGTCTGTGATAAAATTTTCGCAGACAATTACAATTCGATATTGAGTCTGTGCGACTCAAATGAAAGCCTTCTGGTACATCTTATTGAACACCATTTTACTGCCATAAGAACTGCTTTTCAAAGTGCTTTATATAATAGAAAGCTTATTTTACTTTCTCCCCTCTCTACTAGAAGGATGCCGAGTTATGGGCAAAAGCTTCGGTGTCGGACGGGACTTGAACCCGCACTTCATCCTGTTCAAACAATCAAAATGCGAAGAAAATGGCCGAGTTTTGTGACTGCAATCCTTTGAGTGAGCACCTACGGGTAGGGCTACCTTGAGCATCTTTTCATGCTGCCATCGATATCCCTTTGTCCAGTACACCAGTTTGAAGTCATTACATCATGTTGTAGATGATATTATGTTATTTAGCTACCAGAACCTCTCTCCTATTGATTCACGTTGTGAGTATTGCTGTAGCGCTTTTTTCTACTACCGTGAAGTTCTGGAAATTTTGTAGAAGGAATTCAAGGTCTTCCTTTGCACTTGAAGGTTTTTTCTAGCGTGTATAGGCTGTGTCACTGGCGATTCATAAACAGAGCAGTTTTTCCTACCCAGATCTTTTTTCTTCGTTGAGGAGTGAACTCCTTAGTTTTTCTGTGTTTTTGCTTACACAACATGTACTTGGTGACCGCGATTTGCCACCGCAGGGGATCCCTAACCGACGAGACGAATTGTGTAATCAGCTACATAGCGGAGAAATATAATTTTTGAAATTTCGAGGATGGCCTTCTAGACGTGAAAGCGACTGATCACAAATGACTAAGTGAAAGCAATAGTATGCTGTAAGCGACAGAGCCATCGTGCATAGTACCGCTCGCCATTGGTGATCGGTCTAATTGTATTGACAATACGTTTCAAACTTCGATAATTCCTGATCTCAGACCTCCGATAAACTGTAGAAAATCCTGTGACCAATGGTAAGGATTGATAAGCCTATCAGTGCCGAAAGGAGACGATCTTTGTGGTATGCATGTCCTGTGGAAGTAAGTCGGATGTCTGCTGTGGTGAGGCTGAAAATGTGGACATAAATGCAATGCGGAAAGGTTCAACTAAAGGCACCGGGAGGAGAGATAGGGGTTGTAAGACGTGTTTTTTGTAAACGAGTGTGAGAATTTCGTGGAAACGGCTTGCGATACACTTTCTCCTTACAATTCTCCTTATAAGGCCGCTTTCATGCGCACCGACGCCGTCACCGGCGGCGACGGCGTCAGTTTGACGACGTAACCTGCCTGGGTTTGACCGCCGGTGACGGCGTCAAACCGACACAGGTGACGCGTCGGTACGCAAAGTATGGAAGCGGCCTAATGGTCGCCCCTGGTGCACCCTAGTGTAACGTGTTGGGTTGCCGTGAAGGGAGCAATATCCCAAAAAGAAACGCTCCATTGCGCCCCATCTGACCCCAGGCTCCCTACTGCGGTAGCGACGTCGCGATCGGATGGAGCGCGGTATCTTCCCCATACTGAACTTGGACATTTTTTGATACTTGAAACTTTAGACCACGGTCGTACTTTGCGGTGCTGGCGGCAGGACGTGGCTGCGTCACCGCCTGTGCCACCTCGTCTCGTTTCGTCTCTGACTTCCTCTGCGCCACTCTACCTCGGTGCTTCGAACGCATTCACGCCCTGCCGGCGCAAAGTATGAACGCGGCTTCACAGTGATGCAAAGTAAAACGGAGAGCAGGAAAAACACTCGCCTGCGATGAGAATCATATAGAAAAGTCCTTTTTCTCTTTTTGACCGTTCCATTTTTACTTCTACAACACTACACTGCATTACTTTTCTATAATGGACAATTGGACAAATTGGCCCGGTGCCTTTAACTACCTTTGGATCACGAAAACAATCGCATCTTACCATAAGAAGCCCACTAGCATCCACTGTTACCTCACCGCTGACGTGATGAATATTCGCGTGACCGGAAAAGGAGCCGCGTCCTGAAGTAATAAATGGAAAAATGAATAACGTAGTGATATTTTTTGGGAGGGGGGCTTTAGTCAGGATTGACCTTCCACGACTCCTGCCTCGCACCTTCCCTAGTTACTTCGCACCTCTGCGAATTCGCCCAAGGGATGACCTCGTTCAACGGAAGATCTGGCTGTCTTCTTCGATTCATCAACTTAGTGACTAAATGTCTTTATAACATCAGCTAAATGGAATATAAATGCACTGAGAATGGAATCATCATGAAGCAGAGAAAACTATATTTTGAAGTTACATAGAAGTTCTAGTTGTTATATAGAATCATCAGTTTTATTATTAAAAGTCAAAAGTTAAGATTAAACTGAAAGTTAAATTTTTAAAATAAATTTTTTAAGTTTTTAAATTAAAAGTTAAAAGTTAAATTGAATTTAAAATTAAAATAAATTGAAAGTTATATAGTATCAGCTATATAGAATTTTGAAGTTATATAGAGTATCAAATCCAGGCGGGTTGGGGTGTAACACAGGAGAGGATTGAAGTTTCACATGGTTGCTTAGAAGTGGAGCCGTGAGCGCACATCTTAGGGAGCAGTCGAATGCATGATGCTATAATGAGGATCCCTCGAGGGTTCAGAATCTGAGAAAAATTGAAAGGTAGCGACTTGGGAAGGCGTGGAAGCCACGTAAAATGACTGAGATTTCTGATGTCGTGTAGGGACTGAACACGCGTTAGAACCCATGTAAAGTGTGGAACAAGGTGGTTATGCACTGCTTATGAACCAACTATCGGCCGGATGTCCACCGAGAATGTAGAAATAAAGGGGCAATGGTAAAGGTTGCATAGGGTGCATTGGAAAACAGGCTCATGCAAAACAGACACGGGATCGTGCCAAGTTTCTCTTGTCCACCTGCTTTTAGACCTACTCATGTGACCTACGAAGGTGTGAGGCCATTAAAAAAGAGAAAAGGTGTCAAAGAAAAGTGCTAGGGACATGCCCTGCTTTTAGACGATTGCGAATTGCCATTGCTTCCAAAATCTTTGCTCATTCACATGGATAGAAAGTACCCTGTTTTTCACTAATGTTTTTAGGCTTGGCGATCAGAAAATCAGAAAACTATCAGAATTTTTCCTCATGAATAGATGCTGGTTCCCTTTTATCTGGCTTCTAGGAGAGGCCGATGTTGCTCAGTTAGTTCTTTTCCATTTCAGACTCACTGTTCCCTTTTCCCCATTTTAACTCTGTATCTCTTTCTATCATGAATTCTTACTAATTCCGATCAATTCTCAAATCTCTCTTTATCCCAGCCTAATTCCACGCTCTGTTCCTAGCGCTGTAGATCTTGACGTAAGCGAAGGACTTAGGAAGGTCATCCCTTGGGCGCATTCGGAGAGGTGCGAAGTAATTAGGGAAGGTGCGAGGTAGGAATGTGGAAGGTCAATCCTGACTAAAGCCCCCCTCCCATATTTTTTGGATTTTTTACCACCTCAGTGTGGTTTTCGTACCTATCACTTGAGCCATATTGATGTGTGAAAAGAGATTTTTTCTATTTCATTGGCTCTATCAAGTATATTTACTAGTATTTCATGTTCATGTTTTCAATTTCATTTCATGTTTTCAATTTCATTTAGTATGCAATACATATATTTGAAAGGAGTGTCTGTGATAAAATTTTCCCAGAATTCAATAAACCTATGACAATTACAATTCAATATTGAGTCTGTGCGACTCAAATGAAAGCCTTCTGTTACATCATATTGAACACCATTTTACCGCCATAAGAACTGCTTTTCAAAGTGCTTTATCTGATAGAAAGCTTATTTTACACTCTTCTAGGTATGAAAAATAAGGATAATAAGGAATTAGAATAGTGACCTTTTTGGAAATTTATGTTGATGAAGAAGAATGCAAGTGTTTTGTTTTGGGCGTTAACATTACTTCTTAGCAAATACAGGAAACTTCTCTACGATGTATTATACACTTATATATGAAGAACGCTTCATTTAAGAAACCGTCGTAGAGATCGAGACAAGTTTGTGATGAGTAGGGCATGGCAGAAGAAATATTGAGCACACATGATTTGAGTTGAACCCCGCCCACGCTCACGATGGGCTGGATGTGTGCCTGAACTTTCGATGCTCAGGTCAAAAAATCTGTCAGTCAGAGTCAGGACATTGGCGACTACATGAGGGAAGACCTGTAAAGATCGAGGTAAGTTTGCAATGATTTCTAACTCCGCTCAGCTCCGTTCTGCAACAGGCCAGGTAGCAAGAAAAGTTAGTTATAAAGATCGTGCACGAAAAAAAGAGGCTCTCTGTGAGCCATATATATATTTGTTGTACTTACTTAATAAGGGCCCCACGCAAAGTTTCACGCAAATAAAGTGAGAATCCAGCAAAATACAGCCCAAAGTAGCGATCGCGGGGGCGCGGCCTTCGGGTAAGTGCTCGCCCATCGTCCGTCGCGGTCGGATACGCATAATGGGAGAGAAAATTACGTAAACAGTCCCACTATCCGTATCCAACCGTGGTGAAAACGAGACACGGCATCTAGTCGGAGGCGCCGAGCTGTGCAGATATGACAGCGAATCGCGTGGCCGCCCGCGGCAAGCGGCGCGGCGGGTGCGATTGTCAGTGGCAGGGCATGGCAGCCTTCAAGCGAGGCAGTGTGGCATGGGCGACAGCGCAGAAGTAACGCAGCCACGCTCTGCCGAGCTATCGAGAGCAATCGATTCGCAAGTCGTAGTGGTGGCGCCGCGAAGCGATTCGCTGTCATATCTGCACACATCCGGAGGCACCTCCTCAGTCACCATTTTGAGGAGCTGCATATTAACCGGATTCCCTTGTCGCGTGAAACTCGGCAGACGGCCCCTGTTAGGCGAATACAACATGAATATATGGGTAACAGCAGAACTCAATTTTCGGGTAAGTTTAAACAAATTCACTGGCAACAGGTGGGATTCACTTCGCTAAACTATCCGTCGAATCGCTTGAAACATCTGCATAGCATTATGCGAGTGCTTAATTTATTTGTTATAGATTTGTGTGTTATAGATTTCTTGAGCGTTGATATTAATCTTTTCAACCTTTCTCCACTCCTACATATGTACACCATCCTTCTTCATGCTCTCTTCTCTGTCCATAGCGTTCCACATTGATATTCCTTTTCCAATACTCCAATTTTTGCAGTCATTACATCATGTTGTAGATGTTATGATATTATGATAATTTAGCTAGCAGAACCTCTCCCTTATTTATTTTACTCCAACAGGGAAGGTCTTCCAACTCATGACGCGCCTTCTGAAAGCTGTTTTTTTGCAGGTATGAGGGTACGTATAGTAAGCATATAACTGATGCCCATTTTTGCTGAGCGGCCTTGCGAATGCCAGAAACGAGGTCTGAAACTATCTGAAGGGGAACTTATAAAGGTCGGGTCAAGCAAGGAATGTGTAGAGCATGAATGAAGAAATAAGGCGCGCACCTAGACAATGTTATGCCCCGCCCATAGGCGAGACGCGCTGGAAATTAGACAATCATCTAAAAATAATCTAATTCATTTCCAAAACAGCCAAGACGTAGGGAGAAGTTGAGATAAGGTCAATGGCACGATTCCATAAAGCCTATAAGGGCGGTGGGCGAAGCGTAATTTGAAAAAGGGGAGCATGAAACAAAAATTTAATTTCCGTTCCAGCATGACCTAAGAATTCGTTTAAGTATGATTAAAGCATGAGCGAAGAAATAAAGGGGTTACGTAAACAATGTTACGCTTCGCCCACTGTGGGAGGGTTGCGCGCTGAAAATTTGATAATCAGAGGGAGAAGTTGGGATGAGTTCGATGACACGACTCTGCGAAGCCTACAAGAGCCGTGGGCGGAGCGTAATTTAAATAGGCGAAGCTTAGAAAAAAAATTCATAATTCCGTTCTAGAATGGCCTAAAAACTTCGTTCAAGGAGGAATGAGAAGGGGTTAAGAAATATAATGGGAAACACATAAACAGTGTTACGCGCCAGCCATAGTGGGGGGCGTGTGTGATAAGAACGTAAATCGTCTGAATTCAGTCCAGCAAAAATAACATGATGGAGTCAAAATAAAAAGTGCAAGTGATAGTGGAATCGTGCCGGCTTTGCTGAGAGCTAGATAGGCTATGGTGAGCAGGTGAGCAGTTATTGGGGCAGTTAAAGAAGACACGTCGTCAGTGGGCAAGTGCTCGTTCCAACCCCCGCGAAGCCGGCCCCTCAGGCCAACAGAGCCGGCTCCCAGGCCGGTGAAGGCGGCCTCCGGTACGGCTGCGTCGGACCGGAGGCCGGCTTCACCTGTAATGAAAGGCAATACTGGCACCTGTAATAAATGAAGAAGAAAAAGGCAAGGACTGGCATAATCTCCAGAATCAATTTTGATGAGACGAGAACTTAGCAATGACTATGGCTCTCATCATCCTCCACTGGTATGTATTAATTGTATTGATAACTGGACAATAAAGAAAACTGCCTATTCTATGACTGGGTTTCCGAAAAAATATTGTTATCAGATGAATACACATTACCGGCTGCAGATCGTTGGAAGAAGTGTCATGAAAAGATTCAGCGAAGCCCATTCCGCAATTCAGAAAGAGGTACAATAAAAAAATGCAAAATATGAGGGAATTGGTTTCAGACCAATAACTTCCGGACTTTGATCCAAATGACCACGCGGCAGTCACATTCCTATTCAAGTATTCCCGATGAGCAGTATTCTGCTTAACATTCTTTATTTTCTTCTTGCCCGAACATCTCATCAAAGATGAAAAGTCCCGTGTGCTTCACTACCAGCTGTTGCTCTGGGAAATAGCAAGGCACAGCCGAACTGACAGCGCTTCAAGTGAGAAATTCCCGAAACTGACAAACAACGGCAGGCAGGCTTCAGAACATCTTTTTCAGTGGAAAGTGAATCATAAATTAATCTACTGAAAATTCCTCAAAAATTTTCCTGGACATAAAAATGTATGCTGAATCAGCAAAGATTCAACGTGTAATCGAGCTCAGAGGAACTGAATGGTAACAGGATACCAGTCGAGGGTAGGCCGCATACGGGCAATACCGAAGGTGCCTGCGAACAGACCAGCTATTTGTACACAGAAATCTTTCCTGCGTCTGTTTTCTGGACATCACCTGTTCTCAAAAAAGCTGTTGACTTCGCCGAATAACTAAATACGAAGCGACCGATACTCAAATTGTTTTAATATTTGTTTTCGCATTCGACAGCTGCTGATTTTTGCGAAGTTGTTATGCTGACCAGTTATGGACAATAGCTTTGGACCTGACTAAACTCGAACAGCACTCTATGTTTTCTTTGCCTAATCCATTGCACTAGCAAAACCCTATGCATCTAACTAGACTAATGTTCCATTTCCGTGAGTGACAAATCTGCCCATCCGCACACTGCGACAATTTCTGCCGAGTAAAACATATATACAGCCGTATACAGTGTAATATGCACCTACTCGACCTTGTAGTGCTTCTTGAATTGGATATATGTACACACCATATTTGGAGATTGCGACAGCAGATCATCCACCGACACGAGTAAAGCATGTTTCTGAAACTGTCAGAAAAGACTTGCATGCACTTGCACTCGAATCGTCCCACAAACTCCCTAAAAATGGTCTTCGATCGGTAATCCCACCACTACTTTCCTAGTATCAAACATGATCACCGACTGGCGATTTTTTGTAGAAATCTGCCAGTCCGCCCTGGAAATCCATAAGGATGAAGGAGGTGAGTGTGGAGGATTTGTTGAAAAAAAGTTTTGACTAATTGCGATCCCCACTTTCCAACCCCAAACATGACCTGTCGTCGAGTATCACTTGACGGAAGCCTGAGCTTTTGGTTCTACTGAGAGTGAGTGACAAACCTGCCCATCTGCACACTGCGACAATTTCTGCCGAATAAAACATATTAGGTAGTCTAAAAAGTCTTTTCGTATTTTTAAATACCGCTTTCCCTCAAAACTGCTTTCCACAAAACTTCTTCTGTACATATATATGTAGTACAAGTTCACACGCATCTATAGGTATTGTTGTCTTCCATCTCCCGGATAACCCTTTTCGGCAAAATAAAAATATCCAAAGTCACCTCATTTCCAATTTTAATTTTTCTTTTTTGAATGGCGTTAGACAGGGAAAGGAAAAGGTGATAATCCGATGGAGCAAGATCAGGGCTATAAGGCAGCAATTTTTACCCAAGCTCGAGAATTTAAAAAAACATTTCAAAAAATTTTTACCACTATTGAAAAAGTGACTCGCCAAAAAATTCTCGAGCTTGGATAAAAATTGCTGCCCCATCCACCTTATGACACTGATCTTGTTCCATCGGATTATCACCTCTTCCTTTCCCTGTCCAACGCCATTCAAAGAAAAATTTTTTTAATAATTTTTGTACTAAAAATGAGGTTGACCGTTGATATGTTTGTTTTGCCGAAAAGGGTTATCCAGGAGATGGAAGACAATAATACCTATAGATGCGTGAGAACTTGTACTACATATATGTGTACAGAAGAAATTTCAGGAAAGCAGTTTTGAGGGAAAAAGCAGTACTTGAAAATACTAAAAGACTTTTTAAACTACCCAATATATACAACTGTATACAGTGGAATATGCACTTACTTGACCTTGTAGTGCTTCTTGGACTGGATATATGTACACACAATACTTGGAGATTGCGACAGCAGATCATCCACCGACACGAGTAAAAGCATGCTGCACAGAGCCGGTTTCGCATGATGTTGTTAAGATGCGAGTAACCAACATTTCTGCAAATGAATGGAATCAATCCAACTTGAATGATTTTCAAATTCAAAAATAAAAAACTTCATACACTGACCATTCACAAACTATGACCGTAAAGACATACATTTCTGGTTAAGCTAGCATTGCAACTGAGGAAAAGGACAAAATATTCTCCATAAAGCGCATAATGAATTTTGCTGGGACGAGAACTGAGCTATGGGACGGAAGAGAAAGAACTGTCTGCTCTGATCGCTTCCTTTCCTGGAAATATTTATCGCAATGGGAGTCAAGCAGAATTATGAACAGATTGTGACTTGTTCTCCGTTTGGATTGTTGAAGGCGACAGTTCATGATGACTGCCGATGAACTCCCGTCAGAGCGTGCCTTCAGTATCCCCTAGCACACTCTTCCAGTACCCCACCAGCAAGCTGAAGAAGATCATTTCTGACGTGGTTCTCGCTATCGAACTCAAGGATTGTAGGAGGTAGGCATCCTCCATGTGGGCACTGGCTCATACATCACCGAGAAAGAATCGCTCTGGGATGCCACCCAATCTGTCGGGAGCAGCAAAAGGAAAACAGCGAAGCGAAATCAAGTGTACAGCTGTTAGCTCAGCGCAAAATAAAAACTTCGTACTTCAACAACTCTGAGGTCATGAAATTCTTTTGCGGCCGTCCTATAGTATCTTAGGAAACTTATCAGAACATGGTGCACTTGATGTGTGGGAGACATTCAGAAAAAAGCTTTTCCGAGTTAACTGTTCTAGCGCTGTACCATAGGTGAAGAGACCAATTCGTCCACTGTGTTCCGCATTTCTATTTAACTTGGCCTGGGAAGGATGGCAAACAGTGCCCATGAGAATCGAGGGCTCAGAAGTTTCCCAAAAGAAAAGCACATCTCATTACAGAAGCATGCGGGCCGTCTAGAGAGACATTCTCCGTTCGTAGAGGAGGGCATTTGCTAGACCATCACTGGTCGGAGAGCAATGGTAAGTCCATCCCACTGATTGTGAACCTAGAGTAAGCCTTTAGCAAAGTAAGTGTAGTCTGTGGGAAGAGATGTTCCCAGTTCATTTGCAGCGGGTATCCTTCTACACAAAAAAACCTATCGCGTTTGGCATACGGTTGGGTGGTCCTGCTTGGATTAGACATAAATGGATAACTGTGCGCTGATGGAGGGCTTCTGCAAGTGGAAAAGTCACGTAGACGCGCACGTACATCCAGTGAACAAGTCACGACAATTCTTAGTCGTTTCAGGTGACGCGCACCATTTGTATAGGGTGCCAGAATCGAGAAAATAAGCGGAAAATGTGAACAACCTTTCACAACTCTCTAGTATATCAGCTTTGTTGATAATGCACGCATCTGAGGTCAAATAAAGTCGGGGAGGTATACGCAAAATTTTCACCCACGTCAAGGCTTCTTTTCCTCTCTAGGCTTAGGCTGAAGCTGATGAAACCTATGCTTTGACAGATGCTTTTTCATGTGGGCGGAAGGAATATCAATTTTAGCCTAAGCCTAGGGAGGGAAAGGAGCTTTGACCTCGACGCAAAGTTGCGTCTCCCTCACGACTTTATTTGATTCTAAGGCTGTAATATAGTAATTGCATGATAGGTTCGAACTATGCTGATGGGGATCCGAAGTGAGCTCGTCTTGCACTCTACCGTGTCATGCCCGCAATATTATTCGCCAGCAAAGCTGGCTGAGTTGAATAAGTCAGATAATAACGACACAATACTAGTCAAACTGAATATATTGAGAACTGGCTCAAATCTGAAACCAAAAACTCTTTGAGATCACAAAACAAGTTGTAATATAGTTAGAGCTGATTGAATACGCTTTAAGGAGTTCTTTTTCGGTAATTTCAGAATGGGTGCACCGAATACAATTAATATCACGGTACACATTTCTGTCGCTGAAACGTTTCCGACCCTTCCACCCTCCATAACGCTTCAAAGAAATCGGATCCCGCAATTGCTGGCATTTGAGTTGAGAATTGCCGGTCAAACACATAGACACACCAAGAGACAGCCGCTAATAGATAGGACGCTTACATAGTAGGATACATAGTTATTCATTGGTGTTCGATGGGGCCATCCACACTCGGTAACCGAGCAGTGATTTTCTCTTTGGAATTCTGTGAACAGGACGTGCTGGGTCGGGGAGAATAATACATTTGTCTACAGAAAGGATGGAATTACGCGACCTCAAATATTTACCGATCAACAAAAGCAATTAACCTTCTCACTTCTCATGTCAGCACCACACAGCTCGAATTTTCCTGCGACTTCGCTTCTGCTTTGTAAACGCTGAATGATGTGGCTGAGCTACATCACGGCCGTGACCCTGCACTTGCCCTCGTTTCACGGTAACAGTAAAAAAACAGCCGTAATATAAGAGCTCCCAAAACGAAGACAGGAGGTCGAAATAATTAGCTCCACAGCGCTGCCTGGACGAGGGTGTCGGATGGGAACAGGACAGGGGATATCGAGATAATCAAACTGAAAATGGCACAAAGACAGCAAACGGGCTTTGAAATCTCTGTGGGAAGCCGCAACGAGGACAAACATCACGGCTGCAAGGAGTAACACATGCATGGACGGGAAAAGAATGCATAAACAATATGAAAGGGATATACAAGGAATAAGCTCAAATTGAAAGTGGAACACGCGAAACCGCCACTAACGAGAAGCACCACGTGGAAATGTGATCTCGATTGTGCGTGACGCCAGTGTTCTTCACCCGCAAATGGTAGTGTGGTGAATAGTGTACTGTAGGCTGTCCACTTCCATTGGGCCTTTTTCCGCTGCTGCTATGAATGAAAACAGATGGAGAGTGATAACAGCCAAAAACTGAGGGATAACTTTTTCACTTCGTTTTTTTTCACTGCAGCCTCATCCCTCCACAGTGGGATCTTTATATGAAATCCTATACATATATCTTTATATGAAATTACCAGCAACCAAGTAAAGCTCTGTTGTACGCAATCTTGTAAGAATCCGCAATTTCGAAAGTAATAAGAAACAGACAAAGTGAACTGATCTTTTTCACATTATCGAATGAGAAGCGAAATTTTGGCGGCAACTGGTATTGGGTAGGAAAACCTCCACCTTTGTGATTGCCATGTTTTGAGTCTACGACTCCCCTGCCGCATCCGTTGAATGATGGAGGGGGCTGAGCTCAGCCCACTGCTCGCTCATGAAAATGACTAATGCATAGGTGTTGGTTTCCACGAAAAGCTGTCACTATCCTTCAATCGGTAGTCACCGAAAACGACTCCTAAAACGCTTAGCAACCCAGAAACAACACTTGCTTACCCCTCAACTGACCCCGCGTGTGATCAAAGATGTCGCGACTTGCATACCCCCAAAAAGGGTAACAACACTGAACAATCATTTTCATCAATCATATGAGCCATAATCGACCCATGTATTTCAGACTAGTCCTAATAATGACTGTATCAAGGTTGTACCAGCACTTGCACATGCAACACGTGTGTCAAAAAAATTGAATTTGAGTGGCGGGAGGGGGGGGGGGGGGGAGGTTTAAGTAAAGGTTTAACTAAGAAAACAGATTTTTTGTCGATGACTTTCTGCACCTGAGGCTATGAAATTACAATTCAATCAATTCCTTCTCCATTTCAGCACTACTTAGCACCTCGCTTTCACAGCCAACAATCGGTTTTACCTTCGTAGTGAAATTGATATAAATTAGAGATACGGTTAAAGTGGGCACGTCTTACCCGTCGTTGTTGTCGTTGCATTCAAAAAATCGCAGACAAAAAGGTTGTGTACTGGACATTTTTCGACGCCAACTCTTCCTGAAATTAGTTCTGATGAAACACAGAAAGCCTCAAGAGAGTGGTATAGTTCGTTATCCACACGACCTTCCCGTGGAAGCGCTGCGAAGCCTCCTTGAAAAGAGAAGAACTTAAACGGCAAAATGTGACATTGCTCTCCCCAGTGCGGTCGCGTCGCGGCTTTCGTACTGGAGCATATTATCTCTTCCAGACGCGCTAATCTCCATGCCGCTAATCTGCTTTTAACTGGGAGTGGTAGTTTTCCTCGTTACCTTTCCATTTGCTGCTTATTGTAGTTTTATCTTTTCTCTAGTGTGTACTTTATCCACAACGTGCACTGTCTTTATAGTGTATTTTATGCAGGATTTGCCACTTTTCTATGAAGATGCGAATTCAGTTTTCACTACTCCTTGCGTTGTTTTCATTAACTGCGCGTGCGCTATCGAAATGCTTTTAGAAAAGCTTTTATGTCTGGGGTCCTCTGAATGTTAAAACCTGTTATGTTGAGCGGTATTACTTTTCTGATATGCCCTCATATTGTTGTTGCTTTAATTCAAGTTAACGGAACTAGCATAGATTTCCAGGTTTTTCAGAACTGAAGCTGTAGAGTGGTTTTTGTGTGATATTTTTTTGTGATATTTGTTGAATTGATTTGATTTGTTGAACACGTTTCTTGATGAACAGTGGGGTCAAATAAAGTCGGGGAAAGGAGAGACGCAAAATTTCCACCCACGTCAGAGCTTCTTTCCTTCCCTAGGTTTAGGCTAAAGCAGATGAAACTTATGCTCTGACAGATGCTTTTTCATGTGAGGGGGAGGGGATATCAATTTTAGCCTAAGCCTAGGGAGGGAAAGGAGCTTCGACGTTGACGCAAGGTTGCGTTCTCCTCCCCTCATCCCCCCCCCCCCCCCCCCCCCCGACTTTATTTGACCAGAACAGTGTTGACTATAGCAATAATGGATGTTTAACGACGATTCCGAAGACATTCCACCTCAAGCAGGACCA
Source organism: Trichostrongylus colubriformis (assembly GCA_963978905.1). Taxonomy (NCBI): domain Eukaryota; kingdom Metazoa; phylum Nematoda; class Chromadorea; order Rhabditida; family Trichostrongylidae; genus Trichostrongylus; species Trichostrongylus colubriformis. Next base: position 27,527,577 of record OZ022261.1, on the reverse strand, counting down.
CATGGCATGGAAGATTAGCGCGACTAGGGAGATAATATGCTCCAGTACGAAAGCCGCGACGCGAGCGCACTGGGGAGAGCAATGTCACATTTTGCCGTTTAAGTTCTTCTCTTGAAAAGTACGTGTAAAGGATTTTTTCAGCACTGTGCTGCATTTCTACAAATGCAGGGTACTGAAGAAAAGTTCGCAGCTAGGATAGGAAATACTGAGGTAACCAAACTGAAAATGGCACAGAGACAGCTAAAAAGGCTTTGGAATCTCTTTAGGGAGCCGCGACGTGGACAACATTGAACAACACTCATCAGGACTACAAAGAGTAACACATGCATGAATGGAAAAGAAAGCACAAGCGGTATGAAAACGTGGTATGCAAAAATAGCCCCAATCTGATAGTGGAGCATGCGAAATCACCACACACGAGGAAGACTGCGAGGAAATATGCGGCGCGGTGACGCGGCAGTCATCTTCACCCGCAAATGCTGGTCCTGCGGTGAATAGGTACTGTAGGTTGTCAGCCTTCATTGGGCCTGATTTCCGCTGCTGCTTGGAGATGAAAGCAGATAGAGAGCGATAACAGCGACAAAGGAGAATGCATCCAATAATTTCAGTGTGTGATATAACTACGACCCCTCCCTCGAATGCCCGTATCTCATATCGGTCACTGAAGATGAGTTCACTTGCGATTTGTAGGTTTAACGGTTTCGATGAACGCAAGTGGATTTTTTCGTCGTTCCAAACATAGCAATCCCTAATTGAAGGCTAAGCGGCATTGGGGTGTTTCCCTTTCAGGGATTCTTCAAATTTAATGCAGCCTCACCACTTCGCAGTCGGGTTTTCATGAGAAAATACTAGAGACATAGTGGAACTCTGGTGTAACGAGCAATCGTGTAGTAGTCCGCACCTGATTTGAAAGTAATAAGAGCAGAAAATGTGTGGGTTACTTTTGGAAGCAACTGATCATGGAAATGGAAACCTCCCCTTTTACGATAAGTAAAGCTCGGTCCCGAAACGGGAGCCTCCCCACTGTCAAACCAAAAAGTAGTCTTTGATCGGAATGAATTGCCAGAAGGGTCGAAAAAGTTCTCAATGGGAAGCGCTCCTCTGCCGCTATACAGAGGTGGCGAAGACGGATGTGTACGTTGCGTCTAAAAGGGTGTATATCACTAGGACAAAACCGTCGCGTGGCCGTGTTCGGCACGCGACGGGATGGTGCGAGCTATGCGCGCCGTATTGGGTGGGTCTTGAAGCGATGACAGTGCTCTACG